>JBBGZY010001131.1:0-543389 GCA_037952925.1 Lithobates clamitans
CACCATCCCCATCCAGAAACCTCTTCACCTACAACACCACCAAGTCTGCTGGTCCCCTCACCCTCACCCTTCAAAGTGAAACCCAGCCCCACCCAGAACCTCTCACAATTTCAATACATATTTTTATTTTCTATCATTTTACTGTGTGAGTATAAACTTTCTTTTTCTTTTTTATTTTTTTTTGGGGGGCACGGAAGTTTTGGAGGAATTTACTGGGCCATGGTCTTAATAAGGTTGAGAACCCCTGACCTAAAATGTGCTTGGTGGGAACATGCCTCCACTGACTCAAGTGACCATATTGGATAGAGCAGTGTCTTGATTTGATGCAATATCTTGTCCAGGACAAGTCCATATGATGTCGGGATCAAATTAGGGACCCAATGAGGTTTATGAGTAAAAAAAAAAAGACTGTGCAGGGGTTCAAGTTGGGGTTCTAATTTACAGCCTGATGATAATTCCAGAATGGTTTTAGCTCATAGTAATAGTTGTTGCAATATAAAGTTGTCACGCAACACAAGCATCAATCATTATTTATAGATATCAGATGGTGGTTGGCCGCGGCTGTTGACTGTATCGTCAGAGCACCAGATGAAAAAAGAATAATCCAGATGGAAATTTTAGGCTAATTACCCTTTTCCTTATTTATGAAATGCATTCACAAATCAGGACTGTGGTAGTTTATTACACTATATTACCAAAAGTATTGGGACACCTGCCTTTACACGCACATGAACTTTAATGGCATCCCAGTCTTAGTCCGTAGGGTTCAATATTGAGTTGGCTCCGTCAGCTATAACAGCTTCAACTCTTCTGGGAAGGCCATCCACAAAGTTTAGGAGGGTGTCTATGGGAATGTTTGACCATTCTTCCAGAAGTGCATTTGTGAGGTCAGGCACTGATGTTGGACGAGAAGGCCTGGCTCACAGTCTCCCCTCTAATTCATCCCAATTCAATTCAAGTCAAGTTCCTCCACCCCAAACTCGCTCATCAATGTCTTTATGGACCTTGCTTTGTGTACTGGTCCAAATCAGTTAGTGGAGGGGGGATTATGGTGTGGGGGGGAGGGGGGATTATGGTGTGGGGGGTTGTTTTTCAGGGGTTGGGTTTGACCCCTTAGTTCCAGTGAAGGGAACTCTTAAGGCGTCAGCATACCAAGACATTTTGGACAATTTCATGTTCCCAACTTTGTGGGAACAGTTTGGGGATGGCCCTTCCCAGAAGAGTTGAAGCTTTTAAAGCTGCAAAGGGCGCAGCCAACTCAACATTGAACCCTACAGACTAAGACTCTGATGCCATTAAAGTTCATGTGTGTGTAAAGGCAGGCGTCCCAATACTTTTGGTAATATAGTGTATATGCCGGTCCAACATGCACTGCATGCATAAATCATGTCACCAACATATATTTGAACGCCTGGCCGTTCCCCAACAATGATTACCCATCCCTGAACAATCTTCTCATTCTGTCCGTATTTTCATCTTATGAATTTTATGAGAAATTCAAAGTGGTTTTCTGTGATGGATTAATAAAGTTGTTTGATAAGGTTTGTAGTTCTCGATATAACTCGGATCTTTTTGTTGAAAGCTTTCAGCTGGAAGGATCGGAGGTTCTCCTGGCACCCGAGGTCACCTGTGGACCACTTGATTTGACCTTCTCTACTCCCGTGGCCTTAACCATCCCCCACTGCGCCGAAGTCAGCTGTGACTGGAACGTCCGACTGAAGAGGAGAACCCAACAGGGAAAATGGGAGGTAAGTGTCCAATGAGCGCATGTTAGACTCGATTTACAAAGGATGAGCCACGGGACTCTCATTTTTAAAGGATGAGTTCACCTTATAAACAAGTTACATGTCTATACCCGTATTTAGAGTGTAACATGTAACAGGTTACAGTACAGCACCTGCCTGTACCCACCCATCCCCTAACCCCAACAGCGGGCTGGGGATCTTCTCCCCGCACCCACTGTCTCAATTAAAAACAGTGCAGCTATGCAAAGCTCCGCCCAGACAGCCAGTGACGGATTTATAGGGGGGCAAAAGGGGAAATTGCCCCAGGCCCCACTGCCAGAGGGGGCCTCAGATTTCCTTTATAAGAAAATTTAATAATTATCAAATTTAGTTTTATTATTCAAAAAAATAACAAGGTGTGTGTGTGTGAGTGTCCGGGGACGGAACAGTTAAAAGAGAAGAGTAACCATACTTACCAAGGTGGATGCTGCACCTGTCCCCCTCTGGCTCTAACACTGAGAACTGAGCGATCAAACACCACCGATTGTTCGGTTCTCAGAGCTTCCTGAGCAGAGAGTTGTTGACTGTCAGTCACCGGCTCTCTGCTCTGCCCCCTCCCCCTCGCTAACTGGAGCACTGGGCTGTGGAGGGGGTGGGAGTGGCTGGCTCAGGCTCTCAGCGGCTCACTGAGAGGTTGAGCCACGTGCCGGTCCAGGCATAAGAGTGGATTCTGACCATATGGTCATAATCTTCCCCCAGCCTGGACCGGCTCTGTGAGGTCAGCCAACAGCAGGCTTCAGCACTCCATTGGGAATAACTATCATTTTTTAAAATGAGGATCCTGATCCTGGTAGTTGCTTGTGAACCGAAACCGAGTCTATAGTCCTCTATAAATTATCTGATAATATTTATGAATATACAGGGGGAATATTATATATAATATATCATGTTATAGGTTTTAGTCCGGGTTCACATACATGTAAAATTGATCTTGAGAGTCTGTTAGTAAGTTTCTATGGTATCTGGGACCCCCAACCCTCACCTCCGTAACCGTTCCTCAATAAAAAGTAACTGGCGTCCAATATCCTTTCTCAGCTACCCCCCCCCCCCATTTTATCCATGGACTCAGCCCTGGAGTGAAATGCTACTCCACCCTTGGCCTCTGGAGGTGCCATCCTGCTTTTGGGGTGTCAGAGGGGTGCTACACCAAAATAGGTCCAATGGCCACTGTGACGGGAATTTGTGATGAACCCTTGTCCTCAACAGGACTATGTCCGCTGTAAATGTTTCCTTTGTCCAGAACCAGCACTATCCAAGACCCATTAGCTCACCCAGTCACCAGACGTAACACAGTGTAGGGTGAACAACAACATCAAACTCTCTTCATTCAAGCACATGTTACCACAGATATACAACTCAGAGACACTCCCCTCCCTCGGATTCAGGGCGGGGTAAACTGTCCAATCACAATAGACACACAGGTCAGGTGTATTCAAGTTTCTCATCAGTAAACAGTCTTACCCTCCACATAGACATACATCCCATAATATACGTTTCTTTCAAGGCAGACAGACACAAACAATGGACTACAACCACACCCCAAACAATCACAGCAAAGAGTCCGCAACAGCATGAGACAACACACAATATATATATATATATATACAACATTGAGTCTGACTAGAACAGATCATAGTGGGGTTCTCGGTCACCCTGTGCCCCTAATGGACACAGGGTGATTTACACATAAGAGGGTCTGGGGAAGCTGGACACAGAGTTTACAGAGCTCCCCAAGGTAAGCTGAGTTGCACAAACCCCCCACCCAAAGTGACACCTGTCACAGCCACAGTGACACAACAAGACCTTCCATTTGTAGAAGGGATAGACTTTTTCCAATCAGCCTCTCTCTTTAAATTCCCCCCCCTTTTTTTTTCTTCCAGGAAGTGATGTGTACAGACGATGAAACCACTTCATTTTATTGCCTTCTGGACCCCTTTGCTTGCCATATATTAATGGACAGTTTTGGCACTTATGCTTTGGTGGGGGAACCTCTCACAGACTGTGCGGTGAAGGAGCTCAAAGTGGCCGTGTTTGGATGTATGTCCTGCAACTCCTTAGACTACAACCTGAGAGTTTATTGTATGGACAACACCCCGTGTGCGTTTCAGGTAAGACTTTGGAAATGCCGACCAATTAGGGCCTTGGGACCATGCCAAGATGTGCACCATGTGGTCTATCAACACAATCCCTCACCGATATATGAGCGGCTAAATGTAGAACGCAATATGTGGACCTTTGGACATTTTATACATCAAACATTTAATCCAGGTATTATTATGATCGGGATGAAATGTTTGCTTTATACAGTTATTGATTGGATTGTCTATTTTAGACAGATTAATTGACAACATTCTATGTATATAATTTGTATGTCATCATCCAGTCCTGAAGAAGCATCGGTGGTCTGTGAAACGCGTCGACTTGTATGTGTGTTGAGGTTCATGTTATTTGATCTGTATAAGAGTAGACATGTGCACTGCTGAAAATGTCTCATTTGTTTTTGTTTTTTTCGTTTTTCATTTTTTGGGTCAGTCGTTATGATCGCAATTCGTAAGTTTGAATATCCTTAAATTTGAAATTCAAAAGTTCGGAAAATCGTAAATTCAGAAATTCGGAAATCTGAAATTAAGAAAGGAAATCCGAAGATTCGGAAGAATAACTAACTAATAATAATAACTAACTATTAAATTATAGGTATTGGAATTTCCTTTCAAATTTGTCTGTTAGTGAACGTTACGAATACGGATTTATCCGAAGTTACGAATTATCCGAAATAACGAATGTTGCAGCTAAAGGAATGGAACGTAACTAATTGAAGTGACTGTAAAGGCTCTTTTTTTATTTTTTAAAAATAACAAACATATCATACTTACCTCCATTGTGCGGCTAGTTTTGCACAGAGTGGCCCCGATCGTCCATTTCTGGGGTCCCTCGGTGGTGCTTGCGGCTCCTCCCCGCATCAGATAACCCCCTAGGAGAAGCACTCCTTGCGGGGGGGTTACCTTGCGAGTCCAGCATTTGGTGTCCATAGACATGAATGCCGGACTCGGCCCCGCCCCCCGGCGCCCGCATCATTGTATTTGATTGACAGCAGCAGGAGCCAATGGCTGCGCTGCTATAAATCTCTGGAGAGAGGGACAGTGCGTCCTCGCCGAGGGAAAAACGAGGCTCAGGTAAGTAAAAAAAAGGGGGGGGGGGGGCTGGGGGGCCGGTCACTGCCAGGTGTTTTTTCACCTTAATGCATAGGATGCACGAGGGTTTACAACCCCCTTTAATAATTAATATTAATAATAATAATAGTAAAATGGTTTTTATTATTGTTATTTATTATTATTAATTCATTCCATTCCATTTGTTTAGATGTGGCATCCGTTATTTCAGATAATTCGTAACTTCGGATAAATTTGTATTCGTTATGTTCACTAACAGCCACATTTGAAAGTAAATTCCAATACCTATAATTTAGTAGTTTAGTAATAGTTAGGTTATTGTTAGTTAGCTATTATTTCAGATTTTCGGGTTTTCAGATTTCCGAATTTTCAAATTTCCGAATTTTTGATTTTACGAATTTTAAAATATTTGAATTTAGGAATATTCAGAAAAATTCATTAAACGTTTTTTCCTTAATTCTGATATTTCCTGATTAATGAATTTGTTGAAATTCGTAAAAAAACTAATTTGGAACGAATTGCACATGTCTACGCAAGAGCTTTATATCCTTTTTTTTTTATAATTAATGTATCATTTTATAAGGGTTGATCACTTCTTTCTTTTCTTTTAACTGATATAATAAAAGAAGATCGATTTTTATGAACATTCAAAATGGTATTAAAAACAAAAATGTATTCCACTGCAGATTACCGATCCTTAGATATGGTGGCTGCATTCGTGTTTTAGGTTTTTTTTTTCTTTTATTTTCACTTGGTGATCCTGCCAGTAAGTCTGCTATTTTTCAAACCACTTGAAGATCAGGTCTGTTTCTGTCATCTGTTGTTTACAAGTAAAAATCTGTATTTTTTGATAGAAAATGACTTAAAACCCCTAAACATTTTATATATATATATATATATATATATATATATATATATATATATATATATATATATATAGATATAGATATATATATATATATATATATATATATATATATGATATATAGATATATATATATAGATATATATATATATATATATATATCTAGATATAGATATAGATATATAGATATAGATATATTTTAGCGGTGACCCTAGAGAATAAAATACTTGTTTACAAGTAAAAATCTGTATTTTTTGATAGAAAATGACTTAAAACCCCTAAACATTTTATATATATATATATATATATATATATATATATATATATATATATATATATATATATATATATATATATATATATAGATAGATATATATATATATATATATATATATATATATATATATATATATATATATATATAGATATATAGATATATATATATAGATATATATATATATATATATATATATATAGATATAGATATAGATATATAGATATAGATATATTTTAGCGGTGACCCTAGAGAATAAAATAGAGGATCGTTGCAATACTTTATGTTACACTGTATTTGCGCAGCGGTCTTACAAACGCAATTTTTTGGGGAAAAAAATTTTTTTTTCATTAAAAAATAAAACAGTAAAGTTATCCCAATTTTGGATAATGTTACGCTGAGTAAATCGAACACCCAACATGTCACGCTTTAAAATTGCGTACGTTTGTGGAATGGCGAAAACACGACGGTACTTAAAAATCTCCATAGACGACATTTTTAAATGTACAGGTTACCAGTTTTGAGTTACAGAGGAGGTCTAGAGATAGAATTATTGCTCTCGCTCTAGCAATCGCGGCGATACCTCACATGTGTGGTTTGGATACAGTTTACATATGTGGGCGTGACTTGCGTTTGCGTTCGCTTCTCTGTGTGAGCACGAAGGGACGGGGGCACCTTACATTTTTTTTTTCTTATTTATTTTACTTTTTATTTTTACACTGTCCTTTTAAAAATATTTTTTTAATTACTTGTATTCCTTTTATGCATGACAGGTCCTCTTTATTGTGAGATCTGGGGTCAAAAGCTAAAAAAAAAAAAAATAATGAATTCTACTTCACACACAAAAAAAAAATGGTCCCTTTAAGGCCTAGAGGCGGAAGTGATGTCAGACGTCGCTCTGGTCCTCCAAGGGCATAGAGTCAAGTGGGGGCTATCTTGCTCTCACTTGACTTCCTGCCCATCACTCCCGGGGATCGGATCGTTTCCACCTTTTACAGACGGCTCCAGTAAGCGGGGGAAATGTCCGGAAAGAGACGGGGGAGGGGGGCACTTTTTTTTTGCTTAATAAACAAAGCAAAAAAATTAACATTTTGAAAAAAAACTCTTTCTTCAATTCTGTTATACAATTTTGAAAGTAAGTAATTTTTCTTCTTCACTGATGAGGCTGTACTAATGGGCATTGATGACGCTGCATTGATGATGAAGCAGCACTGATGGGCACTGATTATTATTATTATACAGGATTTATATAGCACCAACAGTTTACGTAGCGCTTTACACCTTGAGGGTAGACAGTACAAATACAATACACTTTGATACAGTAGGAATCAGAGGGCCCTGCTCCTTAGAGCTTACAATCTAAGAGGGAAGGACAAGAGATACAAGAGGTAATAACTGTGGGTGATGTGCTGATTGAGAAGATAAATGTACAGTTGTTAGGTGGGGGCCAGATAGGCTTCTCTGAAGAGATGAGTTTTCAGGGATCGTCTGAAAGTGGATAAAGTAGGAGAAAATCGGACAGATTGGGGTAGAGCATTCCAGAGGATGGGGGAGGCTCTGGAGAAGTCCTGAAGGCGAGCATGGGATGAGGTGACAAGGGAGTTTGAGAGCAGGAGGTCTTGGGAGGAGCGAAGAGAACGATTAGGTTGGTATTTTGTGACTAGGTTAGAGATGTAGCTGGGGGCCAGGTTGTGGATGGGGTGGCACTGATGACGCTGCACTGATGGGCACTTGGTAAGCTGTACTGATGGGCACTGATGATGCTGCATTGATGGGCGGCAATGATAAACACTGATGAGGCTGTACTGATGGGCACTGATGATGCTGCATTGATGGGCACTGTTGACGTTGCACTGATGAGCACTGATGACGCTGCATTGATGAAGCAGCACTGATGGGCACTGATGAGGCGGCACTGATGACGCTGCACTGATGGGCACTGATGAGGTGGCACTGATGAGGTGGCACTGATGAGCACTGATAAGCTGCACTGATGAGGCTGCACTGATGGGCACTGATGAAGCTGCACTGATGGGCACTGATTAAGCTGCACTGATAGGCGGCAATGATAAACACTGATGAGGCTGTACTGATGGGCAGTGATGATGCTGCATTGATGGGCACTGATGACGTTGCACTGATGAGTATTGATGACACTGCATTGATGAAGCAGCACTGATGGGCACTGATGAGGTGGCACTGATGAGGCTGCACTGATGGGCACTGATGAAGCTGCATTGATGAAGCAGCACTGATGGGCACTGATTAAGCTGCACTGATAGGCGGCAATGATAAACACTGATGAGGCTGTACTGATGGGCACTGATGATGCTGCATTGATGGGCACTGATGACGTTGCACTGATGAGCACTGATGACGCTGCATTGATGAAGCAGCACTGATGGGCACTGATGAGGTGGCACTGATGAGGCGGCACCGATGAGCACTGATAAGCTACACTGATGAGGCTGCACTGATGGGCACTGATGAAGCTGCACTGAGGGGCACTGATAGGAGACACTGATAAGGCTGCACTGATGGGCACTGATGAAGCTGCATTGATGAAGCAGCACCGATGGGCACTGATTATTATTTTTATACAGTATTTATATAGCGCCAGCAGTTTACGTAGCGCTTTACAACATGACGGGCACTGATAGGAGGCACTGATGAGGCTGCACTGATGAAGCTGCACTGATAGGCAGCACTCATGGACACTGATGAGGCGGCACTGACGAGCACTGATGAGGCGGCACTGACGGGCACTGATGAGGCTACACTGATGATCGGTGCACCTGATTATCAGTGTAGATGTCCCCTGTAAGTGGAAAGTCAGTTATCGGCATTCCTCTCCTCAGACAGCGCCGAGGAACGGTAATGCCGACGTCCAGTCACATGGTAAAGCCTTCATTCTGCTATAGGCCGGGTAGGAAGGTGTTAATACCGATTTAAGTTGGTGATTTTGATTGGAGATTTCCCCAAGAGTATATTTGTAGACCTCATATTCTTGGTGCGTCTCTTCACAGTATTTACAAAGCTTTGTTATAGAGGCTTCATAAACTGCCCTTATTCCATGGCATTGTCTGAGGATATAGATAAGAGGTGTGAGGGGCCCCTAAGCAGAACCTCGGGGTAGAGTAGACGTCCTTCTGAACGGTGCGGCCGGATAATCAGAGACGTTCCGGGGAGCCCAGACTGTGAGAGGAGGAAAGGAGGCCAGAACAAGATTCTTCTCATTCTAATCTCTCAGACAAAAGGACAAAGTTTCAGTCTCATCAGGTTGATCATCCGAAGGGCAAATCAAAGAGGTTCCTCTGCCTTTGTTCTTATAATAAAATCAGAGTGTCAGATGCAGCAATTTCTCTCTTCCCCGGAATGATCTATGCTTGTCCCTTCTCACAGCTAGAATGTTCTGCTTGCTGCAGAATCAGCCCTGGGCGGCTCTCATTTCTATATATAACCATGGAGGAGAACACGTGCCGCTACAGAGGTAACACTTCTCCGCAAGGCTCTGTCCCCATAGCAGCTTACAGTACAAAAAAATCATAGGAAGTTGCATAAAAAAAAAATATACTACATCCACATAACATTCATCCCGTATACCCCAACGTGAGCACTCGAGAATGTTCTGTCAATCTGACAGACAACACATTGGCCAGAAGGACTCATCTCTTGGCCGTTGTAGACCTTTCTGGACTGACGGGACCTTAGGTGGACATCGTATGACGTTCTTAGGTTGAAGTGGAGATATCTGGATGATGGGTGCAGCTACAGGCGTCGGATATCGTTTTTTTCAGCCGGCGATTCCCTGTCATGTAAAAGCCATCATAATGGCTGTTCAGCCGCTTGATTGCTTTTACAGGCGGTGGGACGGAGGGGGGGGAGACATCAGTGCCGCCTCATCAGTGCCCATCAGTTTAGCCTCATCGGTCCCCATCAGTGCTGTCTCATCAGTGCCCATCAGTTTAGCCTCTTCGGTGCCCTCCGGTGCTTCTCCTGGCTCACCCGTGCGATTAGGGAACTGTAGAATGAATTGGCCAGCAGTGGTGGTTTACCATAGAGCTGACCGTGGACCAGATGTTCCCTGGCCATCTCTATGACTCTGAGGCCTCAAGCGACGTCATGACCTTACTTCCAGCTCTGACAGATGTAAACACCGGCGTTTTTTTTTTTTTTAGTTCGAAAGCCTGAGATCTTTATTTTATATGATTTTTTTTTTTATCTCAAGCTTTCCAGTATAGAGGAAAGATTTGGGGACTCAGATAGACCTCAGATCTCTCCTTAAAGAGGACCTGTCATGCCCTATTCCTATTACAAGGGGTGTTTACATTCCTTGTACAGTGGAATCTCAGATTACGAGCATAGTCCGTTCCAGGAGTATGCTCGTAATCCAAAGTACTCGCATATCAAAGCGAGTTTTCCCATTGAAGTCAATGGAAACGAAAATAATTAGTTCCGCATTGACTTCAATGGGATGTAATACTGCATGTGGCCAGGGGGGGCGCCGGAGAGCCTTGGAAATGGCCGAAAAGGCCCGAGCACACTTCGGATGACCTCAGCAAACCTCGGAAATTAGCATTTCCGAGGTTTGCCGAGGTCAGTCGAACTGTCCTCGGGCCTTTCCGAACGCCGGCAATCGGCGCTGTTTGGCTCCGGCACCACCCCCACCTCAGGCCAAATGTGGTACTGCACACCGCTTTTGGCCTGAATCCTGCTCGTTTTGCGAGACAACACTCGCAACCCAAGTTAGGATTTTTTAGAAATACAGTGCTCGTTTTACGAGACGCTCGCCCCGCCTCCACCTCTGGCCACTTGCGGTATTGCATGCAATAGAAGTCAATGCGCAACAAATTATCTTCGTTTCTATTGACTTCTATGGGGAAACTCGCTTTGATATGCGAGTGATTTGGATTACAAGCATTCTCCTGGAACGGCTTATACTCGTAGTCCAAGGTTCCACTGTACAGCAATATAACATAAGTAAATAAATTCATTAAAAAGACCATGAGTTTTTCTGTAATCGATTTCCAAAACTTGCCACCATCACCATAGACAGATGCGTTCAGTTGCACCCAATGTGTGTGGTAAACATTCCTACTCACCTGGAAGTACATGACCCCTTTAACTAAAAAAAGGTCAGAATAGGCTTTGTTTGTGGGTCTTTAAACTCGCTTGCGTAATAACTGGAGAGGAACCAGGGTACCCTTCCAAATCACAGCCTCCTCTCCACCGAGTTATCCCATTACAAATAAGAGAGAGAAAGTGCCATAGCGTAAAACCATTTATTTCAAATTAGCGTAAAACAAAAGCCAATTGGCTGCTTACATTAAAAAGTGCCTACTCCCGACACTGGGGACACTTGCATGTAGATACTTTGGCAGGGATTGCCAGCCGCTCTATGCGCCTTGATGTACGTTTCGTCTTGCGGCGTCATCGGGAAGCAAACGTCGCTTCCTGCGGCGGTGGAACGCATGCCGGCTCGAGAGTCCAGAGTGGCTTGCAATCCCTCTCAAAGTATCTACATGCAAGTGTTCCCAGTGCCGGGAGTGGGCACTTTTTATTGTAGGCAGCCAATCGGCTTTTGTTATGCTGATTTTAAATAAATGGTACACTTGACAGTACATGGCCCCATCCATCGTCCCTTTTGATGCTGTGAAGTTTTCCATTAGCAGAAAAACACCCCCAAAGGATAATGTTTCCACCTCCATGAGTGACAGTGGGGGATGGTGTTCTTGTGGTCATAGGACCTCCATGTATGACGGTGGGGGATGGTGTTCTTGGGGTCATAGGACCTCCATGTATGACGGTGGGGATGGTGTTCTTGGGGTCATAGGACCTCCATGTATGACGGTGTGGGATTGTGTTCTTGGGGTCATATGACCTCCATGTATGACGGTGGGGGATGGTGTTCTTGGGGTCATAGGACCTCCATGTATGACGGTGGGGATGGTGTTCTTGGGGTCATAGGACCTCCATGTATGACGGACGGTGGGGGATGGTGTTCTTGGGGTCATAGGACCTCCATGTATGACGGTGGGGAATGGTGTTCTTGGGGTCATAGGACCTCCATGTATGATGGTGGGGATGGTGTTCTTGGGGTCATAGGACCTCCATGTATGATGGTGGGGGATGGTGTTCCTGGGGTCATAGGACCTCCATGTATGACGGTGGGGGATGGTGTTCTTGGGGTCATAGGACCTCCATGTATGACGGTAGGGATGGTGTTCTTGGGGTCATAGGACCTCCATGTATGACGGTGGGGGATGGTGTTCTTGGGGTCATAGGACCTCCATGTATGACGGTGGGGATGGTGTTCTTGGGGTCATAGGACCTCCATGTATGACGGTGGGGGATGGTGTTCTTGGGGTCATAGGACCTCCATGTATGACGGTGGGGGATGGTGTTCTTGGGGTCATAGGCAGCGTTTCTCCTCCTCCAAACACAATGAGTTGAGTAGATGCCAAAGAGCTTGATTTTGGTCATATCTTACCACAACACTTTCACCCAGTTCTCCTCTGAATCATTCAGATGTTCATTAGCAGACTTCGGACGGACCTGTACATGTTATTTCCTGAGCAGGGGGACCTTGCGGGGGCTGCAGGATTTCAGTCCTTCACGGTGTAGTGTGTTACCGATTGTTTTCTTGGTGACTATGGTCCCAGCTGAGATCATTGACAAGATTCTCCCGTGTAGTTCTGAGCTGATTCCTCCCCGTTCTCATGATCATTGAAACTCCACGAGGTGAAATCTTGTATGGAGCCCCAGACCGAGGAGATCGACCGTTATTTTGTGTTTCTTTTATTTGCGAATAATCGCACCAACTGTTGTCACCCTCTCACCAAGCTGCTTGGTGATGGTCTTGTAGCCCATTCCAGCCTTGTGTAGGTCTACAGTCTTGTCCCCGACATCCTTGGACAGCTCTTTGGTCTTGGCCATGGTGGAGAGATTGGATACTTTTTTCCCTCACTGTATATATAATGTTTGGAGTGTTCTGAGTAATTTTCTAGCAAAAAAAAAAAAAGATTTTTCCATGTAGGAGAGAAGTGTCAGAATTGGTCTGGGCTGGAAGTGGTTAATGTATCCTGTTCTAATTGTACATAAAATCCAAGTTTTATCACATCCAGCCGTTGGGTCTCAAAACAATACTGGATGTCCAATGGTGCCAGTATGGAACAAGTAACTGCTATGCTTGGCAACGTTTGGCCAGAAATGGACAGGCAGGTGTGCTTTATAGACCGGCATACAGACAAGTCCAGCCAGGCAGGTGTGCTTTATAGACCGCATGCAGATAAGTCCGGCCAGGCAGGTGTGCTTTATAGACCGGCATGCAGACCAGTCCGGCCAGGCAGGTGTGCTTTATAGACCGGCATACAGACAAGTCCGGCCAGGCAGGTGTGCTTTATAGACCGGCATACAGACAAGTCCGGCCAGGCAGGTGTGCTTTATAGACCGGCATACAGACAAGTCCGGCCAGGCAGGTGTGCTTTATAGACCGGCATGCAGACCAGTCCGGCCAGGCAGGTGTGCTTTATAGGCCGGCATGCAGACAAGTCCGGCCAGGCAGGTGTGTCAGTAAAACCGGATTTAGAAATATATCCCTAAAGGATATCTAAAAACACAAGGTGTAAATATTAATGCGACCCTCGTGGCCGACATCCGTATTGTATACATTGGCAAAGAAAAAGAGAGAGAGAGAGTTGGACTATATAGGCCAAACGCGGAGTACCGTATATACTCGAATATAACCCGAGTTTTTCAGCACTTTTTTTGTGCCCCCCTCGGCTTATACTCCAGTCAAGCACTTTTCTGCAGCAGAGAATGACATTTTCCAAACCGAATTTGGGGCCCCGTATCTCGGGGCCACTTGGAGCTAGGAACCCCACGTTTGGTGTGCAAACCCAGTGTAACTAGCACTACAACTTATTCAAAGCTGGGGTTCCTAGCACCAAGTGTCCCTGAGATACGGGGCCCCAAAATCGGTTTGGAAAATGTCATTTTCTGCTGCAGAAAAGTGCTTGACATTTTCCGAACCGAATTTGGGGCCCCATATCTCAGGGCCACTTAGTGTTAGGAACCCCAGTTGTTGTGCTAGTTCCACTGGGTTTGCACACCAAATTTGGGGTTCTTAGCACCATGGGGTCCCGAGATACGGGGCCCCAAACTCGGTCAACTGTGTCCATCTGCAGCAATGTCATTTCGGGACCCTTTGGGTCCAGAGACCCCAAATGTTGGCTACAGCTAGGGGGCATCTAGGAACCCTTAACTACCGAGTTTGAAGTTCGGGGGACCTATGGCTGCAAATGGGCACAGTGATGCTGCAAATGGGCACAGTGATGCTGCAAATGGGCACAGTGAGGCTGCAAATGGGCATTGTTGACCCTCTTTTCCACTTACAGTAGCTGTGCATTTCTCACCCTCGTCTTATACTCGGGTCAATAAGTTTTCCCAGTTTTTTTGTGGTAAAATTAGGTGCCTCAGCTTATATTCTGGGCGGCCTATACTCGAGTATATACGGTATATATATATAAAATGATATATTTTTATTATACAACATGTTTTTTAACCACTTCAGCTCTGGAAGATTTACCCCCCTTCATGATCAGGTCACTTTTTACGATACAGCACTGTGTTATTTTAGCTGACAATTGCGCAGTCGTGCTGTACCTAAATAAAATGTTTTATTTTTTTCCCCACAAACAGAGTTTTCTTTTTGGTGATATTTTATCACCTCTGTGGATTTTAATTAAAACCAAAAAAGACAATTTAAAAAGAAAACAACAAAAAAAATGTTTTTTACTTTCTGCTATAAAACATCCAAAAAAAATGTAAAAAATCATTTTTTTTCCCTCAGTTTACGCCAATATGTATTCTGCTACATATTTTTGATTAAAAAAAATCCCAATATGTATGTTGATTGGTTTGTGCAAAAGTTATTGCGTCTACAAATGATGGGATATTTTTTATTTTTTTTATTCTTTTTTTTTTTTACTAGCAATGGCGGCAATCATTGACTTTTATAGCGGGACTGCGATATTGCGGCAGACAGATCGAACACCTAACTGGCACTTTTGACACTTTTTTTGGGGACCGGTGACACCAATACAGCGATCAGTACTAACTGGCGGGGAAGGGGTTAATATCAGGGGGCGCTCAAAAGGTTTAAATGTGTTCCCTGGGGGAGCACTTACTAACTGTGGGGGGCGGTGCTTTGACTGGGGGGGGGGAAGGTAAAGATTAGATATGTGCCGAACGAAAAAATGTGTTAACGTTGCGTTTCGATCTGTTATTTACATGAATTTGTTACAAATGTTCACATTTTTGCATACTTCACTTTTCTATTTTTATATAGGTACACATTTTTAGATTTTGATACATTCGTTTACTTCGTTTTCGGAATTTGTTTAGTTTTCGAATCGATCCGAAAAGTTTTCCAATCAATATCAAATAGTTTTCCAATTTCCAAAAATAATAAAATAGAATAGAAAATAAAGGAATAGAATAGAAATATATATATATACTATTAAACTATATTATACTATACTATTATAGATTTATTTATATATACTGGATATTTTATATTATATATATATTCCAATTTCCAAAAATAATAACATAGAATAGAAAATAAAGGAATAGAATAGCAAAAAAAAAAAAAATATATATATATATATATATATATATATATATGTATATATATGTATATATATGTATATATTTTACTATTAAACTATATTATACTTTACTATTATATATTTATTTATCGGCATATAACACGCACTTTTTTCCCCTGAAAATCAGGGGAAAATCGTGGGTGCGTGTTATAGGCCGATCCCCGCCGATTTCTGTGTCATCGGAGCGATCGCGGCAATTGCCGCGGTCGCCGCCGACATACACAGCTGTGGGTACATTCAAAAATGGCGCCGAGACTGCAGGGAGCCGAGATACACATACTCGAGTGTTCTCGGCTTTTTCCGGCGCCGCCGTCACTCCCAGTCCCGCCCCTGGACCTGTGTTATGTCCATCATAGGGCGGGACTGGGCGTGACTGTCAGCGGCGCCGAAAAAAGCCGAGAACACTCGGGTATGTGTATCTCTGCTCTTGTCGGATCCGAGATACACATACCCGAGTGTTCTCGGCTTTTTTCGGCGCCGCTGACAGTCACGCCCAGTCCCGCCCTATGATGGACATAACACAGGTCCAGGGGCGGGACTGGGCGTGACGGCGGCGCCGGAAAAAGCCGAGAACACTCGTGTATGTGTATCTCGGCTCCCTGCAGTCTCGGCGCCATTTTTTGAATCTACACTGAGTGCACAAAGCTGCACTGACATGGCTGGACTGGGGCAGACCTGCACGAACGAAGCTGCACTGGGGCAAGGCTGCATTGGGGCAAGGCTGCACTGGGGCAAAGCTGCACTGACAAGGCTGCACTGGGGCAAGGCTGCATTGGGGCAAGGCTGCACTGGGGCAAAGCTGCACTGACAAGGCTGCACTGGGGCAAAGCTGCACTGACAAGGCTGCACTGGGGCAAAGCTGCACTGACAAGGCTGCACTGGGGCAAAGCTGCACTGACAAGGCTGCACTGACAAAGCTGCACTGATGAGACTGCACTGGGGCAAGGCTGCACTGACACTGAAAAAGCTGCAGATAGACAGATAAGGCTGCATTGATGGGCATTGTAATGTAAGTTATTTTTTCCTTAAACTTCCCTCCTAAAAATGTTTTTTCCTTAAAATTCTCTCCTAAACTTGGGGTGCGTGTTATACGCCGATAAATACGGTATATATAATATATATATATATATATATATATATATATATATATATATATATATTCCAATTTCCAAAAATAATAAAATAGAAAATAAACTAGTAGAATAGGAAAAAAAAAATATATATATATATATATATATATATATATATATATATATATATATATATATATATATATATATATATATATATATATATGTATATATAATTATTATACTATTAAACTATATTATACTATTATATATTTATTTATATATACTGAATATTTTATATTTATATATATATATATATATATATATATATATATATATATATATATATATATATATATATATATATATATATTTTTTATTATTATTATTATTATTATTTTCTATCCTATTTTATTCTTTTTGGAAATTGGAAAACTATTTGAATTCGGAAACTTTTTGAACCTCGAATTTTGAAAACTATTCGAAAAGTATTCCAAAATGATTTGAAAACATTTTCAAATTTGAATTTCGTCTGATTTCTTTTTTTTTTTTTTCGTTATTTCGGCTTTGTTTAAATTCGGTACTATTCTAATTCGGATACATCCGAATTTCCAAATAACAAACATTCGTCAGAATTTTCATTCGTCACGAAACGAGCCGCACATGTCTAGTGAAGATGCGTGTTCCTGCTTAGCAGAAACACAGGATCAATACATTCCCCTCTCACAGAACGGCGTTCTGCCTTGTATCCCCGCTGATTGGCTGATTGAAGCGGGTTGTCGGCGGCGCGGCCCCAGACCTTGAAGTCTCAGTTTACGTACTAGGGAGGTGATTTGGCACAGAGCCGCCGCCCTGCCGCAGTATATGTGCGTGGGGCCGTCTCTAAGAGGTTAAAAAAAAAAAAAAAAAGATTTCATATATTATTTTTGTATCTTTTTGATTACAAAGTCTAGTTGCGCTTGTAGGATTGGCTGTACATTCCGTATATAACAATAAATGATCCTTAATCAGCTCTGATTGGACACAGCGAATCACCCGGTAAAGAGAAGCTGATTGGCTCTTTACCTTAACCTGTGATCAGCAATGTCCTCCGGACGCTGGTGATCACAGAGCGCGTCGGCCGCTGCGGGTGCGCGGTGGGCACGATTACAGGAGGGACCCCGAATGCATGTAAAAACGCGCATCAAATGCACGTCACCGCGCATGCAAAAATGCGGCGTGAACATGCAGCCTCTGCTGTGAATGGGCCCCTTAATCTTCATCGATCGATGGCCGAGGGTGAAGAGGAATCGGGTCGGCGTTTGTTTTTATTATAAGCTCTTGTCACTTGATTTGGCCGCGGCGCGGTGAAATATTGGTAATGTGTTTGTTATTAGAACTTGCGCTGCCATTCCATTCCCGCTAAATGACGGGCGAGTTCTAAGCGGCCGGGCCCGACGCTAATCGCATTTATTCTTCTCTCTTTAAAATGCATTTTTATGATGATTTCAATCCAGCCTGCCAGGGAGGATGACATTATTCAGAATGCCACTCTGCCACCTTTCGATCGCCCCCGGCGGGCTCATCCTCTTATTGATTTTCCTCCTTCTCCTCTCCGCAGGAAGTGCTGGCCGATGAGCGACATCAAGGAGGACAGCTCCTGGAAGAACCAAAGTTGCTTCATTTCAAGGGGAATACCTTCAGCATCCAGATTTCAGTTCTCGACATCCCGCCGTTCCTCTGGAGGATCAAACCGTTTACTGCATGTCAGGTATGACACCCGCTTACACTTCCCACTTTAGATCTCTCCGGCAGACGCGGCAACAACAATCGGGGCTTTTATTTTTTTTCTTTACTTATTTAACACATTGATTAATAGCTAATGCGTTTAGAGCTGCTGGAGGGCTATCAGATGTGCGGCCATAATGATTATTAAACGTCTGCTGCCCGGAGTCTCCCCGTCACCGGAAACCCGACACTGAAAACGCTGTCAGCAAATCCAGCAACTTTATTTTTTAAAGAGTCACCTTGCCTTAAAATGATAGTTCTGCTTGTGGTGGATGCTGGAAAGTTAAATCGTCCCTCCGCCCCTCCCCTTCAGTCTTACACAGGTGTACCGGCTCCTCCCCTCATCCTGCTCACAGCGCCACTTGTTAAGCCTAACTCCGCCCCTCCCCTTCAGTCTTACACAGGTGTATCGGCTCCTCCCCTCATCCTGCTCACAGCGCCACTTGTTAAGCCTAACTCCGCCCCTCCCCTTCAGTCTTATACAGGGTTACCGGCTCCTCCCCTTATCCTGCTCATAGCGCCACTTGTTAAGCCTGACTCCACCCCTCCCCTCCCTTTCAGTCTTACACAGGTGTACTGGCTCCTCCTCTCATCCTGCTCACAGAGCCACTTGTTAGGTCTGACTCCGCCCCTCCCCTTCAGATCTTATACAGGTGTACTGGCCCCTCCCCTCATCCTGCTCACAGCGCCACTTGTTAAGCCTGACTCCGCCCCTCCCCTTCAGTCTTATACAGGTGTATCGGCTCCTCCCCTCATCCTGCTCACAGCACCACTTGTTAAGCATAACTCCGCCCCCACAGTCTTACACAGGTGTACTGGCTCCTCCCCTCATCCTGCTCACAGCGCCACTTGTTAAGCCTAACTCCGCCCTCCTCTTCAGTCTTACACAGGTGTATCGGCTCCTCCCCTCATTCTGCTCACAGAGCAACTTCTTAAGCCTAACTCCGCCCCTCCCCTTCAGTCTTGCAGAGGTGTACCGGCTTCTCCCCTCATCCTGCTCACAGAGCAACTTGTTAAGCCTAACCCTGCCCCCCCAGGTGCCACCATTATGATACTTGCACAGATGTACCCACAAGCTCTGCCCTGCATCTGGGTGTTGGCAGAGCCTGTCGGCACATATTCTCACACACAGGTGATTCGCTGCACATAGACAGAGACGTTTTCAGACTTCCCTGGTCACCGTCATTCCACATACAGGAAACCTCGCTTCTTCACAGATGCCTGGGGGCCCCGTGCATGCGCATTGCTCTCTCAGTACATGAGCCCTGTGCCTATGCAGGGGGGTGGGGAGAAATACCCGTCATGGCAAGAGCTGCGGAAGTTCTGTTTTTCAGAATGAATAAAGTAAAAAAAAAAATTGTAAGGGGGGGGGAGGAGTCAGGGCCACCCAACATGCTCTTTAGGGTGAATATGCACTTTAACACTACATGCAGAGTTTCTCTTATAAGAGTATTGCCTTATGAACACAACCTCCTTTCGCTGCCCTCTAAAAAGTGATCCACCTTGGATCACTTTTCATGGGGGGTAGTAAGCACTACCACCAGTGAGAGGAACCTATAGGTAAATATTAATGGGGCGGTTGGCATTGTTTATTAAAGGTTGAAGTGTAGCTGCTGCGGTGGAGTATGAACCCTCCATAGAATTACTAATACAGTAGTACCTTGGATTACGAGCATAATTCATTCCAGGAGAATGCTTGTAATCCAAAGCACTCGTATATCAAAGTGAGTTTCTCCATAGGAAATAATGGAAACTCAGATAATCCGTTCCAAACCCCCTGCTTGTCTATGCAGTACCTCATGTGGCCAGAGGTGCAGGGGAGCTGGAGTCACTCGAAGACACTCAGAGACACTTGGTGAACGGAGTGTTTTCTGAGTGTTTCTGTGTGTCTCTGAGCATCTCCGAGTGTCTACTAGTGTCTTAGATTGTCTCTGAGCATCTCGTAGCATCTCCGAGTGTCTCCTAGTATCTTTTAGCGTCTCTGAACATCTCCTAGTGTCTCAGAACATCTCCGAGCATCTCAGAGCATCTCAGATTCTCTACTAGTGTCTGCTAGTATCTTAGAGGGCCTCAGAGCATCTCCGAGTGTCTCCTAGTGTCTCCTAGTATCTTAGAGCGTCTCCTAGTGTCTCTGAGCGTCTCCAAGCATCTCTGAGCATCTCCGAGTGTCTCCCAATGTCTCTGAGCATCTCTGAGTGTCCCTGAGCATCTATGAGCATCTCCTAGTGTCTCAGAGTGTCTCTGAGCATCTCTGAGCATCTCCTTGTGTCTCTTAGTGTCTCCTAGTGTCTCTGAGCATCTCCTAGTGTCTCTGAGCATCTCCTAGTGTCTCTGAGCATCTCCTAGTGTCTCTGAGCATCTCCTAGTGTCTCAGAGTGTCTCAGAGTGTCTCAGAGCATCTCTGAGTCTCTCCTAGTGTCTCCTAGTGTCTCAGAGCGTCTCTCTGCTTCTCCGAGCGTCTAACAGCATCTCTGAGCATCTTTGAGTGTCCCTAAGCATCTATGAGCATCTCCTAGTGTCTCCTAGTGTCTCCCTAGCGTCTCCGAGCGTCTCCGAGCGTCTCCAATCGTCTCCTAGTGTCTTCTAGTGTCTCCGAGCATCTCCGAGCGTCTCCTAGTGTCTCCTAGTGTCTCAGAGTGTCTCTGAGCATTTCCTAGTGTCTCCGAGTGTCTCACAGTGTCTCAGAGCATCTCAGATCATCTCCGAGTGTCTCCTAGTGTATCAGAGTGTCTCAGAGTGTCTCCTAGTGTCTCTGAGCATCTCTGAGTGTCCCTGAGTGTCTCCGAGCATCTCTGAGTGTCTCCTAGTGTCTCTGAGAGTCTCTGAGTTTCTCCGAGCATCTCCAAGTGTCTCTGAGTGTCACCTCTGGCCAAATGCGGTACTGCACACCCCACAGTTTTTAATCCTGCTCGTTTTGCGAGACAACGCTCAGAATTAAAAAAATTAAAAAACAGCTCGCATTGCGAAATGCTCGTAAACCGCGTTACTCGCAGTCGGAGGTTTCACTGTATTAGTTCTCATTACAAAGTTAAGAACAACTACTGAAGAAGAAACAATAAGATGGTATATAGAATAAAAAGTAAAGTTAGTGGGAGGAACTCCCATCGTTTCTGTTCTCCTCACCAGTGATGGAAAACATTTTTACATTATAGAGCCATAAAAGTTTTTTTTTTTAGAACTCTACTGTAAATAAAATAGCAATTTCATCCACTTCTATCCCTATAAGAACATAAACGTAAAGGGAATTGAACGCACAAATCATTAAACTATATATGTCAGAGATATATAAGAATAGAGGAGATAACGGTAAGTAAAAATCTGCTTCCATTTCTGGAAATAAAACTGAAAGTGAAATACTGCAAATTGAAATCACATTCCCTGCCCCCACCATGGTGTAAATAACCTCCGGTGATGGGCCCCGCATCGGCTACAGGTGGAGCCGTGACATGGACTAATATGAATATGAATGGGGGCTGCGGGCGGCTTCCTTCCTCTAAAACCGGTTCCCATCTATGAGCCCCAACAACCAAAAAAAAGGTCTGGTGAGCCATCTACAACCCCCTGAGGACATCGCTGTATTCTTATATCATTGGTAACAATGTAACAACAACTTTTCAAAAGCATTTGGTTACGTAAAATGGTTGTTTATTAAATACTTCTTCATAGGCACATTAATTCAGGTATCTCCTCCTCCTAACACGAGAACCAGGAAGGCCTGGTCCAGGTTTAGAGACTCGTCTGAGTCTGACCTGATCTGGGTTAAAGGGGATTCGGAGACTGTCCCTAACCAGCCATGATGGAGAATCCGGGGAAACCAATATTTCCTAACTATGGTTCCTACCTACTCCCCCCTTGGTAGTCCCCTTATTACTTCCCTTCTTCTCCTCGTAACACAAGAACCAGGAACGCCTGGCCCAGGTTTAGAGACTCGTCTGAGTCTGACCTGATCTGGGTTAAAGGGGATTCGGAGATCTGTCCCTAACCAGCCATGATGGAGAATCCGGGGAAACCAATGTTTTCTAACTATGGTTCCTACCTACTCCTACCCTTGGTAGTCCCCTTATTACTTCCCTTCTTCTCCTCCAAACACAAGAACCTGGAACGCCTGGTCCAGGTTTAGAGACTCATCTGAGTATGACCGGACCCGGGCTAAAGGGAATTAATTCACTGTCCTTAACTAGGCATGGAGTATCTGGGGAAAACCAATGTTTTCTAACTATGGTTCCTACCTACTCCCCCCCCCTTGGTAGTCCCCTTATTACTTCCCTTCTTCTCCTAACACAAGAGCCAGGATGGCCTGGTCCAGGTTTAGAGACTCGTCTGAGTCTGACCTGATCTGGGTTAAAGGGAATTCGGTCACTGTTCCTAACCAGCCATGATGGAGAATCCGGGGAAACCAATGTTTTCTAACTATAGTTCCTACCTACTCCTACCCTTGGTAGTCCCCTTAATTCTACCCTTTTTCTCCTCGTAACACAAGAACCAGGAACGCCTGGTCCAGGTTTAGAGACTCGTCTGAGTATGACCTGATCTGGGTTAAAGGGGATTCGGAGACTGTCCCTAACCAGCCATGATGGAGAATCCGGGGAAACCAATGTTTTCTAACTATGGTTCCTACCTACTCCTACCCTTGGTAGTCCCCTTATTACTTCCCTTCTTCTCCTCCTAACACAAGAACCAGGAACGCCTGGTCCAGGTTTAGAGACTCATCTGAGTATTACCTGACCCGGGCTAAAGGGAATTCATTCACTGTCCCTAACCAGGCATGGAGTATCTGGGGAAAACCAATGTTTTCTAATTATAGTTCCTACCTACTCCCCCCCCCTTGGTAGGCCCCTTATTACTTCCCTTCTACTTTTTTTTTTCCTCTCTCTTTCACCTCTTCTCCTTTAGCGAGTGTAACAGGAACAATATGCACATGGATGTGATCCTCAAAACAAAAGTAGAATATATGACTACCTAAAACTAAACCCTAACTATAATTTTTTTTATTTAACCGAATACCTAAGTAAGTACATACAGTGCCTTGAAAAATAATTCATACCCCTTGGAGTTTTCCACATTTTGTCATGTTGCAACTAAAAACGTAAATGAATTTTATTGGGATTTTATGTGATAGACCAACACAAAGTGTCACATAATTGTGAAGTGGAAGGAAAATGATTAATGATACAAATAAATATGTGAAAAGTGGGGGGGGGGGGCATTTGTATTCAGCCCCCTTTCCTCTGATACCCCTAACTAACATCTAGTGGAACCAATTGCCTTTAGAAGTCACCTAATTAGTAAATAGAGTCCACCTGTGTGTCATTTAATCTCAGTGTAAATACAGCTGTTCTGTGAAGCCCTCAGAGGTTTGTTAGAGAACCTTAGTAAACAAAGAGCATCATGAAGGCCAAGGAACACACCAGACAGGTCAGGGATAAAGTTGTGGAGAAGTATAAAGCAGGGTTAGGTTATAAAAAAATCTCCCAAGCTTTGAACATCTCACGGAGCTCTGTTCAATCCATCATCGGAAGATGGAAAGAGTATGGCACAACTGCAAACCTACCAAGACATGGCCGTCCACCTAAACTGACTGGCCGGGCAAGGAGAACATTCATCAGAGAAGAGCCAAGAGGTCCATGGTAACTCTGGAGGAGCTGCAGAGATCCACAGCTCAGGTGGTGAATCTGTCCACAGGACAACTATTAGTCATGTTCTCCACAAATCTGCCCTTTATGGAAGAGTGACAAGAAGAAAGACATTGGTGAAAGAAAGTCATAAGAAGTCCTGTTTGTAGTTTGTGAGAAGCCATGTGGAGGACACAGCAAACATGTGGAAGAAGGTGATCTGGTCAGATAAGACCAAAATTCAACTTTTTGGCCTAAAAGCAAAACGCTATGTGTGGCGGAAAACTAACACTGCACATCACGCTGAACACACCATCCCCACCGTGAAACATGGTGGTGGCAGCATCATGTGGTGGGGATGCTTTTCTTCAGGAGGGACAGGGAAGCTGGTCAGAGTTGATGGGAAGATGGATTGAGACAAATACAGGACAATCTTAGAAGAAAACCTGTTAGAGTCTGCAAAAGATTTGAGACTGGGGTTCACCTTCCAGCAGGACAACGACCCGAAACATACAGCCAGAGCTACAATGGAATGGTTTAGATCAAAGCATATTCATGTGTTAGAATGGTCCAGTCGCAGTCCAGAACTAAATCACATTGTGAATCTGTGGCAAGACTTGAAAATTGCTGTTCACAGACGCTCTCCATCCAATCTGACAGAGCTTGAGATATTTTACAAAGAAGAATGGGCAGAAATGTCCCTCTCTAGATGTGCAAAGCTGGTAGAGACATCCCCAAAAAGACTTGTAGAGAAAGGGGGATCTACAAAGTATTGACTCGGGGGGGCACCATACAAATGCCCCCCACACACACACACACACTTTTCACATATTTATTTGTATTGTTTATCATTTTCCTTCCACTTCACAATTATGTGCCACTTTGTGTTGGTCTAGCACATAAAATCCCAAAAAATATATTTATGTTTTTGGTTGTAACCTGGCAAAATGTGGGAAATTTCAAGGGGTATAAATACTTTTTCAAGGACCTGTATATACCTGTGGGATCCCTCTAGAAGCTAAAAATCTCAGAAGTAGGCATCAGTACTACACTACTACTCTAGCTTCTAGGTCCCGTATCGAGCAGCTGCCCAGCTCCATTGTGAACACAGGACATGGGCTGCTGGGCACAGATGCCAATCACAGAATGCTTCCATTTTCTCAGTGATTGGGTGAGGTGGAGATTGTGATATCACCACCCCTCCTCTCAACCTCTCAGCGGTATAGTAGAGCTGTGGCTCATTGACCTCCCATTTGATGGTGCCTCCATATTCCTGGGACCAACCCCATTTGAAAGAGCCAGTGACATGACAGATAGGATCTAATAAGGTGTCTGCAAGGGTGGCATTCTCATCACTACTCTATGGACTGGTTAAGGGGTTCCGCTAGACCTGAAAACGATTTCAAGGGTTCCCTGGACGTAAAAAGGTTGAGAAAAGCTGTCTTAAAGGGTATCTGAAGACAAATCTTTTTCAGTTGTAGATTGGATGGGGAAAGGTTAAAGCGGAGTTCCAGCCTGTATTAAAACAAATTAAGCCTTACTTCTAATATAAGGACACTTACCTGTCTAGGTAACCTGCAATGCGGCACCCAAAGCCGACCTGTCCACCGGCTCTGGGTGCAGGCACCGACATCCTTGCTAAGGGAAACAGGAAGTGAAGACTTGCGGCTTCACCGCCTTTTTCCTACTGCGAATGCGCAATTCACACTGTGCTTTCTGAATGGTCCCGCTGTCTTCTGGGACCTGTGTGTGTCTCCCAGAAGGCAGTAGGGGGGAGGAGGAGGGGATGCAAATAACGTAAGTCGCCACAGTGCCCTTACATGGAAGTGGGAGCAGGTACCTTTTTTGATAGGTCTCCGTTCCCCACTCCCCCCAAAAGGTGGCAAAAAGGTGGCAAATGTGTCACCGAAGGGGGGAAGGAAGTAGATAAGTGGAGCTTCCCCTTTTGGGTGGAACTCTGCTTTAAAGTCCCAGTTTTTCAGATTTTTATTGCTGTTTCCTCACTGGAGAGATTCAACAGTATTTATACTGGGTCTCCTATCCTGCAGGCGCCCAGGCCCCGTTCTGGACTGATGAGGCTCGGGCCCCCTACAGGAGGGCCGGTTGTACAGCCTTATCAGCAGCCCTGCTGGTGACAAGCCACACCGGTTTGACAACAGCTCTAAATGGTGTATGTGTGTAGTGGTGGAGTGGAGGGAGCAATCTCTGTTCTCACTGTCCCCTGAAAGTTCTGTTCACCCTACTTCTACTACAACCCCCTACAGCAGGGATCTCCAAACTACGACCCTCCAGCTGTTGAGGAACTACATGTCCCACAAGGCATTGCAAAATTCTGACATTCACAGACATGACTAGACATGATGGGAATTGTAGTTCCTGAACAACTGGAGGGCCATAGTTTGGAGACCCCTGCCCTACAGTGTAGTGCCCTCAGCCATCCACAGTGCTTCCTCCACTGAGCCCATCTTCTTCTCACAATGCCCCCTCCGCCAGCCACAGCAGCCCCATCGCTCCACTGTGCCTACTTTCAGAGCCCTCACGGTACCTCAGTAACCTTCTGCAGGACCCCTAGCTCCCCTAGCTCCCTACCCCCCCATATTACCCCAACTCTGCCCCAGGGCTCCTCTCCACACTCAAAGCCCCACAGAGCATGCAAAACCATAAGAAGTCCCCACAGTACCCTCCCAGCTTTCCCCCATATATTATTCCTCCAATTTACACCAATGTGAGGACATGTCTTCCTCCTTTTAACCACAATTGCAGATGCATTTTTTTCCTTTTACTCACCTCTGTTGAGAAATAAGGACCATTCTTCCATACCGCTTAAGAGATTTGCTCCCCCATTTTGGAGATAATCTTCTCTACTTTATGTGGTATCTGTAGCACTCTCCTAGAATAGGTTGCTACTGTAGACTGGCTCCGGTAAATCTATTTTTTTTTGGCTCATCTGTAATCATTGGATCGGTGTGTGATTATGTTTGGCTGTTCCAGGTAGAGTTGCCACCTCATCCTTTTAAACCCGAACACATATGAATTACACGGGTTCTGAGGCTAATTAAATGCAGATAAGGCACCAAGTGAGTTTAATTACCACCTTAATCAGCCACAGAACCTGTGTAATTAATATGTGTCCAGGTTTAAAGGGATGAGGTGGCAACCCTAGTTCCGGGTCTCATTGGCTTCGGCCTCAATTATTTTCTCCTTCCTTCTAGTGGATTCTAGAATGTAGTCAGTTGGAAGAGGCAGACCCTAGGCCTAAATATATTAATGTTGTCTCAGCCAATTCCTTGGGGAGAATGCCAAGTAGATGGCTGAGAAGCGTAAAAATAGTCTGGGGCCTGGAGCAGCAGGGTTCTTGTCCAGGAGGAGTAGTCCCCAGCCTGATAGTTTGCTGCCCTTCTCGGCAGAGTAGCTGAAGTCTGTAGGAGTTCATTGAGGTCCGAGCTCAGTGGCAGCTGGGGGGAAGGGTTATTTTCTAAGAGGAACTAGAGCTAATTTAACTGGCCTGGGAGTTCACAGGAGATGTGTCTGTATTGAAATGAGGCATCAAAGTATAAGGGGACAGTGTGAATATAGGCCCGAGTGTAGGATCCTAGTGACTGTTTGCTGTTCTAACCCTTTGAGCATCTGCTCCAGTTTTGCTGAATTGGGGCTTTCTGGAGTCCTTAAGTTGCTTGTTCTATTGTCTGCCAAGAGGGGAATTATCCTGAAGAGTGTAGTCAGGGCAAATAATGTCCTCTGTTATTCTGTGCACTAAATTTAGAGTATCCCAAAAGCATATGGATCTGATGTCTAAATGGAGTTTAAGAGCTTAAGTGTCAGGAGGGCTACGTAGCTGAGGGGAGACCGAAGTAATGGGGAGGCCTCTCTTGCACCTCGGGTCCTTGAAGCCTCTGGAGATGGAGACAGAGACTTGGTGGACACCGAGTGGCACGGGTGCCAGGGGTGCGGAGCACCGTGCAAGCCTTAGTCCGAGATCTGAGCCGAGGTCAACTCCAGTTTGGCAACGAAGTATAAAAGGGTAATCAGAAGAAGAATGGTCAAGATCCAAGCCGGGGTCGGTTCCAATCTGGCAGCTGAGTACAAAAAGGGGCAGAGAAGTAGAATGGTCAAGGTACAAATCCGAGGTCAATGGCAAGCAGCAATCAAGAGTAGTTAAATAGGTTTCCAGGTCACAACAGGTTCAGACAGATCACACACTAGCACAGGAACAAGGGGGAACTGAAGATAATTCAGCAATTTGGCAATGTCTGGGCTGGGCTTATATAGGGAACTTTGAGGTCACTTCCTGTGCGTCTCCTGGGCATTTTCCCGCATTTTTCCATCGGGTTGAGGTCACTTCCTGTGCATCTCCTGGGCATTTTCCCGCATTTTTCCATCAGGTTGAGGTCACTTCCTGTGCGCCTCCTGGGCATTTTCCCGCATTTTTCCATCAGATTTTCTGCGCAGGTGTGGGTTGGCGCACTGAGGCGTCTTTGGCGCATGCTCAGTTGGCACGGATTTCCTCTTGCGGCAACACGCCATTAGTTTATGTGTAGTAAGCCCTGGACTCTTACATTAAGGCCTCCTAGATTTCTGAGTTTCCCGCCCTCCCCTTATCCCCCCTCCCGCTGTAGAGGATCACCCTCCCCTTTCCTTCCCCCTACCCTACCTGTTCTTCCCCCCTTTACTTTCCTACCTCTCCCCCCTCCTCAGCCAGCCATGTCGTGACCTTGCCCGGGCTCCCCTCCTCTTTCCCCCTCCTCCTCTTAAACTCTAGCTTTAAAAAAAGGCGTTCCTTACCTGGTCATTATTATTATTATTATAATACAGGATTTATTTAGCGCCAAACATGTGCGCAGCTATTTTCAAAATAATAGGGCAGATAGCAACAATTTAGAACAAGAGGGTTAGGAGAGGCCCTGCACCTGGGAGCTGACAATCTAATAGGGAGGGGCTGGTGGAACAAAAGGTAATAACTGTGAGGGACCAAATGATGGGAGAAATAGAAGATTCGGTTGTTAGCTGAAGGCAGGATAGGCCTTCCTGAAGAGACGAGTTTTCAGGGATCACCTAAAAGTGGACAGAATAGGAGATAAGCCGACAGATTGAGGTAGGGAGTTTCAGCGGATGGGAGAGGCTCTGGAGAAGGCCTGGAGATGACTATGGGAGGAGGAAACAAGGGAGTTAGAGTTGCAGGAGGTCTTGGGAGGAGCAGAGAGGACGGTTTGGGTAATGTTTGGAGACAAGACTGGTGGCTCGGGGCAGAGTTGTAAATGACTTTGTATGTTATTGTTTTGACTTTTATTCTTTGGGCAATCAGAAGTCAGTGGAGGGATTGGCAGGGAGGGGTGGAGGACACTGAATGGAGGCCAGTGGAGGGATTGGCAGAGAGGGGTGGAGGACCCTGAATGGAGCCCAGTGGAAGGATTGGCAGAGAGGGGTGGAGGACACTGAATAGAGGCCAGTGGAGGGATTGGCAGAGAGGCGTGGAGGACACTGAATAGAGGCCAGTGGAGGGATTGGCAGAGAGGCGTGGAGGATACTGAACGATTGGTAAGGTGGTGGAGTCTAGCAGCAGCATTCATGATGGACTGAACAGGGGATAGCTTGCAGAGAGGTAGGCCAATGAGGAGGAAGTTACAATAGTCAAGGCGAGAAATAACGAAGGAGTGAATAAGTTGCTTAGTAGCTTCAACAGTTAAAAAGGGATGTACTTTAGAGATGTTACTGAGGTGAAGTCTGCAAGATTTGGACAGCGATCAGATTTGGGGCTGAAAGGAGAGGTCAGAGTCCAGGATTACACCTAGTACCCTAGCATGAGGGAAGGGACTGATGGTTGTTTTATTGATCCTGATGGAGATGTCAGGGGAGGGGGCCACGGGCAGGAGGGAATATTAATGAGCTCAGTTTTAGAAAGATTGAGTTTGAGGAAGTGGTGTGACATCCATGCTGATATGTTAGTTAAAAAGTTAGTAATGTGAGAGGAGACTGAAGGGGTGAAGGAAGGAGTAAAGAGATTTTGGTGTCATGAGCATATAGATGGTACTGAAAGCCATGGGAGTTTATTAATTGACCAAGAGAGGAGGTTTAGATGGAGAAGAGAAGGAGTCCATGAACAGAACCTTGGGGGACCCCCCCCCCCCCCCCATGGGAAGAGGAAGTGGAGAGGAGGAGACAGAGTTTTAGGTTAGAATGAAGGACTGCTGTGATAGGTAGGAGGAGAACCAGGAGATAGTAGAGTCTTGAAGGCCAAGAGAGTGGAATTTTTTGGAGGAGGAGGGGATGGTCAACAGTATCAAAGGCCACATAAAGGTCTAGTAGTATGAGTATGGAGTTGTGGCCATTGGTTTTTGCCGTTAGTAAATCATCAGTGAGTAATAGTGAGTTGCATGACTGGTGTGCCTGGTAGCCCTTACTCCATCTTAGGAAAAGAACCTGGGACAAATCTGCAGGACATGTTAGGGGTCTTCACCACACATCTATGGGATTGTCCAATTGGACACAGAAGGCAATAAAAAAAGATGGGAGCTTTTACCATTTTCAAAAACAAAAAAGTTTGCCCTTTAGACATTTCTAAAGGGATCTGAACGTAGTAAAGTGGCACTGGATGGTTTGCTCTGGAATTTCGCACACTGTACATCGTGATTGCTCTTTGCTCATTGTTAAAGGACAACATAAAAAGTCTTCTCATCTGGAAAGCAGCCCAGCAATAGAATAATGTGCTACAAACACCAATACCTCAGAGCCGCGGCCACATAATTCTCTGCCACCGCCTAGACCAAGCCTATGATAAATTGACCTGCTTTTCCCATAGTTTGCAAAAATTCTGCCATTACTAGACCAAATTTTCCTCCTACATTTCCAAATGTAAAATGGAACTTCAGGGTGCCGTGAAAAGTGAGAGAGGCATTATAACAATGTAAATTCTCAGGCATTAATCTTTATAGTGTATCCGATGCACACGGCGCTAAAAGTTCCATGAGTGCCGTAGACCTAAGTAACTATTAAAATTTACTACTTAGAGATAAAATGCAGATGAAAGAACCATTACTTTATAACAGCACAGTATATAAAATAGGGAAGTGATATGCTGGAGCATCATAAAACGTGGCGGGGAGAAGTGGCGTAGCGAGGACGCGGTGATTTAGGGTAAAGGGCCGCCGTTTGAGAAACTCCATTTAGAGGGGAACATGGAATTCTCATTTAGTATCGGGTATAGGCGACGAGCTCTTAGTCTATCCGAGAAAAAAAGATTTCGGCTTTGTAATGAGATTGCCTTCCCTTTGTGTTCCGGCAGTTTTAGTACAAAGAATTAAAGGACACGGCCATTAGATCCCATCCCACCATTCTCCTTGACAGAAGGTGTGAGCGTTACCGAAAGATATAAAATATATATTTGTTCTTTGAATGCAGCATTGTGTTCTCATGTACCTAAAAGAATGAGATTGTGTTTTTGCATTATGGCGGATTTTCTGAAGGCCGTTCCCGCCAGCAAAGGCTGCAATGCAGTATGGGTATTAGATAAGTATTCATATCACTGACTGTGAATACGGGACAATGTTCTCTTCTAGAAGAACATCTATTGGCGTGATGACCAATGGTTTAGTGCTCTGTATGAGGTACATAAACTGCACATTGGTAGAATGACGGCGTGTATTGTACGCCAGTATCGGCTCTCTGCTGCAAAAACGAAAACCAACAACAGCAGTTAAAGTGGAACTAAATTGTATCTGAGCATCAAAAATGAAAACTCTACTTAATTTGATTTGAATGTTTTAATGTTCAAAGCACAGCCCCCCATCAATCCATGTCTCCATCCATCCATCCATCCACCCATCCATGTCTCCATCCATCAATCCTTCTACTCCCCCATCCATCCATGTCTCCATCCATCCATCCATGCATCCATGTCTTCATCCATCCTTCTACCCCCCCATCAATCCATGTCTCCATCCTTCCATCCATCCATGCATCCATGTCTCCATCCATCCTTCTACTCCCCCATCCATCCATGCCTCTATCCATCAATCCTTCTACTCCCCCATCCATCTATGTCTCTATCCATCAATCCATGCATCCATGTCTCCATCCATCCTTCTACTCCCCCATCCATCCATGTCTCTATCCATCAATCCACGCATCCATGTCTCCATCTAGCCATCGTTCTACTCCTCTATCCATCCATGTCCCCATCTATCCATCCCCTCCCCCATCCATAAATGTCTCCATCTATCCTTTCACTCCCCCATCCATCCATCTAGTTATACATCTATACATGTCTTCATTCATTCATCCCTCTACTCCCCCATTTATTCATCTTTCTTCTCCATCTACACCACCATCCATCCATCCTTCTTAATGTATCTATCTATCTATCTATCTATCTATCTATCTATCTATCTATCTATCTATCTATCTATCTATCTATCTATCTATCTATCTATCTATCTATCTATCTATCTATCTATCTATCTATCTATCTATCTATCTATCTATCTATCTATCTATCTATCTATCTATCTATCTATCTACTCCCCCATCTACTCCATCCATGTCTCTATTCATCCATCCTTCTAGTTTCCATCCATCTGCGTTTCCATCCATCCTTATACTTCCTCACCCATCCACATCCCCATCCATCCTTCCACTCCCCCATGCATCCATGTCTCCATCCATTCTTCTACTCACCCATCCATCCATCCTTCTACTCCCCCATCCATCCATCCTTCTACTCCCCCATCCATCCATCCTTCTACTCCGCCATCCATCCATGTCTCCATCCATCCTTCCACTCCCCCATCCATCCATGTCTCCATCCATCCTTCCACTCCCCCATCCATCCATGTCTTCATCCATCCTACCACTCCCCCATCCATCCATGTCTCCATCCATCCTTCCATTCCTCCATCCATTCATGTTTAGACACAGCCGATTACATGGTCAAAGACCCGCGGACGCGGCTCTTAACAGAGATCATGGTCGCGCTCTGTCCTAGCAACACAGCGCGGCCACGATCACCTTGCTGCACGCCCCCACGGGCGCACAAGAGTGACCATTCTGGGACGCCATCATATGACGTCCACCCATAATGACAGCCGCACCTCCCCGCTGTCATTTGACAGTGGGCAGGCAGCAACTAGTTAATGATGCTGAAATACATTTTGTAATACATTTTTCCAAAAAGTTGTGAGTTCCTATTTGTGATGGCTTAAAATGACGATTTGATCCCCTGCAGATTGTGTAAGTTTGCCCACTTACAAAGAAATGAAGGGTCTATAATTTTTATCATAGGTGTATTTTATATGACAGAGACAGAATATCAACCAAAAATCCAGAAAAATCACATTATATAAATGTTATAAATGGAGTTGCAGTTCCGTGAGTAAAATAAGTATTTGATCCCCAAGAAAAATATAACTTAGTAGTTGGTGGAGAAACCCTTGTTGGCGATCACAGAGGTCAGACGTTTCTTGTAGGTGGTGACCAGGTTTGCACACATCTCAGGAGGGATTTTGGTCCACTCTTCTTTACAGATCTTCTCTAAATCCTTAAGGTTTCTTGGCTGTCTCTTGGCAGCTCGAAGTTTTAGCTCCCTCCATACATTTTCTATAGTATTAAGGTTTGGAGACTGGCTAGGCCACTTCATGACCTTCTTGAGTCACTCCTTTGTTGCCTTGGTGGTATGTTTTGGGGTCATTGTCATGCTGGAAGACCCATCCATGACCCATCTTTGGTGTTCTGGCTAAGGGAAGAAGGTTCTCATCCAAGATTTTACAATACATGGCCCCGTTCATTGGCCCCTCAATGCGGAAAAGTCGGTCTGTACCTTTATCAGAGAAACAGCCCCAAAGCATCATGTTTCCACCTCCATGTGTGACTGTAGGGATGGAGTTCTTAGAATAATTGTCAGCATTTTTCTTCCTCCAAACACAGCGAGTCGAGTTAATGCCAAAGAGCTAAATTTTGGTCTCATCTGACCACAAGCACTGTCTTCCAATCCTTCTCTGAATCATTTAGATGTTCATTGGCAAACTTCAGACGGTCCTGTACATGTGTCTTCCTGAGGAGGGGGATCTTGCGGGGGCTGCAGGATTTCAGTCCATGGCGGCGTATTGTGTTACCAATGGTTTGTTTGGTGACTGTGGTCCCAACTGCCTTGAGATCCTTCACAAGCTCCTCCCGTGTAGTTCTGGGCTGATCCCTCACTTTTCTCATGATTTTCCTCACCCCCATGAGGAGAAATATTTCATGGAGCTCCACACCGAGGACGATTGATGGTTATTTTGTATCTCTTCTTTTAGTGAATAATTGCTCCAGCAGTTGACTCCTTCTCACCAAGCTTCTTGCTGATGGTCTTGTAGCCCATTCCAGCCTTGTGCAGGTCTACAATCTTCTCCCTGACGTCCTCTGACAGCTCTTTGGTCTCCCCCATGATGGGGAGGATTGAATGGAGGAAAGAGATTCTGTGGACAGGTGTCTTTTATACACATAACGAGTTGTCGTTAGGAGAACCTTCTTACATTGACAGGACTAATCTGTGTACCACATGAGCACCTACTGTAGACAGTCTATACTCCATATATACCCCCCATATATACTATATACACTCTCTATATACTCCATATATATATACCACATGAGCACCTACTGTAGCCAGTCTGCGGGGGGCAGAATTATTGTCGGTTGGTAGGAGGATCAAATACTTATTTTACTCACTGAACTGCAACTCCATTTATAACATTTGTATTGTGTGTTTTTTCTGGATTTTTGGTTGATATTCTGTCTCTATCATATAAAATACACCTATGATAAAAATTATAGACCCTTCATTTCTTTGTAAGTGGGCAAAACTTACACAATCTGCAGGGGAGACGATCGTTATTTCCCCCCCACTTTATATACAGTATGTGTTTTCGTTCAGATATTGAATTGTGGTTATGGGAAATTGGGTTCAAGCCTATCAGAGAGAACAAAGTAGTTCTCCAGGCTGCTGAAGTATGACAACTCCTACCAGGCCTCAACAGCTGCTGCATGGCAAAGCATGCTGGGAACTCTCATTTCTTTCTCCAGGCTGCCCAACCCCCCTTTTTATGTGATGACCCCATCACCCCACTAAATAAGTACAACACTTGTGTCTTACATCTCATTGGGTTTTCCTGGAGAACTTAACATGGAGATAATGATGTATTTACACACCCTGTATATTTATGGGATGGAAGATGAACTCCTCTATGTTTATTTTATTTTTGAAGTGATAATTAAATGTCATTATCACTTTTGGATAATTATAATTTTAAAGTTTCTGTAAGGACTCCGCAATGCAGCTGCATTCCTTTATTTGGTGGAGCTGGATGATACACTATATTACCAAAAGTATTGGGACGCCTTTATACCAAGGGTGTTCTATTGGGTTGAGGTCAGGACTCTGTGCAGGCCAGTCAAGTTCCTCCACCCCAAACTCGCTCATCCATGTCTTTTATGGACCTTACTTTGTGGACTGGTCCAAATAATTTGGTGGAGGGGGGATTATGGTGTAGGGGGTGGGGGGGGGATTATGGTGTGGGGTTGTTTTTCAGTGGTTGGGCTTAGCCCCTTAGTTCCAGTGAAGGGAACTCTTAAGGCGGCAGCATACCAAGACATTTTGGACAATTTCATGCTCCCAACTTTGTGGGAACAGTTTGGGGACGGCCCCTTCCTGTTCCAACATGACTGCCCACCAGTGCACAAAGCAAGGTCCATAAAGACATGGAGGATCGAGTTTGGGGTGGAGGAAATTGACTGGCCTGAACAGAGTCCTGACCTCAACCCGATAGAACATCTTTGGGATGAATTAGACTAGAGACTGCGAGCCAGGCCTTCTCGTCCAACATCAGTGCCTGACCTCACAAATGCGTTTCTGGAAGAATGGTCAAACATTCCCATAGACACCCTCCTAAACCTTGTGGATGGCCTTCCCAGAAGAGTTGAAGCTCTTATAGCTGCAAAGGGTGGGCCAACTCAATATTGAACCCTACGGACTAAGACTGGGATGTCATTAAAGTTCATGTGTGTGTAAAGGCGTCCCAATACTTTTGGTAATATAGTGTATACTTATCACATTAGAGAAGGACAGCAATGCAACACCAGCTGCATTCTACAAAGCACAGAGGATTCAGGAGATTGGAAGGTGGCTTATCGCTGCACTGAGATCCCAAGATGACCGATAGAGGACTCATCCAAAGCTAACTCAGACTCAACCTAATATTTGATTTTGTGTGGTTGCTGGCAAAAATAATCACATGGTGGTTTGTACACAGGGGTTCAGTGAGTCTCCTTTAGGGGTGACCCCACTCTTTTCGCTATTCAGGTGTGGGTTGGGACCCCTTTACCCCCCTATAAAAACAGAGAGGTGCAAAGCAGCCAGGGGCTGATGGGACAAAGATGTCCGAGAGCGTAAGGAGATGTGGAAATCTGGTACCAAAAATAGAGAAGAAAGCTCCACTTGTCCTGCGGAAATCTTCAGAGTTTTGAGGTCTCGGGTTTGGGAGTGAAGTGTGGAATGCTGGCCGGCAACCCCTCTGTGTAGGACACATTGTTCTGGAGACGAGAGCTGTTCCCCAAACTTGGGAGGTCTAGTCCTATTCTTCCATCAGTAAAATGCTGAAAAGGCAAGACCTGACTGGGAAAGGGATCTTCATTCCATGGCCTCAGGCCACAAGAATGTTGGCAGTTGCAGTCTACTTTCTCCACCGCAGGTGGCACTCAACCGTAGCAGCATTGCAGAGAGAGAGGAAGTCAAGAAGGACGTGGTTCCTCTATGGTTTTCTGGGTCACTGGGGGAGCTCTTGGATTGGAGGAATTTTTTTTTCCCTCATGCTGACAGCGTGAAGAGAAAAAAATAAAGAGTTTACCAGCTTGTGCAAACGGGACATCGGTCCCACACACCCCCAGCCACTGCTGCTACAGTATCTCACAAAAGTAAGTACACCCCTCACATGTTTGTAAATCTTTTCTTCTATCTTTTCATGTGACAACACTGAAGAAATGACACTTGTCTACAATGTAAAGTAGTGAGTGTACAGCTTGTATAACAGTGTAAATTTGCCGTCCCCTCAAAATAACTCAACACACAGCCAATAATGTCTAAACCGCTGGCAACAAAAGTCAGTACACCCCTAAGTGAAAAATGTCCACGTTGGGCCCAAAGTGTCAATATTTTGTGTGGCCGCCATTATTTTCCAGCACTGCCTTAACCCTCTTGGACATGGAGGTCACCAGAGCTTCATAGGTTGCCACTCGAACCCTCTTCCACTCCTCCATGACGACATCACAGAGCTGGTGGATGTTGGAGACCTTGCGCTCCTCCACCTTCCGTTTGAGGATGTCCCACAGATGATCAATAGGGTTTAGGGTTTATATAATAAAACCTAAACCCTATTGAGGGTTTAGGGTTTATATAATAAAAAAAAAACAGAGGTGATCAAATACAATGAAAAGCTCTATTTGTGTAAAACATTTTTTTATAAATTGAATTTGGGGCACAACGTTGCATGATGACCGAGTTAAAGTAACGCAGTGCTGATTAGCAACAATTGCCCTGGTCATGATGGAGGGGGGGGGGTAAAACCTTTCCGGAAGGCAGGTGGTTAATGAGTATAAATATCATTTTATAGGATATTCGGACAATAAAGCAGTCATGGTTTTCAGATCTCTTTCGGCAGGCAGGGGGTAAGACTCTGGAGAAGATCGGACTAGGTGTGAAATGAAGAAGGTTGACTCCTGCCTGGAACAAACGGTTAACATTTACACTCTATCTTTGTGTGGCCAGAAAGAATGTGAGACCCGTAAAGCCTCTCTATTTCAGTTAATCTTTAAAGAGAACAAATTTCTGAAGTAGCTCAAGTGAGGCCTTGAGGGTTTAATTCCTAGAAGGCCGTGTCAGACCTCAATAGTCATCCTAATAAAAGGTATCACTATTTTAAAGCACACTTTTTTTTTTTTTTCATTTCATACTTCGGGCTTCAGAAGTCTTTACTCACTTCGCAAGAACATCAATCACACAGAATTACGGGTTCAATGGAGGCTTCTCCAGTCAGACCTGGTTTTATTTTCTTTTCTTTTTTTTTTTTTTTTCTTTTTTTTTTGCAAAGAACCATTTTTTGATAACAGATCCAAAAGTAGCGTATTAGTATTTTATGTCAAAGAATATTCTTTAGAAGGAATGTACCTCTATGGTGGGACGTATTATTCATATTCATTAAAGTACAACTAAAGGCAAATTTTTTTTTTTTTTTACATTTTTGGATAGAGCCCCTGTCAGAATTTCATTGCTGTCTGGGAGATTCAGACTCTCGATTTATTCTCTTTACCAATATATAGAAATTAATAAGGGCCTATCCAGGACCACATCCATATACAGTGGGGGGAAAATGATGATTCTCTCCCCTGCAGATTGTAGCCAACGGGCAAAACCATTCTGAAAACCGTTACTTCTATCCAGGAAACATCGCAACGCGCTGATGCCGCGTACACATGATCGGAAATTCGGCCAGGAAAAGACCGATGAGAGCTTTTGGTCGAAAAATGCGACCGTGTGTGTGCTCCATCGGACTTTTGCTCCATCGGAATTCCCGCCAGCAAAAGATTGGGAGCAGGTTCTCAATTTTTCGTGTTCCTACCAGAAAATGCGTTCATCTGTATGCAATTCGGACGCGCAAAAAAATCACGCATGCTCGGAAGCATTGAACTTCATTTTCTCGGCTCAGCGTAGTGTTGTACATCACCGCGTTCTTGACGGTGGAAAGTTCAGAGAACTTTTGTGTGACCGCGTGTATGCAAGGCAAGCTTGAGCGGAATCCCGTCGGAAAAACCATCCAAGTTTTTTCGGACAGAAATTCCGATCGTGTGTACGCGGCATGAAAGTAAGATATTCCACTCAGTTACAACCACATTTTATAAAATACAGTGGGGGGAAAATAATGATGGTCTCCCTGCAGATTGTGTAAGTTTTGCCCACTTACAAAGAAATGAAGGGTCTATAATTTTTATCATAGGTGTATTTTATATGATAGAGACAGAATATCAACCAAAAATCCAGAAAAAAAACACATGATACAAATGTTATAAATGGAGTTGCAGTTCAGTGAGTAAAATAAGTATTTGATCCCCAAGCAAAACATGACTTAGTAGTTGGTGGAGAAACCCTTGTTGGTGATCACAGAGGTCAGACGTTTCTTGTAGGTGGTGACCAGATTTGCACACATCTCAGGAGGGATTTTGGTCCACTCTTCTTTACAGATCTTCTCTAAATCCTTCAGGTTTCTTGGCTGTTGCTTGGCAACTCGAAGTTTCAGCTCCCTCCATAAATTTTTGATAGGATTAAGGTCTGGAGACTGGCTAGGCCACTCCATGACCTTAAGGTGCTTCTTCTTTAGCCACTCCTTTGTTGCCTTGGAGGTATGTTTTGGGTCATTGTCATGCTGGAAGACCCATCCATGACCCATCTTCAGTGTTCTGGCTGAGAGAAGAAGGTTCTCATCCAAGATTTTACAATACATGGCCCCATCCATTGGCTCCTCAATGCAGCAAAGTCGGCCTGAACCTTTATCAGAGAAACAGCCCCAAAGTATCATGTTTCCACCTCCGTGTGTGACTGTAGAGATGGTGTTCTTAGGGTCATAGACAGCATTTTTCTTCCTCCAAACACGGCGAGTTGAGTTGATGCCAAAAAGCTAAATTTTTGGCCTAATCTGACCACAGAACTTTCTACCAATCCTTCTCTGAATCATTTAGATGTTTATTGGCAAACCTCAGACGTTCCTGTACATGTGTCTTCCTGAAGAGGGGGACCTTGCGGGGGCTGCAGGATTTCAATCCATGGCGGTGTATTGTGTTACCAATTGTCTCCTTCTCATCAGGTAAATAATGGATTCCAAGCAGAAGCAATGTGCGGTCATTGAGTTCTTGATGAAGGAGGGGTGCAGGCTGTGCGACATCCACAAAAGACTACAGAATTTTTATAGAGATGACACCATTGAGAAGAGTCACCAATAATAAGACATGGCTCATCAATGGTGTCATCTCCAGAAACATTCTTTACCCTTCTGTGCCACATTGCTTCTGCTTGGAACCTATTATTTACCTGCAATAAAAAAAGAAGAACAAGAGGTACTGTAGAAGAATAGTTACTATAGATGAAGAGTTACTATAGTAGAAGAGTTACTATAGAGGAAGAGTTACTATAGAGGAAGAGTTACTATAGAAGAAGAGTTACTATAGAAGAAGAGTTACTATAGAAGATGAGTTACTATAGAGGAAGAGTTACTATAGAAGAAGAGGTACTATAGAAGAAGAGTTACTACAGAGGAAGAGTTACTATAGAGGAAGAGTCACTATAGAAGAAGAGTAATTATAGAGGAAGAGTTACTATAGAGGAAGAGTTACTATAGAAGAAGAGTTACTATAGAGGAAGAGTTACTATAGAAGAAGAGTTACTATAGAGGAAGAGTTACTATAGAAGAAGAGTTACTATAGAGGAAGAGTTACTATAGAAGAAGAATTACTATAGAAGAAGAGTTACTATAGAGGAAGAGTTACTATAGAGGAAGAGTTACTATAGAAGAAGAGTTACTATAGAGGAAGAGTTACTATAAAGGAAGAGTTACTATAAAGGAAGAGTTACTATAGAAGAAGAGTTACTATAGAAGAAGAGTTACTATAGAGGAAGAGTTACTATAAAGGAAGAGTTACTATAGAAGAAGAGTTACTATAGAGGAAGAGTTACTATAGAAGAAGAGTTACTCCACCAATATGTGGCATTTGAACAACCTATTTAATGAAAAAGTTATGCCCACTTTTGCTTCACATTTGGTACCTCCCTTGTATATTAGTACGGACACTTTGTTGTATTATGCTGTCTGAGTGCAGTGTTGGATAGACTACAAATCCCCTCCTGCAATTGGTGTTTTTGGGAATACTTATCCTGCATCCCAAACAGATGTCAAATGTGTTCCTAGATCACCATATTATGGACCTAGAACTGTGGGATGTACAGCAATACGTGGCGTATTGGGGAAGCACTGAGCAGTTATTCTGTGCTCCCTTTGTACATTTTTGGGATTCATTTTGGTAATGTTCACCAAAGGGTCAAGCTAGCATTCTAGTTTGTAACTACAGTTCTCTTTCTTCTTATTCTTGGTCAAAGTAAGACCAACAAAGCCCGCCCTTCATATGACTGTGGATGTACGGTAAGTAAATGAAGCCGGCGGTTGGTCACAATAACATTGCAAATAGGTGAATGCCTCCGATAGGACATCATGCACCACTGGCTCTTTATTAGCAGCTCGTGAACATTACAAAAAAAACAGACATAATTATACTTTACTACAAGTCAACTAACACAGAAGGTATTAATCTCACATTAAGTGTAGATATAGTCATAATAACAAAGAGAACATTAGCTGGAAATAGAACGCCGGTTGAAGTGTAATTAGGACATGTTCCCAATGTAATCAGCATTGTTTTATGCTGTGAAAAGCCATTCACTGCTAAGAAATACATATTCTCTAATAGGAGAAGAAGGAATAGGGCTCAGGCAGGAGTCCGGAAACTATTTGGGAAATTGTTTTCCTTTAATTCATATTATAATGAGGTCTCTAGCAGCCGGGGAAAATGAAAGTTATTCGGGCAAGTGGACCTTCTTTGTACATTTTTTATTTTAAATTCATGGTAACAATATATATATATATATATATATACACACTATATTACCAAAAGTATTGGGACACCTGCCTTTACACACACATGAACTTTAATGGCCTCCTAGTCTTAGTCCGTAGGGTTTAATATTGAGTTGGCTCCGCCCTTTGCAGCTATAACAGCTTCAACTCTTCTGGGAAGGCCGTCCACAAGGTTTAGGAGTGTGTCTATGGGAATGTTTGACCATTCTTCCAGAAGAGTATTTGTGAGGTCCTATCAGGTTGAGGTCAGGGCTCTGTGCAGGCCAGTCAAGTTCCTCCACCCCAAACTCGCTCATCCATGTCTTTATGGATCTTGCTTTGTGCACTGGTCCAAATCATTTGGTGGAGGGGGGATTATGGTGTGGGGGGAGGGGGGATTATGGTGTGGGGTTGTTTTGCGGGGGTTGGGCTTGGCCCCTTAGTTCTAGTGAAGGGAACTCTTAAGGCGTCAGCATACCAAGACATTTTGGGCAGTTTTATGCTCCCAACTTTGTGGGAACAGTTTGGGGACGGCCCCTTCCTGTTCCAACATGACTGCCCCCCAGTGCACAAAGCAAGGTCCATAAAGACATGGATGAGAGAGTTTGGGGTGGAGGAACTTGACTGGTCGGCACATGGTCTTGGTATGGTGACACCTTAAGAGTTCTCTTCATTGGAACTAAGGGGCCAAGCCAAGTTCCTCCACCCCAAACTCGCTCATCCATGTCTTTATGGACCTTACTTTGTGCACTGGTGGGCAGTCATGTTGGAACAGGAAGGGGACTGAGTTTGGGGTTGAGGAACGTGACTGGCCTGCACAGAGTCCTGACTTCAACCTGATAGAATACCTTTGGGATGAATTACAGCGGAGACTGCGAGCCAGGCCTTCTCGTCCAACATCAGTGCCTGACCTCACAAATGCGCTTCTGGAAGAATGGTCAAACATTCCCATAAACACACTCCTAAACCTTGTGGACAGCCTTCCCAGAAGAGTTGAAGCTGTTATAGCTGCAAAGGGTGGGTCAACCCAATATTGAACCCTACGGAAGAAGACTGGGATGCCATTAAATTTCATGTGTGTGTAAAGGCGTCCCAATACTTTTGGTGATATATGTGTCCCAATACTTTTGGTAATATAGTGTAGTTGTAACCTTAACCATCGATTGGACAGAACTCTTAGTTTTCATGGAGACAGCCGAATGATGAACATTTCAACCACTTCCAGATGAGGCTGGTGGAGTCTGTGCTAATTTTGTACCTACTGTAGCTAATCATGACCATTCTGCTCCATCAGAGTGTAGGTGCCTCTCCATCCTACATGGTATATGGAAGCCTAGATCAATGTAAACACCATGGAATTTAATTACAGTTTGTTCAGAATAAAAAAATGGTTTCTAGTCAAGAGAGTGCAGAGACATGTTTACTAATTTGCGGAAAGCACTTGAACTATTTCATCCCTGTGATCTTGGATGGCACCGAAAGAAAAATGTTTAATGCATACGTTATCCTTTATTCCTGAGTTATTTATATGGATGAAGGTAATTAAACCCAAATGTAAAACAGGTTTGGCGGATTTAACGAATACATCTTTAGTTGGTATTTGAAAGTGACAAGTGTATATATTTTCTTGCTCAGTCAATAGTTATCTGAGGATCATAAAAAATGATAATTTAAACCAAGAACTTGAAAGTTCTATTTTGTCTTCATCCTAAGGAACCTTTAATCAACAAATTACAGTGTGGTGATATCTACCTGGTGAGTCTTTTTTGAGAAAAGCTTGCTAGAAATAGTTCTGTTTGACATTTCCTATAAATAACAAATTCACCCTCTGAATGGCATTAGATCTCTAACCTAAATGTCTAAAATACCGAATCGATATCGCAATGTTTCTACATTTTGTTACTACACACAATTTAACTTAAACTCAAATAGCGGGACGGAAGAACAGTCTACAGAGGAGCTGACCATGGTGCTAGATTTTCTGTCCATGGGGCTAAGAGAGGAACTGTCCATAGTGCTAGATATTCTGTCCATGGGGCTAGGACGGGAGCTGTCCATGGTGCTAGATATTCTGTCCATGGTGTTAGATATTCTGTCCATTGAGCTGGGAGTGGAGCTGTCCATGGTGCTAGATTTTCTGTTCATTGTGCTAGGACGGGAGCTGTCCATGGTGCTAGATATTCTGTCCATTGTGCTAGGACGGGAGCTGTCCATGGTGCTAGAGTTTCTGTCCATTGAGCTAGGAGAGGAGCTGTCCATGGTGCTAGATTTTCTGTCCATTGAGCTAGGACGGGAGCTGTCCATGGTGCTAAATTTTCTGTCCATTGCTATGGGAGAGGAGCTGTCCATGGTGCTAGATTTTCTGTCCATCAAGCTGTCCATGGTGCTAGATTTTCTGTTCATTGTGCTAGGACGGGAGCTGTCCATGGTGCTAGATATTCTGTCCATTGTGCTAGGACGGGAGCTGTCCATGGTGCTAGATATTCTCTCCATTGTGCTAGGACGGGAGCTGTCCATGGTGCCAGAGTTTCTGTCCATTGAGCTAGGAGAGGAGCTGTCCATGGTGCTAGAGTTTCTGTCCATTGAGCTAGGAGAGGAGCTGTCCATGGTGCTAGATTTTCTGTCCATTGAGCTGGGAGAGGAGCTGTCCATGGTGCTAAATTTTCTGTCCATTGCGATGGGAGAGGAGCTGTCCATGGTGCTAGATTTTCTGTCCATCGAGCTGTCCATGGTGCTAGATTTTCTGTTCATTGTGCTAGGATGGGAGCTATCCATGGTGCTAGATTTTCTGTTTATTGTGCTGGGAGAGGAGCTGTCCATGGTGCTGGGAGAGGAGCTTCTAATGGCACTAGGGAAGGAGCCATCCATGGCAATAAGAGGAACTGCCCATGGTGATAGGAGGAGCTGTCCTTAGATGTAGGAGGAGATTCCCATGGCACTAGCAAAGAAGTCATCCATGGTGATAAGAGGATCTGTCCATGGTGCTAGGTGAGGAGCCATCCATAGTGATATGTCTTGGCCCCCCCATCTACATCACTAACCTGGTCTCAAAATACCAACCAAATCATTCTCTTCATTCTCTTCATTCCTCCCAAGACCTCTTGCTCTCTAGCTCGCTTGTCACCTCCAGGACTTCTCCCGAGCCTCTCACATCCTTTGGAATTCCCTATCCCAATCTGTCCGATGTGAGTGTGTGATGTATGTGTGGAGCGCTGTGTGAATTGACGGCGCTATATGGGTACCTTAAAATAATAATATAATAGATGAGAATCTTATTGAGACACAATTGACCCTATAGAGACAATTGTAGACACGCACCCACACTCACTCAGGTTGAACTGGATGGACTGGTGTCTTTATTCAACCTTACTAACTATGTAACTATCTCCTACTGTATCCCTGAAAGCTTTTCTCTTCCGAGAAGTCTATCCGGGCCCCCACCTAACAACAGTACTTTTATTTTCTCCATCAGATCATCGCCCACAGCTATTACCTTTTGTATAACTTGACCTTCCCTTTAGATTGTAAGATTGTAAGCTTGTAAGATTGTGCGCTCTAACGAGCAGGGCCCTCTGATTCCTCCTGTATTGAATTGTATTGTAACTGTACTGTCTGCCCTCATGTTGTTGCTGTTGGCGCTAAATAAATCCTGTATAATATTATTAATAATGCCTTACACATTGGTAGTCCTCAGGAAGAATAAAACAATTACAGTGGTAGTCAGAATGGCACCCAGGCAGCTAAAAAGATAATTAGTCTCATGCTGCTGGCTTTGCCAACTGGTGTCGGCCCTGGAACTATGCAGGCACCATCAAATCAAAGCCACAGTTCAAGAAACCCCTAGGAACCTCTGGAGGAACCCTAGTTGAGAACGGCTGTTTAACCGCTTGCTGCTCGCCCATCGTCAAGGGACGGTGAGGCTCTGGTACTGGGAGGATGTATAGAAAGCTCTATTTGTGGAAGATAAAGATTAAAAAAATGGGTACAGTGTTGCATGACCACGCAATTGTCATTCAAGGTGTGACAGCACTAAAAGCTAAGGATGTGTCCCTAGTGATAGGAGAGGAACTGTCCCTAGTGATAGGAGAGGAACTCTCCATAGTAATAGGAGAGGAACTCTCCATGGGGCTACGGGACGAACTGTCCATGTGGCTAGGAGAGGAACTGCCTATAGTGATAGAAGAGGAGCTGTCCATGTGGCTAGGAGAGGAACTGTCCACAGTGATAGGAGAGGAACTGTCGATGGTGCTAGGAGAGAAACTGTCCATAGTGATATGATTGGAACTGTCCATGGTGCTAGGCGAGAAACTGTCCATAGTGGTATGATAGGAACTGTCCATTTGGCTAGGAGAGGAACTGCCCATAGTAATAGTAGAGTAGCTGTCCATGGGGCTAGGAGAGGAACTGTGCATACATTGTTTATACATTTAATGAGGCACCACCAATTTAATAACAGTCCATAGTGATAGGATAGGAACTGTCCATGGTGCTAGGAGAGGAACTGTCCATAGTGATAGGATAGGAACTATCCATGGTGCTAGGAGAGGAACTGTCCATAGTGATAGCATAGGAACTGTCCATGGGGCTAGGGGAGGAACTGTCCATGGTGCTAGGAGGAGAACTGTCCATAGTGATAGGATAGGAACTGTCCATGGTGCTAGGAGAGGAACTGTCCATGGGGCTAGGGGAGGAACTGCCCATAGTGATAGGATAGGAACTGTCCATGGGGCTAGAGGAGGAACTGTCCATGGTGCTAGGAGGAGAACTGTCCATAGTGATAAGATAGGAACTGTCCATGGGGCTAGGGGAGGAACTGTCCATGGTGCTAGGAGGAGAACTGTCCATAGTGATAGGATAGGAACTGTCCATGGGGCTAGGGGAGGAACTGTCCATGGTGCTAGGAGGAGAACTGTCCATAGTGATAGGATAGGAACTGTCCATGGGGCTAGTGGAGGAACTGTCCATGGTGCTAGGGGAGGAACTGCCCATAGTGATAGGATAGGAACTGTCCATGGGGCTAGGGGAGGAACTGTCCATGGTGCTAGGAGGAGAACTGTCCATAGTGATAGGATAGGAACTGTCCATGGTGCTAGGAGAGGAACTGTCCATGGGGCTAGGGGAGGAACTGCCCATAGTGATAGGATAGGAACTGTCCATGGGGCTTGGGGAGGAACTGTCCATGGTGCTAGGAGGAGAACTGTCCATTGTGATAGGATAGGAACTGTCCATGGGGCTAGAGGAGGATCTGTCCATGGGGCTAGGGGAGGAACTGCCCATAGTGATAGGATAGGAACTGTCCATGTGGCTAGGGGAGGAACTGTCCATAGTGATAGGAGAGGAACTGTCCATGGGGCTAGGGGAGGAACTGTCCATGGGGCTAGGGGAGGAACTGCCCATAGTGATAGGATAGGAACTGTCCATGGGGCTAGGGGAGGAACTGTCCATGGTGCTAGGAGGAGAACTGTCCATGGTGATAGGATAGGAACTGTCCATGGGGTTAGGGGAGGAACTGTCCATGGTGCTAGGAGGAGAATTGCCCATAGTGATATGATACGAACTGTCCATGGGGCTAGGGGAGGAACTGCCCATAGTGATAGGATAGGAACTGTCCATGGGGCTAGGGGAGGAACTGTCCATGGTGCTAGGAGGAGAACTGTCCATAGTGATAGGATAGGAACTACTGTCCATGGGGCTAGGGGAGGAACTGTCCATGGGGCTAGGGGAGGAACTGCCCATAGTGATAGGATAGGAACTGTCCATGGGGCTAGGGGAGGAACTGTCCATAGTGACAGGATAGGAACTGTCCATGGTGCTAGGGGAAGAGCTGTCCATGGTTCTAGGAAAAGAGATGCCCATGTTGCTAAAAGATTAGCTGCCTGGGGTGTTAGGAAAGATACCGTCCATGTTGCTGATCACTAGTGCAGCCATTGTACTTTAGCTTATTTTGTATTCTAGCCAACATCTGACTGTCTTTGCCTGTTTTCCTTGCAGGAAGTCCCTTTCTCCCGTGTCTGGTGCAGTAACCAGCAGCCACTGCACTGTGCCTTTTCCCTGGAGCGATATACGCCAGCCACCACTCAGCTGTCCTGCAAGATCTGTGTCAGGCAGGTCAAAGGCCACGAGCTGATTCTTCAGATCCAAACATCCATTCTGGAGGTGAGCGGACAACGTAGTCACAGGTTACAGTCTGCCTTGTATCATGAGACCGATCTGGAAGGGTAATCATTCTGTATTCCTATGACTGTGCCCTTCATTATCTGGATGATGAGTCACACAAGATAAACGCAAATTCTCCGAGGATAAACGCAGAATGAACGTTTACTTATGTAGCTTCTGCAAATATCTGGCATTCTATTCATATTTGCTGTGTGGGAAAACTATGCAGACATATTGTACAGCGCAGGCTGACCTCAGAGCCTTCCATCGGCTCTATTTACAGGAAGACTGTGTGCAGAGAGGCCGACCCCGTCCATATCTTCTTACCCGAGACGAATATAAATGTACACAACCGCTCTCTGATGACATCATCAATTGCGTGCAAACAAAAAATACAGTTATTTTGTTGTTGTTTTTTTTGTTTTCCTTGCATGTGATTGGTGCTGATTGAAGTGTTTTGACGATGAAACTTGGAAGCTGATTGGTTACCATGCACAGCTGCACCAGTTTTAGTAAATCTCACCCAAAGTAGTTCCAAAGGCAATTTTTTTTTTTTTTACCTTGATGCATTTTCTGCATTAAGGTAAAAAACCTTCTGTGTGACCCCCACCCCCCTCCCCCAAACACTTACTTGAGACGTCAGTTGATCCAGTGCTCCAGTCTTTTCTGCTCTCTCCCGGCTCTCACAGACTTGGCCCTGGGAGCCATCCGTTCCTGCTGTTGTCAGTCAAATCCTGAGAGGAGGGGGCGGGAGCGGGGGGGGAGGTGGGCCTATGGATGCACACAGCCCGGCTCGAGTCCCCCCACAGCAGCCGGCTTGCTAAGGGGGTGCATGGAGAAGAGGAGGAGAGGACAGCGCCAGCGAGGAACTCCAGAAAGGGAGATATGGAATGTTCCATCTTGGATGTATGCATGATGGAAGTAAGCAGAGCTTCACCCCATTCACGAAGCTCTGGGGGAAATTTCCTTGTAAAGTTAATCGTTTTAAATGCTTTGGCTGGTACAGGACACTGTGCAGACACAACATGCCTGGATTGGGTAGTTTGTTCTGCCACCACACCCCCAGACCAATCACAGCCTGTCTCTGGCACGAGCCCCTCCTAATCACAGACTCTTGAACACTTCCCCTGCTCAAGCACAGCCCGCCTCTTGTCTCAGGCTGAACAGACCATGGAATGCAGGCACGCGGTGTGTCCGCACAGTGTCCTGTTACCCTGCCCCTCCCCCCAATATCAGCAACTACTTTAAGTGTGTGGAAGGAGATTCTGTTTATGTATTTTATCAATTACTGAATATTTTTGAGTATGAGTTTATCTTTTGCATATGTCTAGATCAGTGGTCTCCAAAGTGTGCCCTGGGGGCCGTATGTGGCCATGTGCTTGCCTTTATCTGGCCCATGGGGCACTATTCCACCAACTGACACCAATCTTGAAGCACCATTCCCCCTACTGACACCATCAATGGGGCACATACTTCTCATTGATATCAACAATGGGGCACTATTCCACTAACTGACACCAATCTTGGAGAACCATTCCCCCTACTGACACCATCAATGGGGCACATATTCTTCTCATTGATATCGACAATGGGGCACTATTCCACTAACTGACACCAATCTTGAAGCACCATTCCCCCTACTGACACCATCAATGGGGCACATACTTCCCATTGACATCGACAATGGGGCACTATTCCACCAACTGACACCAATCTTGGAGCACCATTTCCCCTACTGACACCATCAATGGGGCACATACTTCTCATTGATATCAACAATGGGGCACTATTCCACTAACTGACACCAATCTTGGAGCACCATTTCCCCTACTGACACCATCAATGGGGCACAATTCTTCTAATAGATATTAACAAGGGGGCACTATTCTATTCCACCAATTGACACCAATCTTGAAGCACCATTCCCCCTACTGACACCATCAATGGGGCACAATTCTTTTCATTGATATCAACAATGGGGCACTATTCCACCAACTGACACCAATCTTGAAGCACCATTCCCCCTACTGACACCATCAATGGGGCACATATTTCTCATTGATATTGACAATGGGGCACTATTCCACTAACTGACACCAATCTTGGAGCACCATTCCCCCTACTGACACCATAAGTGGGGCAAAATTCTTCTCAATGATATCAACAATGGGGCACTATTCTATTCCACCAACTGACACCAATGTTGAAGCACCATTCCCCCTACTGACACCATCAATGGGGCACAATTCTTCTCAATGATATGGCCCTTTTCTTAGAAAGTTTGGAGACGCCTGCTCTAGATATACTGTAAAAACAATAACGCTATGGATAGCCAAAAAACGGTGGCCTTGTATTCTGCTCCATCAGCTCGTTATCAGAGTGAATGGCCTGCTTTCAGACACGGTTTATTTATCGAATAGAACCCGCTAGGGGTGTCCCCTCTCGCCACTCCTGTATATACTAGCAATGGAGCATTTGGCGATGGCCTTGCGTGCTAACAACTCAATACAGGGTGTTGAAATTGTTGGTAAGCCATATAAGATAAGTTTGTTTTTGCGGACGATCTCTTGCTCCACATAACTAACAGATATGATGATCAGATACTTAGTAGGGTGCTAGATTGGTTTCACCATGGATCACTCAAGCAGTGGGTTACACCTGAGTCCGATTTAGTGCCTACACCACTGACTCCTCTCCCATGGCTTCTTCCTATTGATCTGCCACGTTCAACACAAGTAACGCCTTTGATTCCATCTGTGTTATATGTATGGGACAAATTTATCACAATTATCTTCACGCTCAGGGCCATTGACTCCAATATTGGGTAACCCAAGTTTTCCACCAGGAATGCCAGAAAAAAAAAAAGTTTTCTATGCTGGCAACCACTACATCCTTTGCCTATCTGTCATTCATGTACGGATAGAGGCTTGAAAACCATGGGTTGAGCTCAGTTCCCACTCTCGTCCGAAGGCAGGTGAATGTCTTCAACACTTTCAGCTACGTCGTTTCTATAAAGGGCTGAATAGTTCAAGTATCTGTAGGGACTTAACTCAGTTTGAGGAGATGTGCCTTTCTGACTCAAAATGTCCTCCTGCATTATCTAAAACTTTCGGTATTTTATTATTGCACGCATTTCCAGATCGCCCTTTCTATGTCCGAGACTGGGAGCGAGAATTGGGTAAAAATCTGTCCCATGAAGACCAGGGGCGGATCCAGGGGGGGGCAGCGGGGCAATTGCCACTCCCGAGAAATTTGTTGCCGGCCGGGTGACATAGCGGGCGGCTCCGCTAGCGGGTGACATAGCGGGCGGCTCCACCGGCGGGTGACATGGCTGGCGGCTCCTCGGGCAGGTAACATAGCCGGCGGACCGGGTGGTGCGGTTTGTGAGCGGGCGGCGTGATTTGTGGCCGGGCCGGGCTGCCAGGTGACTCAGTGTTTTGGAAGCTGGCCAATCAGTTAGCAAGGGGCAGGGGAGCAGAGAGATGAGATCATCTCTCTCCGCCAGCCCTGCATCCCTGCAGTAACTTCCGCCCTCAGTGGGCAGGCAGCAGAGAGATTACATTATCTCTCTGCTGCCTGACTCAGTCTCGGACACAGCAAGAGACAACCAAAACACCACTTCAACAGGCAAGCGACAATCCACAAGATGTGGCAGGTGACGTGGCAAGTGACAATCCGCAATGTGTGGCAGGTGACGTGGCAAGTCACAATCCGCAAGGTGTGGCAGGTGACGTGGCAAATGGCAATCCGCAAGGTGTGGCAGGTGACGTGGCAAGTGACAATTCACAAGGTGTGGTAGGTGACGTGGCAATCTGCAAGGTGTGGCAGGTGACGTGGCAAGTGACAATTCACAAGGTGTGGCATCTGACGTGGCAATCCACAAGGTGTGGCAGGTGACGTGGCAATCTGCAAGGTGTGGCAGGTGACGTGGCAAGTGACAATTCACAAGGTGTGGCATCTGACGTGGCAATCCACAAGGTGTGGCAGGTGACGTGGCAAGTGACAATTCACAAGGTGTGGCAGGCGACGTGGCAAGTGACAATCTGCATCTGGTGGCAGGCAAGTGACAATCCGCAACGTGTGGCAGGTGACGTGGCAAGTGACACACTCAGGGCTCCCACTGATTCTGCATTATGGTGAGTTGAACTATTTCATTTTATATTACAATGTATTTATAGAAATAATGCGCTTCAATCATCCTGACACCATAACAACCATGGTGCTGGGATGATTGAAGCGCCAACACCAGCCGTTTCCCCGATAAATTGCCCACAAAAAAAAATGGATTTTCTGGCAGTGCCCCTCCCGAGATTAGACTCTGGATCCGCCCATGGTGAAGACTGGGACAAGGTGTTCTACCTCACCTTGAAAATAACTTTGTCGTCTTATTGACAGGAACCTAACTAGAAGATTATGACGAGAGGGCCCCGTTGTCCGGTCTTACCAAATAAACTGAATCCAGCTGTGTCTGACCTATGCTGGAGATGCGGTGAATCGAGAGGCACATTATTACACTCATGGTGGTCCTATTCGAAAAAAAAAAAACATTTTGGTCGGCTATATTTAAACCCAGTCATGAGGTCACTGGTAAAAAATTGTCAGGAGACTCCCGAGGTGGAGCTTCTCTCTTTAATTCCTGGGTCAATTAAATCAATTAAATAGGGGATATTTTGGGGGTTTTTTTGATGGCAGGAATAGCTTTAGTTCCAAGACATTGGAAATCCCAAATAACACCTACAATACGGGAATGGGTAGTAGAGATGAACCATATAATGCGGATGGAAGAGCAAATGAGGGTGAATGTATCTTCTGGGGAGTCTGGGCCTCGTGGGTGAAGTTTCCGGAGTCTCCTCAGATGTTCTCTTTTCTGTAACTGTTGGGATCCTGTCTGTTCGGTGCTATATTTAACCACTTACGGGATGCCCGCCGGCAGAATGGCACCTCTGCGCAAATCGCCGTGGCTGTATGGCGGGCGCTTTAAGAAGTATAGGGGGCGCGCGTTTGCCGTGTCCCTAAGGAGTCGATGCGCGTGCCCGGCGGCCGCGACACGTGATCGCACCTGACAGAGCGAGAACGGGGATTTGTGTGTGTTAACAAATCCACGTCCTGTCAGGGGAGGGGAGACAGATCGTGTTTTCCTAGTAAATAGGAACAATGATCATCTCCACCTCTAGTCAGTCCCATCCCCCCTACAGTTAGAACACAGACTGAGGAAACGCATTTAACCCCTTGATCGCCCCCCTAGTGTTAAACCTTTCCCTGCCATTTTTATAGCACTGATCGCTGTATAAATGTCAATGGTCCCAAAAATGTGTCAAAAGTGTCCGATGTGTCCGCCGCAATGTCGCAGTCCTGCTAAAAATCGCAGATCACCGCCATTACTAGTAAAAAATAAATAAATAAATAATAAAAATGCCATAAATCTATCCCCTATTTTGTAGACGCTACATACATAGTTACATAGTAGGTGAGGTTGAAAAAAGACACACGTCCATCAAGTCCAACCTATGTGTGTGAATGACGCTATAACTTTTGCACAAACCAATTAATATACGCTTATTGCGATTTTTTTTTTTTTACCAAAAATATGTAGAAGTAAAATCGCAGATCGCCACCATTACTACTACTAAAAAAAAAAATAATAATAACAAAAATGCCATAAATCTATCACCTATTTTGAAGACACTATAACCTCTGCGCAAACCAATTTAATATACGCTTATTGCGATTTTTTTTTTTTTACCAAAAATACGTAGAAGAATACATATCGGCCTAAACTGATGAAGAAATTTGTTTTTTTTTTTTTCTTCTTTAAATTGTGATATTTATTATAGCAAAAAGTAAAACATATTGTGTTTTTTTTTTTTTCAAAATTTTTGCTCATCTTTTGTTTATAGCGCAAAAAAAAAAAAAACGCAGAGGTGATCAAATACCACCAAAAGAAAGCTCTCGTTGTGGAAAACAATTGTCTGTTAAAGCGACGCAGTGCGGAATCACTAAAAAAAAAATGGCTTGGTCAGGAAGGGGGTAAATCCCTCCGGGGCTAAAGTGATTTATCTATTTTTATTTTTCTCTCTTCCCCATTCTTTTTATATTATTTTATTTATTTTTGGGGTTGTTTGTTTTTTGTTTGCTGTTGTTGATTGTTTATGTCTTTTTTTTTTTTTTTTTACTTTTTATGCGTGTATGTATACAAAAATTGGCATTGATAGAGAATATAGTCGGCACGTTATATTTAGGCAATTTTCAGTTTTCTATTTTGTGAAAATTCAAGTGGGAATGGGAAATATAAAATCCGGTTAATTTAAGGATATTTAAGTCCATGGTCGTTACACATAATTATTTCATTTTCTTTCCTTTTTTTATCTCTGTATTGTTGTTGTACAATGCCATTCTTTTCAATAAAAATATAGTAAACAGAGGAAAAAAGAACTCTATGGATAGCATAAATAAATAAATAAATGATAAAATATAAATAAATAAATAAAAATGTGACCAATTGGTGGAGATCGGGGTCGTTCGGTATTAGTTCACGTGGGCGACTCAGACCAGGCGGCATATTAGACTCAGACCAGGTGAGCAATTAACCACACCCCTTAATTGATAGACTGATGAAACCAGGAAAAAAAAAAAAAAAAAAAGAGCTATTTAAAAAGTGACAGCAAAAGTCAAGGGAAAAGCCCCCAAAAAGCACCCCAGCAAACAGCAGCAGACAGCAACAGACAGCAGACAGCAACCAAACACCAAGACTTGTATACTCTAACTCTTGTGTTTAACTCCCACTTAATCCAGCTCCACTTACACCAAGCTCCACTGCTTCAAACTGAGCATTCTGAAACTGGTGTTCATTTAGCTGATGCGCTGTGCGGTGCCTGACAGGTGCGAAGATTTTTCGTTCACCAAAATCTTGGCTGAGTTCTGGTTTAAATAAGTAGCAATAAAGATGATATCATTTATATATAATTTACTTCAGATGTCTTCGGTTTAATCCCCAGAGTCGGGACGTGTTGTTTAGTAAAGGGTGCAAAGCTCTAATTAAACAAACGGCTGTTGAAGCGATCGCAGGTTCGGGGACAGAACCAAACAATCCGCTGACACTTCTTCTTAGAAAGGCAAAAATTGCTGGTTTTAAAGTTATTTTAAAAAAAAATATGGAATTTAAATTCAGAATTGTCTGCCTTCATTATGTAACCTAATTTAAATACAATATTTTGTAAAAAATAAAATAAAAATGCTCCGTAGACCTTCACTGAATGCATTTAAAAGTCAACTCCATTTTCATGGGAAAAAAAAAGATCAGGTTGAGGTCAGGACTCTGTGCAGGCCAGTCAAGTTCCTCCACCCCAAACTCGCTCATCCATGTCTTTATGGACCGTGCTTTGTGCACTGGTCCAAATCATTTGGTGGAGGGAGGATTATGGTGTGGGGGTTGTTTTTCAGGGGTTGGGCTTGGCCCCTTAGTTCCAGCGAAGGGAACTCTTCAGGCATCAGCATACCAAGACATTGTGGACAATTTCATGCTCCCAACTTTGTGGGAACAGTTTGGGGACGGCCCCTTCCTGTTCCAACATGACTGCCCACCAGTGCACAAAGCAAGGTCCATAAAGACATGGATGAGCGAGTTTGGGGTGGAGGAACTTGACTGGCCAGCACATGGTCTTGGTATGGTGACGCCTTAAGAGTTCCATTCATTGGAACGAAGGGGCCAAGCCAAGTTCCTCCACCCCAAACTCGCTCATTCATGTCTTTATGGACCTTGCTTTGTGCACTGGTGGGCAGTCATGTTGGAACAGGAAGGGGCCGTCCCCCAACTGTTCCCACAAAGTTGGGAGCATGAAAGTATCCACAATGTCTTGGTATGCTGATGCCTTAAGAGTTTCCTTCACTGGAACTAAGAGGCCAAGCCCAACCCCTGAAAAACAACCCCCACACCATAATCCCCCCTCCACCCCACACCATAATCCCCCCCACACACCATAATCCCCCCTCCCTCCACACCATAATCCCCCCTCCACCCACACCATAATCCCCCCTCCACCCACACCATAATCCCCCCTCCCTCCACACCATAATCCCCCTTCCACCAAATGATTTGGACCAGTGCACAAAGCAAGGTCCATAAAGACACGGATGAGTGAGTTTGGGGTGGAGGAACTTGACTGGCCTGCACAGAGTCCTGACCTCAACCCGATAGAACACCTTTGGGATGAATTCGAGCGGAGACTGCGAGCCAGGCCTTCTCATCCAACATCAGTGCCTGACCTCACAAACGCTCTTCTGGAAGAATGGTCAATCATTCCCATAGACACCCACCTAAACCTTGTGGATGGCCTTCCCAGAAGAGTTGAAGCTGTTATAGCTGCAAAGGGTGGGGCCAACTCACTATTGAACCCTCCGGACTAAGACCGGGATGGCATTAAAGGTCATGTGTGTGTGTAAAGGCAGGCGTCCCAATACTTTTGACAATATAGTGTATGTATGTATCGTGGTCAGCAAATCTAAAGGTTTTTTTCTCCCGAGCTGCGTTCCCCTAACCTTCCCGCAAAGCTCTAGAAGAATCCATCTCGGGAGGGAAAAAAAAACAAAAAAGCGGCAAAGGTAACATTCAGATCGGCAGAGGAAAGTGAATCTGTAATTTTAACTTCACCAAAATTCATATTCATCAAAGTGGCATTTAAAGTAGAAGGAAGATGGAAGGCGAGAGATGGAACTGGGACCTGAAATTGATGGCAGCTGTCTCCAGTCAAGATATCAGCATTATTAACTGTCATTTTCCTTCACATTAGAGCAAAGTCCCATCTGCCAGTTACATCCCAGGACTCGGAGCGGCGACACACGTGGAGTGAGACTGCTACCTAGAGACAATTTTATATCCCGATATGAATAGGCTCAGCAGAGGATTAATAATACAGATAAATGCAATAGACGACGTGGGCCTTTGTCATGTTCTGATGAATTGCCAGGACTCCAGATACATTGTTACCTCTTGTTAGCAGAAGCCCCCTTCCATACCGGCACTATATTATTCCATTTATCAATCCCAACCCCCGTGATAATTCCCGTTATCAGAGAAATGTAAGCAGCTTCTCTCTGTGTAGAGGTCTACACCTATCCTTCATGTGTCTGTGGGCTTAGCTGGTGTTATATCACTCCAACCGGTGGAAGATTGCCGAGTGTCTATGTGGTGTTTCCTCAAAAATATCATCTATGAAGGAAAATGATCGAAGACAAAAGGGAAAAAAAGATGGCGACGCAAAGAGAATAACGAGGAAGCAGATGAAAAGGTTTGAGTTATGGAAAAATTACTCATCTGGAAGAACTATGGACACCACCAACCATAACATGACCCCACCACCCCCACCTAAAGTTGAGTAGGCACCTCTTTTGCCTTCAAAACAGTCCTGACCCATCAAGGCTTGGACTCCACTGGACCTCTGAAGATATGCTGTGGTATCTGGCACCAAGCCATCAGAAGCAGATTCTTTAAGTCCTGCAAGTTGGGATGTGGGGGGCCTCCATGGGTGGGGACCTCCATCAACGAGCCTTCTCTCCCCACCTCCATCAATGAGCCTTCCCTCTCCATCTCCATCATTGTGCCTTCCCTCCCCACCTCCATCAATGAGCCTTCCCTCCCCACCTCCATAAATGAGCCTCCCCTCCCCACCTCCATCAATGAGCCTTCCCTCCCCCCACTCCATCAATGAGCCTTCCCTCCCCACCTCCATCAATGAGCCTTCCCTCCCCACCTCCATAAATGAGCCTCCCCTTCCCACCTCCATCAATGAGCATTCCCTCCCCACCTCCATCAATGAGCCTTCCCTCCCCCCACCTCCATCAATAAGCCTTCCCTCCCCAACTCCATCAATGAGCCTTCTCTCCCCACCTCCATCAATGAGCCTTCCCCCTCCATCAATGCGCCTTCCCTCCCCACCTCCATCAATAAGCCTTCCCTCCCCACCTCCATAAATGAGCCTCCCCTTCCCACCTCCATCAATGAGCATTCCCTCCCCACCTCCATCAATGAGCCTTCCCTCCCCCCACCTCCATCAATAAGCCTTCCCTCCCCAACTCCATCAATGAGCCTTCTCTCCCCACCTCCATCAATGAGCCTTGCCCCTCCATCAATGCGCCTTCCCTCCCCACCTACATCAATGAGCCTTCCCTCCCCACCTCCATCAATAAGCCTTCCCTCCCCACCTCCATTAATGAGCCTTCCCTCCCCAACTCCATCAATGAGCCTTCTCTCCCCACCTCCATCAATAAGCCTTCCCCCTCCATCAATGCTCCTTCCCTCCCCACCTCCATCAATAAGCCTTCCCTCCCCACCTCCATCAATAAGCCTTCTCTCCCCACCTCAATCAATGAGCCTTCCCCCTCTATCAATGCACCTTCCCTCCCCACCTCCATCAATGAGCCCTCCCACCTCCATCAATGAGCCTTTCCTCCCCACCTCCATCAATGAGCCTTCCCTCCCCACCTACATCAATGAGCCTTCCCTCCCCACCTCCATCAATAAGCCTTCCCTCCCCACCTCCATTAATGAGCCTTCCCTCCCCAACTCCATCAATGAGCCTTCTCTCCCCACCTCCATCAATAAGCCTTCTCCCTCCATCAATGCTCCTTCCCTCCCCACCTCCATCAATAAGCCTTCCCTCCCCACCTCCATCAATAAGCCTTCTCTCCCCACCTCAATCAATGAGCCTTCCCCCTCTATCAATGCGCCTTCCCTCCCCACCTCCATCAATGAGCCCTCCCACCTCCATCAATGAGCCTTCCCTCCCCACCTCCATCAATGAGCCTTCCCTCCCCACCTCCATCAATGAGCCTTCCCTCCCCACCTCCATCAATGAGCCTTCCCTCCCCCACCTCCATCAATGAACCTCCCCTCCCCACCTCCATCAATGAGCCTTCCCTCCCCCACCTCCATCAATGAGCCTTCCCTCCCCACCTCCATCAATGAGCCTTACCTCCCCACCTCCATCAATGAATCTTCCCCCTCACCTCCATCAATAAGCCTTCCCTCCCCATCTCCATCAATGAGCCTTCCCCCCTCCCCACCTCCATCAATGAGCCTTCCCTCCCCACCTCCATCAATGAGCCTTCCCTCCCCACCTTCATCAATGAGCCTTCCCTCCCCCCTCCATCACTGAGCCTCCCCTCCCCACCTCCATCAATGAGCCTTCCTCCATCAATGAGCCCCCCCCCCCACCCACATCAACTCCATCAATGAGTTAAGTGGTTTGCCTCATCCCTGTAAACTGTTACATCTGTAAGAGAACTTGTTCTGTTGATAAACAACGTACGTACTGGCTGGCTCGCCAGGTGACAATAGAAGAAAGAAAGTCTAAAAAGGAAAACAAATGCAGCCACCACATGCAATATAATAAATGTTTGCTTTTGTGTTTAATACTGCTTTAGAATAAAAGAAAGCAGTAAAATAAAATAGATAAAGAAATAATTAAATAAATAAATAAAATAAAATAAAAAACAAAATAAAACAATAAAATAAATAAATAATAACATAAAATAAAAAATAAAATAAAATACAATCAAAAAAATGTAATACAAATAAAATGTAAAATAAAATAAAGTAATACAATAGATAAAAAAAAATAACATAAACAAATAAAATGAAATAAAACAATAAAATAGATAGAAAAATAAAAATAAAGTAAAAACATACAATAAAATGAAGCAAATATATAAAATATATAAAGAAATAAAAAACTAAAATATAAATAAAATAAAAAATAAAATAAAGTAATACAATAGATAAAGAAAACATAAAATATAAAGTAAAAAATAAAATACAATAAAATAAAGCAATACAATAAAATAGATAAAGAAATAATAAAATAAAATTTAAATAAAATAAAAAATAAAATAAGGCAATAAAATAGATAAAGAAATAATAAAATAAACAAAATAAAAAAATATATAAAGCAGTAAAAGTGATATATTTTAAATTTTCAGCAGTTTCCCTTCGCAATCCAGCTGGGGCCCTGGAACTCTTTCTTGTGCAAAGGAGCCGTGTAGTTTCTCGCCCCGGGGTGTACAAGAGAATACAATCTGCATGTCCACCAGCAGCCCCGACCTATCTCTGGATCATGATGAAATGTGTTTTTCTAAGTAGGATTTTAGAAGTAAAAAAAAAAAAAAAGAAACGCGGCCCCGTCATTTCAAACAGACTTGTTAATGCAGAATGCCTGATTTCTTGTCTCAGGTGGTGAGGTGGGGGGAGGGGGGGGCTTTGTATTCTTCTGCCAAAGAGAACAGCTTGCTTGCTTTACAGTCCCCCAGGGACTCCGGAGTGTTTTATCTTCGATGTGCAGATTACAGAACCCACCGCTTCCCTGCAGATTTCATTTAAACTGATCCGGCATGTGGCGCACCTTGTCTGTGCTGCTTTACACAGCCGGGCCGGTGATGCGTCTACGACTGAAGACTTCTTGGCCCGAGCGCTCTGCCACCACATGTCTGTAGAAAGGAGAATTTCCAACATGGAGTGCGGGAAAATAAAGACGACTCCAGACCTGTGCAGATCACACCACTTGTTTTTACATCAGACCTCCCTGGATGTTATCTCTCCCACAAGCATTTCCTCCTGGCAGCGGTGTTTTGGCAAAAAAAATGTAAAAAAAGGCTTGAGACTTGTGAGCGCGAGTTACACGTTTCCTTACGTCAAGTGCTTGGACATTAATTCATTTCATTGGCCAGGAAAATAATTTATTCTGGCCATTGAAAGGAATTAATGTTTAGGAGCTCAAAGCACCTACTGATGACACATGTTTAGGCACGTTAACAAGCGTTTACACGCGTCAAGTGTTTTATTTTGCCAAAACAGGGAGGGAAGGGTCTATAATTTTTATCATAGGTGTATTTTATATGATAGAGACAGAATATCAACCAAAAATCCAGAAAAACACACAATACAAATGTTATAAATGGAGTTGCAGTTCAATTAGTAAAATAAGTATTTGATCCTCCTTCCAACCAACAATAATTCTGCCCCCCACAGACTGGTTACAGTAGGTGCTCATGTGGTACACAGATTAGTCCTGCCAATGTAAGAAGGTTCTCCTAACGACAACTCGTTATGTGTATAAAAGACACCTGTCCACAGAATCTCTTTCTTCCATTCAATCCTCACCATCATGGGGAAGACCAAAGATCTGTCAGAGGACGTCAGGGAGAAGATTGTAGACCTGCACAAGGCTGGGATGGGCTACAAGACCATCAGCAAGAAGCTTGGTGAAAAGGAGACAACTGTTGGAGCGACTATTCGCAAATGGAAGAAATACAAAATAACCATCAATCACCCTCGGTCTGGAGCTCCATGCAAGTTTTCTGCTCATGGGGTGAGGATGGTCATGAGAAAAGTGAGGGATCTGCCCAGAACTACACGGGAGGACCTTGTGAAGGATCTCAATACAGTTGGGACCACAGTCACCAAACACACCATTGGTGACTCAAGAAGCCGCCAAGGATTGAAATCCTGCAGCGCTCGCAATGTCCCCCTCCTCAGGAAGACACATGTACAGGAACGTCTGAAGTTTGCCAATGAACATCTAAATGATTCAGAGAAGGATTGGGAGAAAGTTCTGTGGTCAGATGAGACCAAAATTGAGCTCTTTGGCATTAAGTCAACTTGCCGTGTTTGGAGGAAGAAAAATGCTGACTATGACCCTAAGAACACCATCTCTACAGTCACACACCATCCCTACAGTCACACACGGAGGTGGAAACATGATGCTTGTGGGCTGTTTCTCTGCCAAAGGTACAGGCCAACTTTTCCGCATTGAGGGGCTAACGGACGGGGCCATGTATTGTAAAATCTTTGATGAGAACCTTCTTCCCTCAACCAGAACACTGAAGATGGGTCATGGATGGGTCTTCCAGCATGACAATGACCCAAAACATACCGCCAACAACAAAGGAGTGGCTCAAGAAAAATCACATTAATCTCATGGAGTGGCCTAGCCAGTCTCCAGACCTTAATCTTATAGAAAATTTATGGGGGGAGCTGAAACTTCGAGTTGCCAAGAGACAGCCCAGAAACCTTAAGGGTTTAGAGAAGATCTGTAAAGAAGAGTGGACCAAAATCCCTCCTGAGATGTGTGCAAACCTGATCACCACCTACAAGAAACGTCTGACCTCTGTGATCGCCAACAAGGGTTTCTCCACCAACTACTAAGTCATGTTTTGCTTGAGGATCAAATACTTATTTTACTCACTGAACTGCAACTCCATTTATAACATTTGTATCGTGTTTTTTTTCAGGATTTTTGGTTGATATTCTGTCTCTATCATATAAAATACATCTATGATAAAAATTATAGACCCTTCATTTCTTTGTAAGTGGGCAAAACTTACACAATCTGCCGGGGAGCCAATCGTTATTTTCCCCCCACTGTACCTAGCACTTCTTTTGGCTTCAAGCAGTTGTACCGGGATGATATACAGCTGCAGGCATCACCCCGGCACCATGTTTTAAAGCAGGCGGTTGACTCTCTTGTAATAACAATCGGAGCGGCTAATTAGCAGAGAGGCTTCAAAATCTGAAGGAAAAACTTAATGTACCCAAGGCTGACATATTTTTTATATATTTCGTAATAACATCCTGTAGGGTAGCTTAGATTTTGGTCCTCTTTAAGCTTTAATGAAAAAATGTAGGATGTGGTGATCCACAGAGCTCTGAGGGGTTGGATGGGCTGACTAATGGCCTCTAAGGAAGCTAGAAGTGTCCACCTGAAAAAAAAAAAGAAGGGAGGCCGGAGAGCCCTTATATTGTTGTTGTATTGCTTGAATATAGTGAATAATTTAGAAGTTTTGATGATGGAAGAAAAAGAAAATAACTTCCATATATTGAGGCTGTGGTCACCCTAAGGCAGTGATGGCGAACCTTGGCACCACAGATGTTTTGGAACTACATTTCCCGTGATGATAAACTACACTGCAGAGTGCATGAGCACCATGGGAAATGTAGTTCCAAAATATCTGGGGTGCCAAGGTTCACCATCACTACCCTATGGGGTAAAGATACGCAGCCTACCCAAGGTGCAGGTGGAGAAGACTCTGTCCCCAAGCAGGATAGAAAAGGTCAGTCTCAATGTCATGAGGGGTCCCAGTCCTGGATCATTTGGAGGGTTTCCAGGCTGGTGTTAAACTTGATGCAGTAAAAAGGGTCCACAAAAAGTTGTGGGTGGTCTGATCCCTGTCTGTTGTCATGCCAGTGGATGTGTGGAAGCCTCGGAAATGCCGGGGAAAGCAAAATGACTCTGACCTATCCTTAAAGTAGTTGTAGGCCCTTACACACACACCCAGTGAAGTGACTTTCCTCAGGTGATGCACAGAGATGAAACAACCCCTACATAAGTTGTACCTGTTTATCTGCACTCTTCGCTTCTCTTCTCTACATCTGTTCAAAGTGCTGTATTTTAAAGCTTGTCTGGGAGTTCAGAAAAAAGGGGGGCGGAGAACTGAAATTACACTGTGAAGAGGTCAGTAAGGAGAGTTCTGAGAGCTGATTGGAGGTAAGAGACACACCCCCCTTCCACACAGCTCACAGGAAGAGAGCTGAGGCTGTCAATCAGCTGGAGCTCCCTCCATTCACCTTGTATCTCTTGGTGTCAGGAAAACTTATCAGAAGTGATGAATGCTGATAGCAGAGGAAGGAGGCAGCAGACAAAAATTACACTTAGTGCTCTGGACTGACACAAGTACACATTATCGAGGGATGTGCTTTGTTCATATTTCATGTCTGAGGTTTACAACTACTTTAAACATATAATAATGGACAACTCCGCCAATGGGCTTTTTGTAGACCCTTGATCTAACTTGCCAAGTTTCAATGTTGCTTTTCCCCAGGAATATGTTGGTTTATGACGGACCTGTGACTTTGTACTCTAGCGGTGTCATGACTTCATAGATCATTCCCATTGTTCAGTCCCATTTGAATGAATACCGCTCCACCCGACTCCAATAGTGGAGATCTCCACCAGCTGAAAAGTTCCACAAAGTTTGTAGGATAAATAGTCTGGACACTTTGTATTGAGTTTCTGTGCTATAACCGTCTCTCCATTTAGTATTCAATTAAAATCCTCTATTTGCTCCCCAATCTTTACAAAGTATTGAATAGCGATGTAGGCGGAGCAAATCATTTACAGAATGAATCCGAGGCCCGAAGAATGGAGTCATCTGTGATGAATCTCCAGCGGCTTCTACATTTCCCACCATCTGAATTGTTCTCTAACTTTTTAGTATAAATCTTGGGGAAGGAAAGAAGTCGGATTTACCCACAAAGGACTTTTTTATGTTTTGGAGTTATTTTTCAGTTTAGTAGAAATGTTATATTTCAGGACACGATGATGTCATCTGTTGTCAGTGAATTGACTACATTAACCATGAAGGCCTCTTATATCATCACAGCACAAATATCTCATTCATCTTTATTTTTCAAAGCACACTTCCCCATCCATCCATCCATCCATCCATCCATGTCCCCATCCATTCATCCTTCTACTCCCCCATCCATCCATGTCTCCATCTATCCCTTCATGTCTCCATCCATCCATGTCTTCATCTATTGCTTCATGTCTCCATCCATCCATGTCTCCATCCATCTATCCATCCATCCATGTCTCCATCCATCCATCCTTCTACTCCCCCATCCATTTATCCATGTCTCTATCCATCCTTCCACTCCTCCATCCGTCCACATCTCTATCCATCCTTCCTTCCATGTCTCCATCCATCCATTCATCCATGTCTCCATCCATCCATGTCTCCATCCATCCATCCATGTCTCCATCCATCCTTCTAATCCCCCATCCATCCATATCTCCATCCATCCATCCATGTCTCCATCCATCCATGTCTCCATCCATCCATCCATTCATGTCTCCATCCATCCATCCATCCATCCATCCATGTCTCCATCTATCCATCCATGTCTCCATCCATCCTTCCACTCCCCCATCCATCCATCCATCCTTCCATTCCCCCATCCATCCATATCTCCATCCATCCATGTCTCCATCCATCAATATCTCCATCCATCCATGTCTCCATCCATCCTTCCACTCCCCATCCATCCATCCATCCATCCATGTCTCCATCCATCCTTCCACTCCTCCATCCATCCATGTCTCCATCCATCCATGTCTCCATCCATCCATGTCTCCATCCATCCATGTCTCCATCCTTCCATGTCTTCATCCATCCATCCTTCCACTCCTCCATCCATCCATGTCTCCATCCATCCATGTCTCCATCCATCCATGTCTCCATCCATCCATGTCTCCATCCTTCCATGTCTTCATCCATTCATACTTCTACTCCCCCATCCATCCATGTTATATTTTGCTGAGAAAACACTTTAAAAAACACTAAACATGTGCAGAACGAAAAAAATTGTTTTGTTTTGTTTCATTTTGATTCATTATTTAAATAATTTTGTTTTGTTAAATGCATTAAATTTATTTAATTCATTTTCAGAATTTGTTTTGTTTTGTTTATTCTATTCAAATTTTAGAAGACGATTGTATTCTTTTTATTCTTTTCTAATCTTTCCAATTTGAATTCAAATTTATTTTATTCTGTTCGAATTTCGGAAGACGGTTATATTCTTTCTATTCTATTCTATTGTTCTGTTTTACTCTATTCTTTTTTTTAATTTCATTTTCTTTTCTATTATTTTCTATTCTAATCTATTCTATTCCTTTCATTTCTATTCTGTTTTGTTCTATTTCACTCTTTTCTATTTTATTCAATTCTATTATTTTCTTTCCTATTCCATTTCTATTTCCTTATTTTCCAATTTTAGTCTATTCTTTTATTTTCTATTCTATTATGTTCTGTTTTACTCTTCATTTCTTCTATTCGTTTTTATTCTATTCGTGTTTTTTTTTTCTATTCTATTTCATTATATTCTTGTTTTTTTATTTCAAATTTGTTTTCACATTCAGTTCCACTTTAGTTTTGTTATTTTGGATTTGTTTAAATTAGTTACTATTGTAATTCGATAAATCTAAATATCCAAATGACAAAAAATGTATCCAAATTTTGATTCGGAACTAAATTAACCACACATGTCTAAACCCCACCGGCCCCCCTAGAATTCCTTCTTGAGGCCATCTTGAGTAAGGGCAGATGATTCCCGTAGCATTTACTTCCTGGAATCCATCTGCCCTTAGCTCCGGCATGCAGGCAGGTAGTTGTGCTTAGCTGAGAAAGCCCCTCCTCCCATGGGATGAATGACATCATTGTAGCCTAGGCCAGAAACCAGGAAGTAACTGAAGAAATGTAAAAAAAAAACGCATAAAACAAATAAATATAATAATATAATCTCCCTTCCTATCTATTACTAATGCATAAGGGTCAAAAATGGTTCATGATGATTGAAAGAGTCTAGTTCTGTTTTAAGGTAGAACTATGTTCAAATGATCAAATCACATTTGTGATGTAGGCTGCCCATACCAGGAAGAATGGGCTCTCTAGGTACTCTTTGGAAAATTTTGTAAATACCTGTTGCCAGTAGAACCGTTGGATAGGCGTGACATTTCTTGGGGTGACAACATTCTCTCCTCTGCGGTGAAATCAATGCAGCGCTGTCATCCTTGCTGCTACTATTGCTTGTTTAGATGTTGGCACGCCTCATAGCGCTATCAGTGAAAAAAACCACTCAAGCTGGGAGGGGGCGTATTAGCGTGGAGGGGAGGGGCATGTTAGCGTGGAGGGGTGGTGGAAGAGAGGGGCGTGTTAACAGGGAGGGGTCATTGCATTAATAAAGTGACTATGGGAGATACGGGCTATATCAGGATGAAGATCCTGGAGTCCAGGCATAGAGAGGATCCTGGAGTCTAGGCACAGAGAAAACCCTGAGGTCCAGGCATGTAGAGGATCCTTGAGTCCAGGCATGGAGAGGATCACTGAGTCCAGTCATGGAGAGGATCCTTGAGTCCAGGCATGAAGAAGACCCTGGAGTCCAGGCACAGAGAAAACCCTGAAGTCCAGGCATTAAGAGGATCCAAGAAGTCCAGGCATTAAGAGGATCCAAGAAGTCCAGGCATGGAGAGGATCCTGGAGTCCAGGCATGGAGAGGATCCTGGAGTCCAGGCATGGAGAGGATCCTGGAGTCCAGGCATGGAGATGATCCTGGAGTCCAGGCATAGAGAGGATCCTGGAGTCTAGGCACAGAGAAAACCCTAAGGTCCAGGCATGTAGAGGATCCTTGAATCCAGTCATGGAGAGGATCATTGAGTCCAGTCATGGAGAGGATCCTTGAGTCCAGGCATGAAGAAGACCCTTGAGTCCAGGCACAAAGGAAACCCTAAAGTCCAGGCATGGAGAGGATCTTAAAGTCCAGGCATGGAGAGGAACCCGGTAGTCCTGGCATGGAGAGGATCCTGGAGTCCAGGCATGGAGAGGATCCTGGAGTCCAGGCATGGAGAGGATCCTGGATTCCAGGCAGTGAGATGAGAGAATCCTGTAGTACAGGCATAGAGAAGATCCTGGAGTTCTGGCATGGAGAAGATCCTGGAGTCCAGGAATAGAGAAGATCCTGGAGTCCTGGCATTGAAATTATTCTGGAGTCCCAGTGACAAGAATTATTGTTAGTCGGCTAAGAAATATGTAATTGGGGAATTCCAAATGTCATTGTTCATTGAAGTGTTTGTGTACTTTTGTTTGTGTCCTTCATTGAAAGACCAACATAACACTGGCATGGAGAGGACCCTGGAGTCCAGGCATGGAGAGGACCCTGGAGTCCAGGTATGGGGGGGACCCTGGAGTCCAGGCATGGTGAGGACCCTGGAGTCCAGGCAGGGAGAAGATCCTGAAGTCCAGGCATGGAGAGGACCATGGAGTCCAGGCATGGAGAGGACCATGGAGTCCAGGCATGGGGAGGATCCTGGAGTCCAGGCAGGGAGAAGATCCTGGAGTCCAGGCATGGAGAGGACCCTGGAGTCCAGGCATGGAGAGGACCCTGGAGTCCAGGCATGGAGAGGACCCTGGAGTCCAGGCATGGAGAGGACCCTGGAGTCCAGGCATGGGGAGGACCCTAGAGTCCAGGCAGGGAGAAGATCCTGGAGTCCAGGCATGGAGAGGACCCTGGAGTCCAGGCATGGGGAGGACCCTGGAGTCCAGCCATGGGGAGGACCCTGGAGTCCAGGCAGGGAGAAGATCCTGAAGTCCAGGCATGGAGAGGACCCTGGAGTCCAGCCATGGGGAGGACCCTGGAGTCCAGCCATGGGGAGGACCCTGGAGTCCAGGCAGGGAGAGGACCCTGGAGTCCAGGCATGGGGAGGACCCTAGAGTCCAGGCAGGGAGAAGATCCTGGAGTCCAGGCATGGAGAGGACCCTGGAGTCCAAGTGTGGAGGAACTATGCTACATTTTTAGTGCTTTGGGGGCCGCCATGAATTATATCTGTGCATCTAGAAACTTCCAATTGCCCCAATGTGTGCATAGCTTTTTGTAACCCCTTCCCATATATGTGTGGAGACAATTACATGAGAAAAGGAAATATGATAGGTTTCTGTGTATGGGGTTAATCATCATCATCATGTTGTGTATGAAATAACTTCCCCTGGGCCTGCTAAAGCTCCTTCATTCATTCACAGTACAAGTTGAAAAGTGAAATACACAAAGATAAAGGTCATCATAATGTAAGAATCTAATCTGCTGTTCTGAGTATAATAAAAGGAATTGTGCGATCTCCCAGTATTTATACCCCCTGAAACCTTTTTTCCCATAGGTGTTGAAAGTCATGTTTTTTTTTTTTTTTTTTTACTATGGAGTAAAGGGTATAATAATATAATGATCCTATAATTCACTGATCAGCATCTCTTGCTCCTTTCCATTTAGAATGAACGGGAGACCATAGCTTTCTTTGCACCTGAGGAGACCAATTTCCTGGCGCACACTGGTCCAAAGGCCTTCAAAATCCCACACTCTATCAGGCAGAGGATATGTGCAACGTTTGATACACCTAACTCCAAAGGAAAGGACTGGCAGCTGTTAGCACAGAAGCTCTCTATCAACAGGTAACACAAATATTTTTTTGCCTTAGAATGGGAAAGTTTTGGTGACTCCAGTCTCTGCACTTTCTCTAGTGGACTTTATTCCTGTGCTTGGATAAGCTTCAGCTGTCCTCCACTCATTGGAGAGGAAAGAGGAAGGGTAGCGCTGGACCCATAGGGTTATCTTTACTGCTATCTTAAGGTATTGCTCTTGATATAAATGATCTGGTTCCTGGGCAGGCGGCTTCTACCCCCCAGAGGATCTCAGTCTCCTTGGCTTGTTAAGTAATGTAACAAAATTAAAATGAAAGCACTACACCACTGCTAAAAGGTTCAGATACAACTTTACAATCCAACACGTTTCGGGGGGGTCTAAGCACCCTCTTCATTATAGCTTTACTACTGCCAAACAAGCTGCTCATAAGGCCCGTGCTTGTAATTTATACTGGAAAAAATACCATTGTAAGTTCAGTTCACTTTGGGTTTCTTCACATTGTCAAGTCATCATGAAGCTTGGACGTATTGGCTACTTTTTGATTGTTCCTCTGACTTTAATGGAAAGAAGATGTATCTGGACCTCTTAGCAGTGTGGTGCTTCCATCTCAATAATCTTTACACTCCACTCACTGGAAGAGAACGAAGATGGGACTGTACACTGTTAAGTTTCAGCTGGCTGGACGGGAGCAACTCAAAAAAAAAAAATTGCACAAAGGCTGGTGTACAATAGGGATGAGCTCAGGTATGTTTGGTCCACGAGTCTGAACCCACCTGAGCTATCCCACCGGGAATCTGTCAAAATCAACAACCAATCAAAGATGCTGGAGGCAATCCCCACCCTGCAGCTGCACATACTGTATGCCAGGTGCAGCTGTAGGGTGAGGAATGCCTCCGCTGCCTATGAATGGCTGTCAGCTTTGACAGTTACCTGACAGGCTAGCTCCTGTGGGTTCAGACTCTTGCCTGAACACACCTGAACTCATCACTGGTGTACACGATCCTGAATAGAGGGTACATGGTGCAAATCAGGTCAGGTTGAGAGTGTTTGTGATCAAGAGAAGATGTCCTCCTGGCGGTGAGGAGAAGACCCCCTACAGAACACGTCCTAGGTGATCTAGGCCCCCATGTGATATGGGCCCCAGATGTTTGGCTGGACTGTTGTAGCCCTGATCTGGTATTATGGAGAAACATAGAGACCTCCAGCATGAGTATTCCTAACCATTTATGGACCAGTGCTACATTGGACCAGTGGGATGGTATATTGTAGGGTTTAACCCGCCATCCATACACAAACCAGAAGGCAAGGCAGTCTGCTTGGGCTGTGATGTGGCAGTTGGGCGACGTGTTAGGCCCCAAGACAGCCCTGTAATGTTGAGAACTGAAGTTGGCTAGGGACCTGATAATACAGGTGTAAATGAATATCTATCAGTATATTTGGACAGGGGAGATTTTAGAATCCTTGTTCACTGGTTCAAAAACGTCTACTTCCTAAACTCAGCCGCCCACTACATTAGGTATTTTACAATGTCCTGTCCTAAGAGGCTACACATTGACCATATACAGAGATTTCATCTTACACAACTCAGTCAGCAATTATACCTTACACCCCTAATGCCCAACTTATGCCCCAAGGGCCGCATGTGGCTATTTGGTATATGATGTACGTCCCTCTCGGAGCTCAGCAGTCCATAGTGGGAACCAGGGCTGCTGTTAGGAATCACAGGGCCCCATACAGCCAACCTAACCCCACCCCCCAAAAAAACCCAACAGTTTTCTATGCTTCAGCTATGAATGAACACAGTGAGTGATCGGTACTGATCACTCATTGTGTTCATTCAGCTAAAGAAGGGGCTGGTGAATGTGACATATTTGCTGGACCCTTCCCCCACTCTCCATCCTGAAGGATCCTATCATGAGCTTGCAGAAAAGGAGAGGGGGGAAGCTGGTGAACTGCAGGGGTTTGGGGCACACAGGGGGGCCTGAGCAGCAGGCACAAGGTGGGTGATGGGTGCAGCGGGGGGGGGCAATTACTTAAACTGATCTCCTCTATGGCTCTCTCTGCAGCAGCTAAAAGTCAGCAGGAGGGATAGGAGAATAAGCCAGCTTTCAGCTGCTGCATAAAGAGCCATACAGGGGATCAGTTCCTGTAATTGTCCCTCCCCCCCCCACTGTGCTGATCACCCTTCCTACCCACCTCCGATTTACCCAGCTGCCTGTACCTCCCTGCTGGCCTGGGACAGGAGAACTGGTGGTACCACCCTTACACATGGCCCTGGTGGGAACATTGATTAGGGGAATAGCATTGATCTCTACCAGTCCATTGTACCATCTTCCCAGTCTTGTATTGTCTTCTGCAGCATCTCCCCACCAACAATGTATCCTATCCTCACTCTCTGACCCTCATTTCCTCTATGAGGTCTGCAGTCTCTGACAGTCCTCTCCAGCATTACATATATCGAACATTATGTTTTGTGATGTCAGGGGGCAGCATCTGAGGGCCCATTTAGCTCTTAAGTTGGCAAACCACTGCTTTACACCGATACCGTAACTGGAAGACTCGTTAGTTTGCTGTAGGCGGCATTTTTATTGCTCATTAATTTATGCATTATTTGTTTATGTTTATTTCGGCACCAAAAGTACATAAAACACACCATAGCAGTTCATTCCACTCCGCATAATTCTTTAGAGGGGGAATTAGACATGTTCCGCGAATCAGACTCCACCACCGGAGGCTGCGAGGAGGCTACAAATTGGTATGGGACCACCTGTGATGTGTTTAAGTATGTGAGATATAAAAGTGTCTGATTAGATGAAGGATTTGCGTGGATGTGAGTACGTACGAAGAGAGGTGCTAACAACACAGCGCTCTACCCCGGCCTTCACCGAGCCCCCCGAGGAAGCTTCTCATGCTTCAGCCTTTTTTTTTTATGAAGTTTTACTAAAGTGCTCGTGAACGGTGAGAATGCTAAACGTACATTCTGCTTTTTATTTTGTTTTTTAAATCCATCAATAATCACCCGGCATACTGAGACATTTTTACAAGATCCGCGTTGTTCTAGCATTCCTGTGATATGTATGTAGGTGTAGGCAGGTAAAGCTGGGCCTACAGGGGTAGCTGCGTGTGGTTGTCAGTCACGTCCTTCATGTTTCCAATGACCTTGTTGGGCACCAAGTACTGGGTCACATGTGAGGCCTACCCCTCATGGGTTCTTCTGGGCTACGTTAGGTCACTTTATGCACACACATGGGGTACCTCCTGTTTTTGTGTCATTTTCTTGATACTTTGTATGACAAACCCTTGTCCTCAACAGGACTATGTCCGCCGTAAGTGCTTCCTCTGTCCAGAACCAGCACTATCCAAGACCCTTTAGCCCACCCAGTCATCAGCCGTAACACAGTGTAGGGTGAACAACATCAAACTGATTTATTCCAGCACATGTTACCACAGGTATCCAACTCCGAGACACTCCCCCCACCCTTGGATTCAGGGCGGGGTAAACTGTCCAATCACAATAGACACACAGGTCTGGTGTACTCCAACTTCTCAGTAAACAGTCTTATCAACAGGGAGAGCTGTTGGAGGAATCCACCCCCCTCCACATCCATCCCATAATATATGTTTCTTCCAAGGCAGACAGACACAAACAATGGAATACAACCACACCCCAAACGATCACAGCAAAGAGTCCACAACAGCATGAGACAACACACAATATATACATATTTACAACATTGAGTCTGACTAGCACAGATCATAGTGGGGTTCTCGGTCACCCTGTGCCCCTATTGGACGCAGGGTGATTTACACATAAAAGGGTTGCACAACCCCCCCACCCCCCACCCAAAGTGACTCCCGTCACACCTTGTGACATAGCTGAGGCTGCCATGGGGGACTACTCAACCTTAACTGCTTAAGGACCGAGCCTCTTTTTGACACTTGTTGTTTACAAGTTAAAATCATTTTTTTTTGCTAGAAAATTACTTAGAATCCCTAGAGAATAAAATGGCGGGCGTTGCAATACTTTATGTTACACAGTATTTGCGCAGCGGTCTTACAAGCGCAATTTTTTTTTTAAAAATACACTTTTTTGACTTAAAAAATAAGACAGCAGTAAAGTTAGCCCATTTTTTTTTTTATATTGTGAAAGATGATGTTATGCTGAGTAAATTGATACCCAACATGTCATGCTTCAAAATCGCGCCCGCTCATGGAATGGCGACAAACTTTGACCCTTAAAAATCTCCATAGGCGATGTTTAAAAATTTGTCACAAAAATTTCTCAAAATTTTGTATGTCCACAACCACCTGTCCAGCGTTTTCCACTAATACTCCCAAGTAGCGGCGTGGGCAGCGCTGGGCTCCACACTTAACTCTCGAACTTCCATACCCCTCGGTACAGGATGGAGAGCCTCTGCGGCGCAATCTGCTTCCGTTGCTATGGGAGACATTCCACCTATAACTTATTCCACCTACCAACAAGCTGCTGTAAAACTTCCATTACTCTTGGCAACTACTTATGACTTCACTTTATTTCATTCTAAGCTGATGTCTTCATACCCCAATGTGGGTAAGACCCACTAGTTAACCGTGTGTGTGCCGGTTACTTACCATACACCTCTTTAGTAACTTCAGATCAGGCAAGGACAAGGGCTTTACTTAATAAAGGTGCAAAAGTAGACATTTTACAGTCCAACAGGCAAAACATGATACTTGCCTATTCCTAACTATAACTAAAGGCTGATGTGCTGCCCTGGCATACCTGCGAAAGTGCATTACATATTCCTTACAGGCTCTCTTACACAAGTGTAGGTCCTTTGGAGGCATAGTCCAGTGCTGGTATCTTCAGGGTGAACCCCAAGTTAAAAGTCTCTGTTGCGAGTCATGACAGGCGTCTTTCTCCTACTCCGATGGGTCTCTTTATCCGTATCCATCCCCTGAGGGACTCATGCTCAAGGCTGGACCATGCTCACAAAGTGTCTACTATGGAACCGCTGACAACTCTGGAACCGCTGACAGTTCCCCGGAATTGTCCCTGAACTGGACCACAGTCCCATTTATATCACACAGGCAAGTGGGTCAAACCCAGACAGAAAACTTGCCAAAAAGGAGAGCGGGCAAAACGATAACCCCAACCGCCTCCCAGCCGGGACAGCACCGCTCAGCGTTCCAACCTGCTTACATGTATATATGTGTATACAGTGTATATATATATATATATACTTTATATAAGTGTGTGTGTGCATAGCGCTACCCCCAAAGGGGCCACTGTAGAGTTTAACAGGTTCTATCCCAGCACAGTGCAGAGACAGCCAGGCGCACAGCAACAGTCCATTCACTCCGGCTCAGTAAACGGTCTAGGGGATGTCTCTTTAGTATTTATTGCTGAAGAAACTTGTAACAGGAGAAGGACTATGGGGAATGTACAAGGGGGTAGAAGGGTATCATATGGATGGGGCAGGAGAGCAAAGTACAGGGGGGCCAGGAAAGTACAGTACAGGGGGTAGGAGAGCACAATACAGGGGGGCCAGTACAGGGGGGGAGGTAGAGTGGTACCGTATAGGTGGGGCAGGAGGGGACAGTACAAGGGGCAGGAGAGCACAATACGGGGGAGCCAAGAAGGCACAGTACAGGGGACAGAAGAGCACAATACGGGGGGCCAGGAAGGCACAGTACAAGGGGCAGGAGGGCTCAATACAGGGGATCCAGGAAGGCACAGTACAGGGGGCAGGAGAGCACAATGCAGGGGGTAGGAGAGCACAGTACAGGGGGCAGGAGCGCACATTACAAGGGGGGCAGGAGAGGACAGTACAGGGGGGCCAGGAGGACACAGTACAGGGGGCAGGAGAGCACAATACATGGGAGCCAGAAGGGCACAGTACACGGGGCAGGAGAGCACAATACAAGGGGGACCAGGAAGGCACAGTATAGGGGGCAGGAGAGCACATTACAAGGGGGCCAGGAGAGGACAGTACAGGGGGGGCCAGGAGGGCAAAGTACAGGGGGCAAGAGAGCACAATACAGGGGGACCAGGAAGGCACAGTGCATAAGGGCCAGGAGGGCACAGTACAGTGGGTAGGAGAGCACTGTACAGGGGGGCCAGGAGAGAACAGTGTAGAGGAGCCCGGAAAGCACAATATAGGGGGGGGGGGACCTGTACACCATGTATGGCCAACCTCAGACCTGCATCAAATTAATGAATCTTCAGATTCAGGATAGTGAAGGCAGCTTACCAGTGCAGGTTAAAGATGCCAAAGCCATTTTATTTGTATACATTGGGAAACATAGGACCTGATTAGATGAACTGCCAAAAGCCTGGTCTGTTTCCAAATACCAGACACAAGCACAGCGTGTTATCACAGAACTTTGACGTATTTCACATAAGAAATGCTTAGTCACCGAATATTGTCAGAAAGGCTGATTAAAGAAGCCATTCGGGATGAAAAGAACTCCAGATCAGCATGAGATGAATGGAACAATGTGAATTACAATGACTCCCTCATTCAGAGACCCCCAAGGTGTAAAGTTTAGGGGGAGGTAAACTTCCACTCCCTGTGCGTCACATTGATGTCATATAGAAGGTTTTGTACCCTTTTCCTAAACATCTATTTGTTTGAACTCTGAAAGTGTAAATAAACGACCAGTGTGGTGTATATTCAGTGAGGAGCTGCCAACATGAAATAGGTGCCCTCCCCACACAGTAACAATATATAAAGCAAATAATGTGGCGCTTCCTCAATACAATGAATACATTAAAGTGCAACTAAAGTGTAAACTAAAATACATAAATATACGCATAAACAATATATTGCAAATGATCAAATGAAGTGTCTGTATACACAATACCAATGAAAGACAAAAAGTGCTCAGAGCAAAAAAAAACGGCATAAATGTGACGGGAGTCACTTTGGGTGGGGGGTTTGTGGAACTCAGCTTACCCTGGAGAGCTCTGGAGACTCCGTGTCCTGCTTCCCTGGCCCCTCTTATGTGTAAATCACCCTGCGTCCATTACAGTGAACAATTCCAATACAATATTAAAGTGCTCCATGCAAAGAACTTCAGTGCAAAAACAAATGTTCTTATCGTGATGTCACCATCCAAAGTGCACACGTAAGTAATGTCCAAAATGTCTTTCAAAGTGAAGAACTTCCACCCCCCGTGATCATAGTGTGCCCCAGCCTCTCATCTTAGGGAAAGACCCCTACAGGTCTAGTCGCACTTCTAGTGTCACTCTTTAGGTGTCAGCAGCCGCCGGCAGCAACCATCAGCTCCTCAGTATATACAGGGGATTCAAATGGATACTTAATATCTCATCGCTTCCACGCTCCTCCGTAGTAAGCTCACATGCACTAGAAATGAATCTCCATGTGCAGAATCCCAATAAAAGTATTTTATTAAAAAGCATCAACTTACATTTAAAATTCCACTATTCAGCTATACAAATATCAGGTATTTCCGGTCTTGGCCACGACCGGAAGTGACGTCACCCGGCTCCCCCCGACACGTTGCGTCACTGCTCACGTGACTTCATCAAGGGTATGGACGCTTTTTGTATTTCATTGGAATTGTTTAGACAGACACTTTATTTGATTATTTGCAATATATTGTTTATGCGTATGCTTATTTATCTATTTTAGTTTAATGTATTTATTGTATTGAGGAAGCACCACATTATTTGCTTTTTATATTTGGCTGAACTACTGACCATTGCAGGCATTGTAAGTAACAGAAAACAGAGGAACTTTATTAAAATAGCATTGCGACAAATTTTATAAACTCTAATCAGGTAAATGGAATTGCATGTCTTAACTGACCTTTAAATCATCAGAACACTGGAAGCCACTGCAGCCATAATTCTATTTATCTTTACTGGATAGTCAAGCAGAAACTTTAAATTGTGTCTTTAGCAGGGCTTTTTTTCAGCGGGAACACGGGGGAACGCAATTCCGGCACCTCCAGCACTGAATTTATGTAATAGACTGGGGTGTGGGGTGTGCTGGAGGGTCTATTGATGTTGGCTGCTGGGTGATCTATTGTCACTGGTGGGGATCTGATTTTGTGTGAGGGTCTATTGTTGCTGATGGGGAATCTATTGTTGCTGGGGGGGGGGGTCTTATGTTGCTGGAATGGATCTATTGTTGAGGGAGAGGTCTATTTTTACTGGCCGCTGGAGGATCTATTGATGCTGGCTTCTGGGAGATCTGTTGTTGCTGCTGGGGGGGGGGGTTCTAATGTTGCTTGGGTGGATATTTTGTTGCTGAGTGTGATATTTTGTTGTGGGTGGTTCACTGTTGCTGCAGGGAATCTATTGTTGTTGGGGTGGAGTCCATTGTTGCTGGGGGAGTCTATTGTTGTGTGGGGATCTAAAGCTGGGATTCTATTGTTGCTGGCTGCAGGGGATCTATTTTACTGCTTTTCTTTTTATCATTAACATGTTCCATGCAAATGATTTAGCACCACAAAATGATACTTGGTTCTGTATTCCCTAGAAGGGGCAGTACTGATAGGTGGGTAGGGGGTGGAATCAAGGGACGGTGGTCAGAGGTGGGTAGGGGGCAGAGACAAGGGTGACTCAGGCGTGGGGAGTTCCCTATTCTCCGAGAAGAAAAGCCCTGGTCTTTAGACCCTCTGGGAGAAATAAATCTGGTTTGGAACCTTTTTTAGCTGGTGTTCATATACCTCGATCTATGTTATAATAAGTATGTTCCCCATTCTCCACATAAAATCAGAAGACGTCTCATAATAATACCATGGCTTCTGCTAAACCCCCAACCTGTATTCATTGGTGGCTGTAGGAGGTCAATGCCTAGACCTTTCATCTGTATTACAAACTTCACACTCAATAACAGGGACCCGTCTCAATGAAGCACAATATTGAAAACTCTATTAATCATCCACTGAGGATAGGCAAGAAACCTATTCCCCAAGTCCCGAGCTTTCAAATGACAATCCTTAATATGATAGCAGTTTCTTATGAGGCAAACAAATGCCCTACAGTTTTGCCCTTGATAATATTTCTGGGATTACACGACCTGCCAGGTAACAATCCATTGCAAAGGGGCAACTGTATCAACTCATCATGACTGGACACCATGTTTCTACCCTACGTTCCTGCTAAGCAGTTCATCCATGGTCTGTGCTTTCCATTATATACATTCCTTTTGCAGCTTCTAGTTGGCCAACAATTTGCTGATATTGCTTACGGTTCCATTATCCCTTCTTTTTTTTTATATATATTTATTTGATTTTCAAAGGAAACAAGTACATCAATAGCATGCGGTCGTACCGGCTTTGATAGTCATACCAAGATAGGTAATGGTGTAAATATAAACATAGTAACAACGAGTACATTTTTACTAGTACGATAAAATGTTCCAAGTATAGGAAACACAAAGAAAAGGAACAGAGGTACTTAAAGAATACCGATAGGAATGTGAAGGGGAGTACAAGGCACTCGCGGTTATTTATCAGAGAAGAAAAAGAGAGTGGTCTGGATACTGCCTCTTAATATGACACAACCCCATCCCTGAATACATATAATACAAAGAAAAGTTAGCCCATGGGACTTTAAATGAGTTGATCATAGAGGTCATAACAAATGAGTAGAATGAACTGATAAGAATTTATTGAAAATTCCAAAAACATAATCATAGATGAGCATAAAAACATCATGAAGCAAATAGCTTACAGCCATAGACATGTTTGTTACAATACTGGAGATACATGGTATACATATACATCTTTTGTACTCGACGCGTTATCGCGAGCTCTGCTCGCTTCCTCAGGAGTTGACGTATGTGCAAAATATCTAGAAAATAGTAAGTATCGGTAATATATAACATTCAATGATGGTTGAGGTTAGAAGAGAAGCATGTGGCCTCTGTAAGGCACCCCATACTCATATTATGGTGAATTGGTCCAGAGGACTGATCCCCAAGGATGACAACGGGAAATGCTCCAACCGAGAAGTGTGTATGTGTCAGGTGGAGTCATACATGGGAGTCACTTGGTTACATTGGTTAGGTTCGAGGTACTGCAAACCTGTGAGGGGTACCATAGGGACCAAGGTTTCCATATAAGGTCAAAGGAATGGAGTGTTTTGTGTTGTAGGGCGAGAGATTTCTCCCATAAGAAATGTTGGAGGGTGGTGTCAATCGTTTCGGATGGGTTAGGGGACAGGTCTTGTTTCCAGAGCCTGGTAAAGGATAATTTAGTGGATACCAGGATGTTGGCCACTATTCCACGGTACATAGTCGGAGACTTGCTAATTTCTAAATTAAGGAGGGCCAGAGCAGGGTTCGTAGGGTCTGCTATAATTTGAAAGGTTTTCTGCTAAGAACTGCGGATATTTTTGCAAGACCGTAAGATAAGCATGATGTTGCCTTGGGAGCCACAGCCGTGCCAACATAGTGAGGAGCTCGTGGAAAACATTTCGGCCAATTTGTACATAGTGAGATACCACCCAAGGGAGACCTTTAAGGCCAGTTCCCAATGGTTCACACAGTGTGTAAGCGAATGTGAATATTGGATAGCTTGGGTCCATTGGGAGTCAGAGAAGGAAACTTGGAGATCTGATCCCCATTGGAGCATTTGCTTCGTCTTACTAAACGTAGTTTTGTCCTGTGATATGTTGTAGATGAGGGACATTCCTTTGGTGTGTTTAACAAAGCTTGAGAAGAATTGCCATAACTTGAGGTGGAGGGTGATAGTGGGTGGAGGGGATACTTCGAGAAAGTGATAGCTACGATATAGTGTGAAGAAGGTGGGGTGTGGGAGGGCATATTTCAATATCCCTTCTTATCGATAACATTGTCAGGTGCTATGATTTGTAAATGTCTTCTTTCCATGTTTCAAAGGATGCTAAATTTACCAATGCAGAAAAGATAATAATATCATCCCATAGTTTAGTTATTTGGAATGTACTCTCAGCCTTCCTCAACCCTTTTAGCAAGAGGAATATGTTTTAGGTCTCGGGGAACCCTTACGCATTTAACAAATAGTAATTAGATCAGCTGCAGCTACAGTGCTTCACTATACTGTGAAAATATCCGATACAATAATATTAGTTAGCTATCCACTAATATTATTGTAAAAGATGCTAAAGTTTAAGTCATTGATGTGATGCGTTTGGTTTTGCCAAGTTGTGTTGGTTCTGGAACTATGAAGGCCCCATCAGATGGAAGGTCAATCAGCCGCAGCTTGAGGAACCCCTAGCAACCTCTGAAGGAACCCGTGTTGAGATTGGCTGCTCAAGATGGTAGTCGGGAAACCATGTGAATGCTGAAAGATCTTTTGTTTCACCAGATGCTTTGGGCTGTATGAGCAAGCTTGGGCTGAGAATATCTCAGCTTTGAGTTGGGGGTGAAAAAGACTAATAGCCAGAACTATTAAGATTTACTGCTGATGCTTGTTGTCCTTTGGTTGCTTCATTACCATTGGAACTTGTTTTTGTGCCATCCCTGGTTGATATGATTGGAATCATAGCTTATTCTCTTCAGCTGCAGTGTATAATTTGGTTGTGCTTGTCAATAAACCATCATGTCTTATCCAGGGCTTTTTTTCCTCAGAGAATAGGTGCAGCAACTCCCCCCTTCTGAGTCCCCCCTTGTCTCCGCCCCCTACCCACCTCCAAGCACCGTCCCTTGATTCCACCCCCTACCCACCTCCCTGTAATGCCCCAAGTATTATTTGCTAAATAATTTGTATGGAATTTGTTCTTGTCTAATAACAAGAAAAGCAGTAAAAAAAGGTGCACTGGAGCCAGCAACAATAGACCCCACCCCAACAACAATAGGTCCTCCCAAGCAACAAAAATTCCCCTCCCAACAATAATAGACCCCAGCAACAACAGATCCCTCACACAACAATAGACTTCCCCAGCAACAATGGACCCCACCCCAACAACAATAGGCTCCCCTCCCAGCAACAATAGATCCCTCACCCAACAATAGACTCCCCAGCAACAATGGTCCCCACCCCAGTAACAATAGTTCCCCCCAGCAACAATAGACCCCACCCCAGCAACAATAGTTCTCCACACAACAATAGACCTCCAACACAGACACAATGGACCATTAACAACAAAATACCATCCTCAGGAGCAAAAGATTCACCCCAGCAACATTAGACCCCGCCCCCCCAGCAACATCAACAGTTCTCCCAGCAGTCAGCATTAATAGACTCTCCAGCAGCCAGCAACAATAGACATCTCCCTCAACAGTAGATCCCCACAAGCACCATAAGACACACCCCAGCAACAACAGATCCCCTGCAAGCAATAATAGACCCTCAACAGATCCCCACCAGTGACCATAAATCCCCCAGCAGACAGCATCAACTAGTCCAGCACATCCCTTGCTATTACATACATTTGGTGCTGGAGGTGCCGGAACTGCATTCCCTCATGTTCCTGCTGAAAAAAAGCCCTGGTCTTAACTAAGAGGTCCATCACAATGTCTTAACTAAGATGTCCATCACAATGTCCTACCTAAGAGATCCATCACAACGACCTACCTAAGAGTCATCACAATGTCCTGCCTAAGAGAGCCATCACATTGCCCTACCTAAGCGGTCCATTACATTGTCCTACCTCAGAGATCCATCAGAATGTCCCATCTAAGAGGTACATCACAATGTCCTACCTAAGATGTCCATCAGAATGTCCTACCAAAGAGATCCTTTACAATGTCCTACCTAAGAAGACCATCACAATGTCCTGCCTAAGAGAGCCATCACATTGCCCTACCTAAGCAGTCCATCACATTGTCCTACCTCAGAGATCCATCAGAATGTCCTATCTAAGAGGTACATCACAATGTCCTACCTAAGATGTCCATCAGAATGTCCTACCAAAGAGATCCTTTACAATGTCCTACCTAAGAGGACCATCACAATGTCCTACCTAAGAGGTCCATCACAATGTCCTACCTTAGAGGTCCATCACAATGTCCTACCTTAGAGGTCCATCACAATGTCCTACCTAAGAGGTCCCTCACGCTGTTCTACCTTATAGGTCCATCACAATGTCCTACCTTAGAGGTCCATCACGATGTCCTACCTTAGAGGTCTATCACAATGTCCTACCTTAGAGGTCCCTCATGCTGTTCTACCTTATAGGTCTATCACAATGTCCTAACTTAGAGGTCCATCACAATGTCCTACCTTGGTGGTCCATCACAATGTCCTACCTTAGAGGTCTATCACGATGTCCTACCTTAGAGCCGTCACAATGTCCATCTCATGGTCCATGTGTTCCAGGCAGAGCAGTTTTTTAGGGGACTTAAGTAGTTTAGGGCCTTCATATTACCACTGTGCAAAGCTTGAGAAGCGTGACTCCATCCCGCCAACATATATATTCAGTTAACAACACAGCTTCAGTATGTTCCTCAGCCGGTGACAATTATCCTTGCCTTCCAGGTACACAGAACAATTAAGCTGGGAGCCATACAGACTTTGAAAGGCACATTCATTCTGTATTGTAAACCTGGAACGGGGGCTTCCCACTACAAGAATAATAATTATAGCGCCGTCTCTTTTGTTATGAACACAGTCAAGTATATGACCAAAGGGGAATCACTGCCCATAGGAGCTTACAGTCTAATTTTAATGGCTTCTATTTCTCAAGACTTGCATGTTAATCTATAAAAAATCGTTGTAAAGACATTCCGCATTGCCTGGCCCCTCCCAAGCACTTATATCTATTCACGCCCCAGGGCCAATCCTCATGAAGGCAATATAAATGGTTGAGCTTTATTACTAAGCTTCCCTATGGGGGATTCTAATGAACACATCCTGTTGCTAAAAAAAAAAATTAGATTTATTCTGCCTCCCAGCTTCGGAATACATACATAAATAAAGAGTTCTATCATACAGGCAAATATATGGATCACTGCTGATGATGGATAAGAAGTAATCTAGACCTCTAGCACTGAATTTCCAAGCAAGCTGGAAGTAGGTGAAAGTTTCTGACTTATAGGGCTAGACGGATATGCTAATTTCCTAAGTTAAATCCTAAACACGACGAGTAGAACCGCCTGCCGCCTTAAATAATTTAAACTTAAATGTTTGATTAGTGTTAAAAAAAAAGGGATTGAAAGACAAGTAAACTGAAAATATATCTATCATTATGTAAAAGAGCTAATAATGAATGGAAAGGTTCAGGGAACGGTACACAAGGTGAGGGATTTCGCCTCTATTTACTTTATCGGTGAAACTCAACGTGAACCTGTGATTTGCACGGCAACAAGTTCAGTTAAACAAGAGGAGCTCCTTACCCCCCCCCCCCCCCCCCCCCGGAGCTCCTGCCTTTAAAAAATTAAAAGTCAGCAGCTACAAATACTGTAGCTGCTGACTTTTAATATAAGAGCACTTAACTGTCCCGGCATCCAGCGCTGTCCTCACCCGAGCCCGTTCTTCAATCAGCTATCGGGTGCTGGCGCTGCCATCTTGACTAAGGGAAAGTTTTTTTACTGTGCATGCACGAAGCGAGCTGAACTTTGTGAATGGGCACACTTCACAGGTCCCAGAAGGCTGCGGGGGAGGGAGAAGGGGCGGACCCCATGGCGAACCAAGCCGGAAGTGGGAGCGGGTACCTGTCAAAACAGGGTACACGCTCCCCCCCCCAAAAAGGGGCCAAATGTGGCAATGGAGGGTGGGGGGGGCAGACAAACAAAGCTTCCCCTTTTGAGTGGAGCTCCGTTTTAACTGCTGCCCAGTCCAGTATTATATACTTACCTTTTTATCTACACCCCCAGCCATGCTCTGTTATGGGGACTGGGGGGCATGTGACTGAGGCAGGCTGGCACTGGCGACAACGGGCAGCTGAGACGGTTACAGTTAGCAGACTGTAGGTCAGCCAGAATAGCAGGGTGGGAGGCGGGTACCGGTGACAGCAGGCAGAGTAGTAGAATCGGGCAGACCGGGTCATACGCAGACAGGATGGATCGGGTGGAGGGCACAGGAAGGAGCATGGTCAGGAAACAAGCCGGGTCAGGAAACAAGCCAGGTCAGGAAACCAATCAGCGAAGCAGGAGCCAATGGAGCGGACAGAAGCGGAGGTCAGGGGACAAGCCGAGGTCAGTGCAGGCGGAGTTTAGGGAGTAGTCAAGACAAGCCGGGTCAGCAACTGGAGTCCAGATACAGAATCACAGGATATACAGGAGGCTGGAGACAAAGCAGCACTGATCCTGGGCACTGGCCCAGCTTAAATAGCCCGTTTGGCACCAACATCTGTCATAGGTGTACGTGGGCGCCGGCACGCACAGGTGAGCACATGCGCATTAGCATTGGCAAGTGCCCAATTCTTACAAGCACAAAAGGGAACGTGTATTAGTCTGTGCACAGAAGTTTGCCCATTTATTGGCATTCCCTTTCCGGTCATGAATGGTTGCAGGTTAGCACTTAGCAGAAGCGTAGTTGAAGACCAAGCCAAGGTTGGTAACGAAGAGTAATGGAGATAAGAACTGTGGCAAGTATGCAAAGATGCAAAATATTGGCTGGAGAGAGCACAATAATCTGACAAACAGGAAGTGCAAAGGCATGGCTTAAGGAGGAAGTTCATGGGAGGAGCAAAGAGTTTAAGGTTCACAAGAAACAGGAGACAAGGCAGGATCATCCAAGGAACCAGTTAGGAAGCTGACCAGCATCTCAAGTGGTCCAGCAAGAAGAGATACTGGCAGACCAAGGACGGGCAGTCAGGGGAGGCAGGTGAGGAAGATCCTCACCTGCCATGAACATAAAAAAAAAAAAATGATTGACTTCGTTGGTTGTAGCTCGGCGACCTGGGGGTAGGTAGATGTAGGTAAATGTAGTCTTACCCCACCACTGGTCAAAATTTGGGGACCCTACAACCTATGGTTCTGGAGATACGGGACTCCTTGTGCATCCTGTCAGAAGCTACCTACAGAGCGGCCGCTATAAATACAAGACTGAGAGGAGGAGCTCACAGAGCCTCTCCTCACTTCTCATCAGAGGCACTGAGCTCAATGGACAGCTTGGAGCCTTGGACCAATAGTAAAGTACCATTGGTCCCAGCTGTCCAATAAAAATGCTGCAGTGCCATTACCATATTTTTACCGCGTTTTTGGGGCACTTGCGGTAAAATTACCGCAACGCTGCGGGCGTTTTAATGGCGTTTTTCAAGCGTTATTGAAGCATGGGCGTCAAAGAACAACCCCACCTCCCTACATCACAATTTCAGTCCCGTTGCTGTAGACGCTTCTCTTTTCTGCTTGCATGTTTACCTTTTTGTGAGATCATGTGACTTTTCTACAGCTCAGGGCGGATTATAGGCGCTATTCGGGCGTTTTTACAGCGCTTTCAATTCATTTCAATGGAGAGGGGCGTTTTTTAAGCGCTTTTTTTCAACGCCCAAAAGCTGCTCCAAAGATGCTGCTTGCAGGACTTTTCTCAACGCCCCGCCAGCGCGACGCCTCAGTGTGAAAGGGTCCATTGAGATGCATGGGGAGCGTTTTATGAACGTTTTAATAGCGCTATTTTTAGCGCTAAAATGCCTCCAAAAACGCCTCAGTGTGAAAGGGGAGGTCTTGGGCTAGAATTATCGCTCTCGCTCTGACGATCGCGGCGTATGTGTCTGGCTCTGATACCAGCTAGTGCCCTCACCCGCCGCTCACCTCACCGCACCTCCCTCTGGCGGATTGTGGGTTCAGATCCCAGTCCTGACTGGTTACCACCGACTTCTGCGATTTTTTTCTTTTCTTCTTTACTTTTTTTTGCACTCTCTGATTGTCTGAAGTCCACACCTCCCAACTTTCTGAGATGGGAATGAGGGACACCTATCAGCAAAAGTATGCAGGCATAGGACACACCCCTTGCCACACCCCCTTAAAGGAGAATTGTACAAAAAAACAAGATTGGTTAAACAAGTGGCTTCTTTTTACCACTATTATTCCTTTATATTGGCTTTTGGAATTTACAAATGTAGCAATTTAGAAATCAGATGAAAGGTTTAGCACTGGGGAAACACTTTTTGATAGATAAAAAGTGAATTTTATATAAAACTCTATAGATCAGACCGAAATGAGGGAGAGATGAGGAGGAATGAGGGACAGAGGGACATTGCTCCAAATCAGGTACAGTCCCTCGAAATCAGGGACAGTCCCTCCAAATCAGGGACAGTCCCTCCAAATCAGGGACATTGCTCCAAATTAGGGACAGTCTTTCGAAATCAGGGACAGTCCCTCCAAATCAGGGACAGTCCCTCCAAATCAGGGACATTGCTCCAAATCAGGGACAGTCCCTTGAAATCAGGGACAGTCCCTCCAAATCAGGGACAGTCCCTCCAAATCACGGTCAGTCCCTCCAAATCAGGGACATTACCCCAAATCAGGGACAGTCCCTTGAAATCGGGGACATTACTCCAAATCAGGGACAGTCCCTCGAAATCGGGGACATTACCCCAAATCAGGGACAGTCCCTCGAAATCGGGGACATTACTCCAAATCAGGGACAGTCCCCGAAATCAGGGACATTGCTCCAAATCAGGGACAGTCCCTCCAAATCAGGGACATTGCTCCAAATCAGGGACAGTCCCTCCAAATCAGGGACGGTCCCTCCATATCAGGGACATTGCTCCAAATCAGAGACAGTCCCTCGAAATCAGGGACATTACTCCAAATCAGGGACATTACTCCAAATCAGGGACAGTCACTTGAAATCAGGGACATTGCTCCAAATCAGGGACAGTCCCTCGAAATCATGACAGTCTCTCAAAATCAGGGACATTGCTCCAAATCAGGGACAGTCCCTCCAAATCAGGGACAGTCCCTCCATATCAGGGACATTGCTCCAAATCAGGGACAGTCCCTCCAAATCAGGGACAGTCCCTCCATATCAGGGATATTGCTCCAAATCAGGGACAGTCCCTCGAAATCAGGGACATTACTCCAAATCAGGGACAGTCCCTCGAAATCATTGACAGCCTCTCGAAATCAGGGACATTGCTCCAAATCAGGGACAGTCCCTCCAAATCAGGGAAAGTCTCCCCAAATCAGGGACATTGCTCCAAATCAGGGACAGTCCCTCGAAATCAGGGACAGTCCCTCGAAATCAGGGACAGTCCCTTGAAATCAGGGACATTGCTCCAAATCAGGGACAGTCCCTCCAAATCAGGGACATTGCTTCAAATCAGGGACAGTCCCTTGAAATCCGGGACAGTTGGGAGCTATGCAGGTCTGTTAGACGAAGACAGTATAACATCGCCAGCAGATGAGACAAGACACACAGCTCGGCTAAATGAATGCTTCGGCCAGCAATTTTTGCACCTAGCAATCTGCTTCACCGCCCCCTCCCCCTCCCCCGCTCCGTCTCTCTCCCCCTCTCGAATAGTCTGCAGGTTTTCTAAAAAAAAACCCAATTTTAGCCGGCGCTTCGATCGGCCTTTTTATCTTCCTGTTTCCAGGCGCAGGAACACAGTACAGCTTGTTTCCATTTGAACAGGGCCCTCTTTGAAAAATAACATTGCCAAGATGTTTGTGATGGGAATAGCTTGAAGCTCAAGTGGCGCCACGGCCGCTTTGACATTTCGCTCTGCGATTTGATTATTTCCTGCATTCTCTTTTGTCGCTGGCTGAGCAGATTTTTATTTATTTATTTTTTTTTTAGAGAAAAGAAAGCCGGAGTCACAGCTGCCTCCTTTAAAAGGAACAGCGAGAGAAGACTTGGAAAATTGCGCCTGACTGGCTGTTGAGTGTATCAGCGGGCGAGGCGCCGATCACCCCGCAGTTATACATTCGCTCAGCAGAAGCTGCTTGAAGGGGCCGGCAGCCTTCGCCGCGATATTATTCATATCCTCTAATCTGCAGGTGGGTTTTAAATCCGAGGCGCCGCACCTGCCGCAGTGATGAGAGTCTGGGAACGGCCGGGAGGAGAGCGAGGAGGAGAGCGAGGAGGAGAGCGGGGAGGAGAGCGAGGAGGAGAGTCTGGGAATGGCCGGGAGGAGAGCGGGGAGGAGAGCGAGGAGGAGAGTCTGGGAATGGCCGGGAGGAGAGCGGGGAGGAGAGCGAGGAGGAGAGTCTGGGAACGGCCGTTCTGTACGGAATCTGCCAGGGGCCGGAGGGGGGGACTGCACTGTCGGCAGGAAAAATCCATAGGTGGAGATCCCCGGAGATTTCGGTTTGGACTCAGCACTTTGTACTTGTCTGACAGCATTTTATATCCCGGACTACCCGGACACTCGCTCTTTTTACTAAACAGCGGGATTGGATGTGCTGTCAGAAATGTACACGTCTCAGTTAAAGGAGGAAGACTTGCAGCAAAAAATCAGCTCTGTGATTCCCTGCAGGAGAAGGCTTGTAGGAAATTGTATTCTCTGTAGTGACTGTATAGAGGAGGTAGGAGAGCGAGGAGGAGGAGAGCGAGGAGGAAAGCGGTAGGGAGAGCGGGGAGGAGAGAGGAGAGTGGGGAGGAGAGCGGGGAGGAGAGCGGGGAGGAGAGAGGGGAGGAGAGCAAGGAGGAGAGTGGAGCGAGGAGGAGAGTGAGGAGGAGAGCGGGGAGGAGAGCGGGGAGGAGAGCGGGGAGGAGAGCGGGGAGAAGAGCAGAGAGGAGAGCGGGAAGGAGAGCGGGGAGGAGAGCGAGGAGGAGAGCAGAGAGGAGAGCGGAGAGGAGAGCGAGGAGGAGAGCGAAGAGGAGAGCGGAGAGGAGAGCGGGGAGGAGAGCGGGGAGGGGAGAGGAAAGCGGGGAGGAGAGCAAGGAGGAGAGCGGAGAGGAGAGCGGGGAGGAGAGCGAGGAGGAGAGCGAGGAGGAGAGCGGGGAGGAGAGCGAGGAGGAGAGCGGGGAGGAGAGCGGGGAGGAGAGCAGAGAGGAGAGCGGGGAGGAGAGCAAGGAGGAGAGCGGGGAGGAGAGCGGGGAGGAGAGCGGAGTGGAGAGCGAGGAGGAGAGTGGGGAGGAGAGCGAGGAGGAGAGCGAGGAGAGCGGAAATGGGAGCGGGGAGGAGACCAAGGAGGAGAGCGGGGAGGAGAGCGAGGAGGAGAGCGGAGAGGAGAGCGGGGAGGAGAGTGGGGAGGAAAGCGGGGAGGAAAGCGAAGAGGAGAGAGGGAAGGAGAGCGGGGAGGAAAGCAGGGAGGAAAGCGGGGAGGAAAGCGAGGAGGAGAGCGGAGAGGAGAGCGGGGAGGAGAGCGAGGAGGAGAACGGGGAGGAGAGCAAGGAGGAAAACGGGGAGGAGAGCGGAGAGGAGAGCGGGGAGGAGAGCAAGGAGGAGAGCGGGGAGGAGAGCTAGAAGGAGAGCGAGGAGGAGAGCGGAGAGGAGAGCGAGGAGGAGAGTGAGGAGGAAAACGGGGAGGAGAGTGGGGAGGAGAGCGGGGAGGAGAGCAAGGGAGGAGAGTGGGGAGGAGAGCTAGAAGGAGAGCGAGGAGGAGAGCAGGGAGGAGAATGAGGAGGAGAGCGGAGAGAAGAGCAGAGAGGAGAGCGGGGAGGAAAGCAAGGAGGAGAGCGGGGAGGAGAGCTAAAAGAAGAGCGAGGAGGAGAGCGGAGAGGAGAGCGGGGAGGAGAGCGGAGAGCAGAGCAAGGAGGAGAGCGGGGAGGAGAGCTAAAAGAAGAGCGAGGAGGAGAGCGGAGAGGAGAGCGGGGAGGAGAGCGGGGAGGAGAGCGGGGAGGAGAGCGGAGAGGAAAGTGGGGAGGAAAGCGAGGAGGAGAGCGGAGAGGAGAGCGGGGAGGAGAGCGAGGAGGAGAGCGGGGAGGAGAGCGGGGAGGAGAGCGAGGAGGAGAGCGGGGAGGAGAGCGGGGAGGAGAGCGGGGAGGAGAGCAAGGAGGAGAGCGGGGAGGAGAGCGAGGAGGAGAACGGGGAGGAGAGCAAGGAGGAGAGCGGGGAGGAGAGCGAGGAGGAGAGCTAGAATGAGAGCGGGGAGGAGAGCGAGGAGGAGAGCGGGGAGGAGAGCGAGGAGGAGAGCGGGGAGGAGAGCGGGGAGGAGAGCGGGGAGGAGAGCAAGGAGGAGAGCGGGGAGGAGAGCGAGGAGGAGAACGGGGAGGAGAGCAAGGAGGAGAGCGGGGAGGAGAGCGAGGAGGAGAGCTAGAATGAGAGCGGGGAGGAGGGCGAGGAGGAGAGCGGGGAGGAGAGCGAGGAGGAGAGCGGAGAGGAAAGCGGAAAGAAACCTTCCTTTACACAATATGTACAATGTAAATTTTTTCTGTAAATGTAATTAAAAAAAAATGCAGCAAAACTGTTACATTTGAAGAAAAGACGATACATGAGCTGAGACACTGAATGGGTTTAGATGGGGGGGAATTTATCAAAACTGGAGCACAGCTGAGGATGGCAGCCAATCAGCGTTTAGCTTTCATTTTGAAAGCTTAAAGTGATACTAAAGGATCGTTTTTAATTTTTTTTAAATAACAAACATATCATACTTCCCTCCACTGTGTAGCTCGTTTTGCACAGAGTGACCCCGAACATCCATTTCTGGGGTCCCACGGCGGCTCTTGCGGCTCCTCCCCGCATTAGATAACCCCCTTGGAGAAGCGCTCTCCCGAGGGGGTTACCTTGCGGGTGCCCCCCCCCCCCCCCCCGAGTCCAGCATTTGGCAGAGGCTGAATGCAGGACTCGGCCCCGCCCCCAGTGCCCATCATTGGATTTGATTGACAGCAGCGGGAGCCAATGGCTGCGCTGCTATCAATCTATCAAATCAAGAGTCAGGAACCCGTGGAGAGAGGGACGGCGGGGACGCGCCAACGGAAATTCGGGGCTCAGGTAAGTAGATTGGGGGGGGGCGGTGACTGCAAGGTGTTTTTTCACCTTCATGCATAGGATGCACAAGCCTTTACTTTAACTGAACAAACTGAATACAGAAACTGATTGACACAGCAGCTCCAGATTCCATCTGCTCCGGTCTTAATAAATCCTGCCCTACATACAGGGCCGTCTTTAACGCAGGGCAAAAGGGGCAGTTGCCCCCGCCCCAGTTATAGTTTTCAGGGCCTAAAGCAGCTTCACCTTGAGCCCACGGTGCCTGCAAATAATTGACAAGTGGAGGGCCCAAGAAAAATGTTTGCTCGCGGTCCAATCAATATTAAAGATGTCCCTGCTATATAACCCAAGACATTTCATGGGCTGATGTACTGCATGGGATGAGACACCCCATGGGCTAGGACTTTACATGGGCTGAGTTACTCCATGGGCTAGGACACAACATCAGCTAATATACTTCATGGACTATGACACCACACAGGCTGGAACTTTACATTAGCAAGGGCACTACATGAGCTGGGACACTACATGGGCCGATGTACTTCATGGACTATGACACCACATAGGCTGAGACCTTACATGGGCTGAAATTCTACATGGGCTGGGAACGCTACATAAGTTGATACATTGCATGAGCAAGGACACTACATGGGCTGATATACACCATGGTCTAAGATACCACATAGGCTGGGACCTTACATGGGCAAGGACACCACATAGGCTAGGACTTCACATGAGCTGAGATACTACATGGGTTGAGATACTACATGGTCTAAGATACCACATAGGCTGGGACCTTACATGGGCAAGGACACCACATAGGCTAGGACTTCACATGATCTGAAATACTACATTGGCTGGGATGCTACATTAGTTGATACACTAGATGGTCAAGGACACTACATGGGCTGATGTACTCCATCGACTAGGACACCACATAGGCTGGGACCTTAATTGGGCAAGAAAACTACATGAGCTGGGACACTTCATAGGTTTGGACTTTATATGGGCTGAGTTACTACATGGGTTGAGATACTACATGGGTTAATACATTACATGAGCAAGGACACTACATAGGCTGGGACCTTACATGGGCAAGGAAACTACAGGCTGAGATACTACATGGGTTGAGATACTGCATGAGCTGAGATACTACATGGGTTGAGATACTACATGGGCTGAGATACTACAATGGTTGAGATACTGCATGGGTTGAGATACTACATGGGCTGAGATACTACAATGGTTGAGATACTGCATGGGTTGAGATACTACATGGGCTGAGATACTGCATGAGCTGAGATACTACATGGGTTGAGATACTACATGGGCTGAGATACTACATGGGTTGAGATACTACATGGGCTGATATACCACATGGGTTGAGATACTGCATGAGCTGAGATACTACATGGGTTGAGATACTACATGGTCTAAGATACCACATAGGCTGGGACCTTACATGGGCAAGGACACCACATAGGCTAGGACTTCACATGATCTGAGATACTACATTGGCTGGGATGCTACATGAGTTGATACACTAGATGGTCAAGGACACTACATGGGCTGATGTACTCCATGGACTAGGACACCACATAGGCTGGGACCTTAAATGGGCAAGGAAACTACATGAGCTGGGACACTTCATAGGTTTGGACTTTATATGGGCTGAGTTACTACATGGGTTGAGATACTACATGGGTTAATACATTACATGAGCAAGGACACTACATAGGCTGGGACCTTACATGGGCAAGGAAACTACAGGCTGAGATACTACATGGGTTGAGATACTGCATGAGCTGAGATACTACATGGGTTGAGATACTACATGGGCTGAGATACTACAATGGTTGAGATACTGCATGGGTTGAGATACTACATGGGGTGAGATACTGCATGAACTGAGATACTACATGGGTTGAGATACTACATGGGTTAAGATACTGCATGGGTTGAGATACTACATGGGCTGAGATACTGCATGAGCTGAGATACTACATGGGTTGAGATACTACATGGGCTGAGATACTACATGGGTTGAGATACTACATGGGCTGAGACACCACATGGGTTGAGATACTGCATGAGCTGAGATACTACATGGGTTGAGATACTACATGGTCTAAGATACCACATAGGCTGGGACCTTACATGGGCAAGGACACCACATCAGCTAGGACTTCACATGATCTGAGATACTACATTGGCTGGGATGCTACATGAGTTGATACACTAGATGGTCAAGGACACTACATGGGCTGATGTACTCCATGGACTAGGACACCACATAGGCTGGGACCTTAAATGGGCAAGGAAACTACATGAGCTGGGACACTTCATAGGTTTGGCCTTTATATGGGCTGAGTTACTACATGGGTTGAGATACTACATGGGTTAATACATTACATGAGCAAGGACACTACATAGGCTGGGACCTTACATGGGCAAGGAAACTACAGGCTGAGATACTACATGGGTTGAGATACTGCATGAGCTGAGATACTACATGGGTTGAGATACTCCATGGGCTAAGATACTACAATGGTTGAGATACTGCATGGGTTGAGATACTACATGGGGTGAGATACTGCATGAGCTGAGATACTACATGGGTTTAGATACTACATGGGCTGAGATACTACATGGGTTGAGATACTACATGGGCTGAGATACCGCATGGGTTGAGATACTGCATGAGCTGAGATACTACATGGGTTGAGATACTACATGGTCTAAGATATCACATAGGCTGGGACCTTACATGGGCTGAGATACCACATGGGTTGAGATACTGCATGAGCTGAGATACTACATGGGTTGAGATACTACATGGGCTGAGATACTACAATGGTTGAGATACTGCATGGGTTGAGATACTACATGGGCTGAGATACTGCATGAGCTGAGATACTACATGGGTTGAGATACTACATGGGCTGAGATACTACATGGGTTGAGATACTGCATGAGCTGAGATACTACATGGGTTGAGATACTACATGGGTTGAGATACTACATGGGTTGAGATACTACATGGGCTGAGATACTACATGGGTTGAGATACTACATGGGTTGAGATACTATATGGGCTGAGATACTACATGGGTTGAGATACTGCATGAGCTGAGATACTACATGAGCTGAGATACTACATGGGTTGAGATACTACATGGGTTGAGATACTACATGAGCTGAGATACTACATGGACTGAGATACTACATGGGCTGAGATACTACTTAGTTACATAGTATAGTTACATAGTAGGTGAGGTTAAAAAAAAACACAAGTCCATCAAGTCCAACCTATGTGTGTGATTATGTGTCAGTATTACATTACATATCCCTGTATGTTGTGGTCATTCAGGTGATTATCTAATAGTTTCTTGAAGCTATCAATGCTCCCCGCTGAGACCACCGCCTGTGGAAGGGAATTCCACATCCTTGACGCTCTTACAGTAAAGAACCCTCTACGTAGTTTAAGGTTAAACCTCTTTTCTTCTAATTGTAATGAGTGGCCACGAGTCTTATTAAACTCTCTTCTGCAAAAAAGTTTTATCCCTATTGTGGGGTCACCAGTACAGTATTTGTAAATTGAAATCATATCCCCTCTCAAGCGTCTCTTCTCCAGAGAGAATAAGTTCAGTGCTCGCAACCTTTCCTCATAACTAAGATCCTCCAGACCCTTTATTAGCTTTGTTGCCCTTCTTTGTACTCGCTCCATTTCCAGTACATCCCTCCTGAGGACTGGTGCCCAGAACTGGACAGCATACTCCAGGTGCGGCCGGACCAGAGTCTTGTAGATCGGGAGAATTATCGTTTTATCTCTGGAGTTGATCCCCCTTTTAATGCCAATATTCTGTTTATTATTATAATGCCAATATGCTTTATTAGCAGCAGCTTGGCATTGCATGCCATTGCTGAGCCTATCATCTACTAGGACCCCCAGGTCCTTTTCCATCCTAGATTCCCCCAGAGGTTCTCCCCCCAGTCTATAGATTGCATTCATATTTTTGCCACCCAAATGCATTATTTTACATTTTTCTACATTGAACCTCATTTGCCATGTAGTCGCCCACCCCATTCATTTGTTCAGGTCTTTTTGCAAGGTTTCCACATCCTGTGGAGAAGTTATTGCCCTGCTTAGCTTAGTATCGTCTGCAAATACAGAGATTGAACTGTTTACCCCATCCTCCAGGTCGTTTATAAACAAATTAAATAGGATTGGTCCCAGCACAGAACCCTGGGGGACCCACTACCCACCCCTGACCATTCCGAGTACTCCCCATTTATCACCACCCTCTGAACACGCCCCTGTAGCCAGTTTTCAATCCATGTACTCACCCTATGGTCCATGCCAACGGATCTTATTTTGTACAGTAAACGTTTATGGGGAACTGTGTCAAATGCTTTTGCAAAATCCAGATACACCTTTATCTAGATGGCAACTCACCTCCTCATAGAAGGTTAATAGATTGGTTTGGCAAGAACGATTCTTCATGAATCCATGCTGATTACTGCTAATGATATCGTTCTTATTACTAAAATCTTGTATATAGTCCCTTATTATCCCCTCCAAGAGTTTACATACTATTGATGTTAGGCTAACTGGTCTGTAATTCCCAGGGATGTCTTTTGGGGCCTTTTTAAATATTGGTGCTACATTGGCTTTTCTCCAATCAGCTGGTACCATTCCAGTCAATAGACTGTCTGTAAATATTAGGAACAATGGTCTGGCAATCACTTGACTGAGTTCCCTAAGTACCCTCGGATGCAAGCCATCTGGTCCCGGTGATTTATTAATGTTAAGTTTCTCAAGTCTAATTTTAATTCCGTCCTCTGTTAACCATGGAGGTGCTTCCTGTGTTGTGTCATGAGGATAAACACTGCAGTTTTGGTTACTGAAGCCCCCCGATTCACTCGTGAAGACTGAGGAGAAGAATACATTCAATACCTTTGCCATCTCCCCATCCCTTGTAACCAGATGTCTGTCACGAACACGTACTCACCGAGGCCGAGATGCCGAGAGCGGCTCGCCCTTACGACCACGCGCACCCAGACCCCCGAAATGGGTACAGGAGGCTGAGGGCACGCGGAGGCACGGGCTTCCGGGCGGATAGTAGGTTCAGAAGCTGGAAGCGGGTGCCCCGGGATCCACAGGGAGCAGGGCTGCAAACACAAGCAGAAGTTAGGGAATAGGCAGGTATAATCAGGATAGTCCAGCAGGGAAGTGGTTAAACAGGCCAGGGGTTTGGTACACAGATCAGGCAGGTATTTGATAGGATTGTCCAGCAGAGTGGTGGTTAAACAAGCCAGGGTTCGGTACACAGATCAGGCAGAAGTACAAGGGCAAATCCGGGAGAGTAGTGGTTAATCAGGCAGCAGAGGTTTGGTACACAGATCAGGCAAGGTACTTAGGGACAATCCAGGAGAGCAGTGGTTAATCAGGCAGCAGAGGTTTGGTACACAGATCAGGCAAGGTACTTAGGGACAATCCAGGAGAGTAGTGGTTAATCAGGCAGCAGAGGTTCGGTACACAGATCAGGCAAAGTACTAGGGAACACAGGCTCAAGGAACAGGGGAGAGCTGACGACAAACCAGCAACCCGACTGGGTGCTGGAGCCGTCAGATATAGCCCCCTGCCCGGCGAGCGCGTCAGTGTGACGCGCTACCGGGCACCCGCACGGGCTACGGCGCGCACACGGGGACCGCCGTGCACCCGCGCGCGCCGCACCATCGGGCCGCGGACGGGTGTGTGGCGAAGCGCTCGTCCCGTGCGCATGCGCACCGGAGCCCGGCGAGCGGAGACGCTCCCTGGCTCCTGACAGTGCCCCCCTCCTAAGGGCGGACACTGGACGCCAAGGCTGGCCATTAGTTCTGGATGATCTTGATGAAATGCTCGAATTAACTGTGGAGCGTGTAGATTCCTGGCGGGCTCCCAGGAATTATCTTCGGGGGGGTACCCCTTCCATTGAATCAGGTACTGTAACTGTCTGCCCCTCTTCCTGCAACCAAGAATGGATTCCACTTCGAATTCATTCTCGCCATCGATTCTGACTGGCGGAGGAGGAGGTTCTTTTCTTCCTGGAAAAGGGCTGGGCACCACAGGCTTCAATAGTGACACATGGAAAACGGGGTGAATCCGGTATGTCTTGGGAAGTGTCAATTCCACCGCCACAGGGTTGATAATCCTCCTGACTTGAAAAGGCCCAATGAATTTAGGCCCGAGCTTTCGAGATGGCAGTGGTAATTTCAGATTGATGGTGGACAGCCAGACCTCGTCTCCTACGTCAAATTTTGGGTTTGCCTTTCTGCCCCGGTCGTACTGTTTCTTATAGTCCTCCTGGGTCTTGCGTAATGTATCTTGGATTCTTTGAAAATTGGACTGTAACGAGATTATCCTATCCTGGACTGCAGGAACTGCCGTTTCGGGAATGTTGTTAGCGAAGGATGTGGGATGGAACCCACAATTGGTCCAGAAAGGAGTCTGGTTGGTGGAGGCATGGATAGAGTTATTGTACGCAAATTCAGCGTAGGAGAGGAGGCTCGCCCAATCATCCTGAGAACCCGAGCAGAAGCATCGGAGGTACTGCTCTAGCGTCTGGTTGGTCCTCTCTGTCTGACCATTGCTTTGGGGATGATAAGCTGAAGAAAGACAAATGTTGATACCCAAAGCCTTGCATAGTTCCCTCCAGAATTTGGACGTGAACTGGACGCCTCTGTCCGACACGATGCTCCTTGGTATTCCATGGAGCCTAACGACCTCCTTTAGAAAGATGTTGGCCGTGTCTACGGCAGAGGGAGTACCCCTCATGGGCAGAAAGTGGGCCATTTTGGAAAGGCGGTCGACAACAACTAGGATGGTGGAGAAACTCTCTGAGCTGGGTAGGTCAACGATGAAGTCCATGGACACGTCAGCCCATGGTCGTTCCGGAATGGGCAAAGGTCTGAGCAAACCCCAGGATTTGGTGTTCTGGCCCTTGTTTCTCTGGCACAGGGGACAGGACGCCACATTCCCTACAGTCCCTTCTCCATCCTGGCCACCAAAAAGAACGAGAAAGGAGTTCAGCCGTCTTCTTATTCCCGAAATGTCCTGCCATCTTGTGATCATGACACATCTGAAGGGCTAAGGACCGAGTCACTTGTGGTACAAATATTTTTCCTTTAATCCAGAAAAGGTCTTCATATTTTTTCAGGGAATGCACAGCTGGTTCCGTACATGTGCCTGATGAAGATTTGATGGAGGATATTAAGTCTGCTTGAGTTAGTCCAAGAAAATTTTGAGGAGAGAGGATCGTGCTGGGTGTTGGTATTTGGGAATCTGCGGAAAACATTCGTGAAAGGGCATCGACCTTCCCGTTCTTTGCCCCAGGTCTGTATGCAATATGGAAATTAAAACGAGAGAAGAACAGGGCCCAACGGGCTTGGCGGGGTTTTAACCGTCTTGCTGTTCTGAGGTACTCAAGATTTTTGTGATCCGTAAAGATCATCACCGGATGAACTGCCCCCTCCAGCAGATACCTCCATTCCTCCAAAGCAAACTTTATAGCCAACAGCTCTCTGTCACCCACGTCGTAATTGAGTTCCGGTGGGCTGAGTTTCCGAGAAGCGAAAGGTACTGGATGCAGGATGGCCTTTGGTCCCTGTCTCTGGGAAAGAATTGCTCCGGTTGCGATTTCTGATGCGTCTACCTCCAGTACGAAGGGTTGAGTCGGGTCAGGATGGCAAAGGATTGGAGCAGAACTGAATAGTTCTTTTAACTTAAGGAAAGCCTCTTGAGCGGCTGCGGACCACTGGAACGAATGATGCTGCCGAGTTAGTTGGGTAATAGGTGCCACAATGGCAGAGAATCCCACGATAAATTTCCGATAGAAATTGGCGAATCCTATAAACCTCTGTACTGCTTTTTTATTTGATGGAGCTGGCCACTCCTGAATTGCCTGAATCTTCTGGGGGTCCATTGCAACCCCATTGGTGGAGAGTATGAATCCCAAGAATTGTATGGTTGATCTCTCAAACTCACACTTTTCGGCTTTTAGGTATAGCTTGTGTTGCAGAAGAATAGCAAGAACCGTTTTAACGTGCCTCCTGTGCATCTCTAGCGTAGGGGAGAAGATGAGGATGTCGTCCAGATACACCACCAGGAAGTCATCTAGATATTGTCGGAAAATGTCATTCACTAGATGTTGGAAGGTGGCTGGAGCATTGCAGAGGCCGAATGGCATCACTAAATATTCGAAGTGACCGAATCTGGATCTAAAGGCCGTCTTCCATTCGTCTCCAGCCCTGATCCTGACGAGGTTGTAGGCCCCTCGGAGGTCGAGTTTGGAGAACACCTTGGCTGATCGGAACCTTTGGAATAGCTCAGGAATGAGCGGCAACGGGTACCGGTTCTTAATTGTGATGTTGTTGAGTTGTCGATAATCTACGCAGGGTCTTAGGGTACCATCTTTTTTTCCCACGAAAAAGATACCTGCTCCGGCGGGTGAGGATGAAGGGCGGATGAAACCTTTCTCAAGATTTTCGTCTATGTACTGCTTTAGAGCCTCCAGCTCGGTTTCAGAAAGGGGAAATATCCGGCCAAATGGAATCTCGGAACCAGGAAGAAGATCAATTGGACAGTCGTAGGCCCTGTGAGGTGGTAGGCGGTCAGCCATTTGTTTACTGAAAACCTCTTGAAACTCGAGATACTCAGAGGGGACGTGTTGGAGGTTGTTTGGTGGTACCGCCATTGTGGCGCAAACTTTGGAATCCGGAAGCAGGCAGTGTTGGGAGCAATACTGAGAAGAGAAGGATACTGACTTGGTGCTCCATTTGATTAGCGGATCGTGGGCTTGCAACCATGGTAGGCCAAGTATGATGGGGAAGATTGGTGAGTGAATTAGGTCAAGCCGTAAGAACTCCCGGTGGCCGGAGTCTGTGACTACTGAAATAGGTTGGGTCTCCTGGGTGATGGGACCCGAGCAAGGAAGGGATCCGTCGGCCAGATGTATTTGTAGATCCTGCTCTTTGGTTTTTAGAGGGATCTTCAATCTGTGTGCCAAGGCGGAATCTATGAAGCAGCTGCAGGCCCCGGAATCAACGATGGCTTGCAGGCGAGTCTCCTTTTCCGGAAGCTGCAGAGAAACAAACAACATCACATAAGCCTTGGGGATGTTATGGTTAGGAAAGTTCAATATGTTTGACTGAGGGAACTTACTAGGCCTGATCGGACAGCTGCGCAGGAAGTGCCCGGTTCCTCCACAGTAGAGGCAAAGGTTAGACTGCCGCCTGCGCTGCTTCTCCTCGGAGGTCAATGGACCTCGGACCAAACCGAGCTGCATTGGTTCGACTTCAGGGACCGATGCAGTGGTAACTGAAGGTGAAGTTTGGGGTACTGTAGAGTGAGGTCTTGGCGACGCCCAGGCAGGGCGAGGCTGCTGAAACCGTTCTGAGCGCCGCTCCCGAAGGCGCCGATCGAGCTTTGTAGCTGCTTGAATGAGTTCCTCTAAGGAAGCAGGGGTCTCCATCCTAGCTAACTCATCTTTGAGTAATTCAGACAGGCCTTGGCGGTACTGGTAACGCAGGGCCGGCTCATTCCAGTTGGTGTCGGCCGCCCACTTACGGAACTCCACTGTATAGTCCTCAATAGGTCTTCTTCCTTGGGACAAATGGTGCAAGATAGCTTTGGCGGTGGCCATGCGTTGCGGATCATCGTAGAGCTGGGTCATGCTCTCAAAGAATGCCTCGATAGTGTTCAGGGCAGGGCTGCTCTGTTCCATCAGGCTGTGGGCCCAAGCCTGGGGTTCCTCGGAAAGCAGGGAAATGACAAACCCCACCTTGACGATTTCTGAAGAGAAGGTTCTTGGCTGTAGGGCGAAGTAGAGGGAGCATGCGTTTTTAAAAGCCCTAAACTTCTTGCGATCTCCCGAGAACCGTTCGGGTGTAGGGACCCTGGGCTCAGGAAGGGCCATGACCACAGTGGGGTTGGCCGGAGCTTGGGGAAGCGGACCCCCACTGCTGGGTGCAGGAGCTGCGGCTGCGGAGGGTAGTAACCCGGTGATCTGCTGCAGACGGTTATCAATTTGTGTATAACCTTCTTGTAGCTTCTGTACGGAGTCCGCCAGGGTAGATACTTGCTGGCACAGGATCTCCAGAGGAGAGCGCGCTCTGTCGGCCTCAGACATCTGGCTGGTTTGTACTGTCACGAACACGTACTCACCGAGGCCGAGATGCCGAGAGCGGCTCGCCCTTACGACCACGCGCACCCAGACCCCCGAAATGGGTACAGGAGGCTGAGGGCACGCGGAGGCACGGGCTTCCGGGCGGATAGTAGGTTCAGAAGCTGGAAGCGGGTGCCCCGGGATCCACAGGGAGCAGGGCTGCAAACACAAGCAGAAGTTAGGGAATAGGCAGGTATAATCAGGATAGTCCAGCAGGGAAGTGGTTAAACAGGCCAGGGGTTTGGTACACAGATCAGGCAGGTATTTGATAGGATTGTCCAGCAGAGTGGTGGTTAAACAAGCCAGGGTTCGGTACACAGATCAGGCAGAAGTACAAGGGCAAATCTGGGAGAGTAGTGGTTAATCAGGCAGCAGAGGTTTGGTACACAGATCAGGCAAGGTACTTAGGGACAATCCAGGAGAGCATTGGTTAATCAGGCAGCAGAGGTTTGGTACACAGATCAGGCAAGGTACTTAGGGACAATCCAGGAGAGTAGTGGTTAATCAGGCAGCAGAGGTTCGGTACACAGATCAGGCAAAGTACTAGGGAACACAGGCTCAAGGAACAGGGGAGAGCTGACGACAAACCAGCAACCCGACTGGGTGCTGGAGCCGTCAGATATAGCCCCCTGCCCGGCGAGCGCGTCAGTGTGACGCGCTACCGGGCACCCGCACGGGCTACGGCGCGCACACGGGGACCGCCGTGCACCCGCGCGCGCCGCACCATCAGGCCGCGGACGGGTGTGCGGCGAAGCGCTCGTCCCGTGCGCATGCGCACCGGAGCCCGGCGAGCGGAGATGCTCCCTGGCTCCTGACAATGTCCTTCTCATTCTTTATGGGGCCAATATGGTCTGTCCTCCCTTTTTTACTGTTTACATACTTAAAGGATTTCTTGGGATTTTTTTTGCTCTCCTCCGCTATGTGTCTTTCATGTTCTATCTTAGCCGTCCTAATTGCACCCTTACATTTCTTGTTGTATTCTTTATAAAGTCTGAATGCTGTGGATGATCCCTCAACCTTGTATTTTTTGAAGGCCTTCTCCTATGCTTTTATATGCATTTTTACATTGGAGTTAAGCCATCCAGGATTTTTGTTCGCTCTTTTAAATGTATTACCCAATGGGATACATTGGCTAATGCCCTTATTTAATATGCTCTTAAAGCAAACCCATCTCTCCTCCATATTCTTTGTTCCTAATATTTTATCCCAATTTATGCCTTTTAGCAAGGTTTGTAGTTTAGGGAAGTTGGCTCTTTTGAAATTCAGTGTCTTTGTGTTCCCTTCATGTTTCCTATTTGTGTGATTTATACTGAAACTAATTGACCTGTGATCGCTGTTACCTAAATTGCCCCGTATTTCCACATCTGTGATCAGGTCTGTATTGTTGGTAATCAGTAGATCCAGTAATGTTTTATTTCTAGTTGGTGCGGCTACCATCTGACCCATAAAATTGTCCTGCAAGACATTAAGGAACTGGCGAGCCTTAAATGAATGCGCGGTTCCCTTCGCCCAGTCTATGTCTGGATAATTAAAATCCCCCATTATGATAACACCTCCCATCCTTGCTGCTAATCCAATTTGTAATAGGAGATCCGTCTCCACTTCCTCCCTCAGGTTAGGGGGCCTATAGCATACTCCCAGTATTATTTTCCCCTTAGTTTCATCCCTTTGGAGCTCTACCCGTAAGGATTCCACCTCCTCTCTAGCTCCCTCAGTGATGTCATCTCTCACATTCGCTTGTACATTATTCATGATATATAGGCATACCCCTCCCCCTTTTTTACCCTCTCTATGCTTGCGGTATAGGGTATACCCTTGAATGTTTGCCAGCCAATCATGAGAGCTGTTGAACCAGGTCTCTGAAATTCCCACAAAATCCAAATCCTCCTTGTACAACAGTATCTCTAGTTCACCCATCTTGTCCGCCATGCTCCTGGCATTGGTGAACATGCCACATAGTTTAGACCGGTCGCATATTGTCCTCGTATTGGGTGTTTCAAGATTGCAACTAGGACTTGCTACTATACTCACCTTGTGTTTTTGTGCTTTGGTTAACCTACCACTAATGCCCCCAATACTACCCTCTGGAATATCTTCCGCGCTGGCTATCACTGTCTCTGGACCCTCCCCCCCATCGCCTAGTTTAAAAACCCCTCTAACTTTTTGGCCATCTTCATTCCCAGCAGATCTGCACCCTCCTCATTTAGGTGCAGTCCGTCCCTTCTATAGTACTGGTTACCGACTGAGAAGTCAGCCCAGTCCTCCAGGAACCCAAACCCCTCCTTACTACACCAGCTCTTCAGCCACTTGTTTACTTCCCTAATCTCCCTCTGCCTTTCTGGTGTGGTTTGATGTACCGGTAGTATTCCTGAGAACACTACCTTGGAGGTCCTTTTCCTCAATTTAGCTCCTAAGTCCCTAAAATCGTTCTTTAGGACACTCCATCTGCCTCTGACTTTGCCATTGGTGCCAACGTGCACCATGACAGCCGGGTCTTCCCCAGCCCCTCCCAGTAATCTGTCCACAAGATCTGTGATGTGCCGAACCCGAGCGCCCGGTAGACAACATACTGTTCGGTGCTTCAGGTCTTGGTTACAGATTGCCCTCTCTGTCCTTCTAAGAATTGAGTCCCCTACCACCAGAATCTGTCTTTCCTTTCCCTTTGCTGCCCCCCCACTCTCACTGGAGGAGTTCTTCCCCTGGCAGCTAGGAGAGTCCCTCATCTCCAGCAGTGCTGGTCCCTGACTGGTTTTACCAATGTCACTCAATGGAGCGTACTTATTGGGATGCTCCAGTCCTGGATCGGCCTCTCTGGCACTTCCCCCTCTACCCCTCCTGACTGTCACCCATCTACTCTTTGCTAGTGCCTGCACCTTTTTGTCTCCACCCGCCTCTGTGCTGGCCCCTGCCGGCACCTGCCGTGTACGTTCCTGGCTCTCCTTTAGTATGGAGGGACTTCTTAGTGCTGACAGTTGCTTCCCCAGATTCAGAACCTGGGCTTCCAGGGAAACAATGTGCTTACATTTTGCACAGCAGTATTCGCCCTCGATCGGATGATCAAGGAACGCATACATACCGCAAGATGTACAAAGAGTCGCCTCTCCACACCCGCCGGGCATCGTACCTACTAAATTTAGTGAGGATTTGGGGATTTTACCCTGTCCAAATTACCTAACAGCTAGCCCTTACTTGGGCTGAGAAGTTACTACATGGGCTGAGAAGTTACTACATGGGCTGAGATACTACATGGGTTAATTACATGAGCAAGGACACTACGAGGGATGATGTACTCCATGGACTAAAGGCCCATACGCACGATACGAAAAGCGGATGAAAAAATTTGTACGAGCTGTCTGTCGATTTTCGGATCATTAGTACGGTGCTTTCGACAGCTGATTTCGCTTTTTCGTCAGACAAAAGCTGGATGTGCAGACTATAAAATTTTTGTCGGATGTGAACTCAACGTCCGATTTTCATTTAATCAGTACGGTTTTGGTACGAAAAAAATCGTAAGAGCGAGACTACGCATGCTCAGAAACGAAAGAATACATACAAACCTATTCAACACATGACGTCACTTCTGACGTTGTATTCTGTCGTACATAAAATTTTCATATGGTAAGTAAACCTCTTCACTTTCCACATGAGACTATTATGCCACAAAAAACGGACGTTCGTTTTTTTTCCCGAAAAAATCTAAGCGTGTGTACGAGGCTTTAGACACCCTATAGGCTGGGACTATACATACATAGGCAAGGACACTACAGTGGGAGAGACTTCACATGCACATGCAGGGACAAACAGAGGTCCAAGACTTCCTTAACTGCACCATCTTTGCATGCAGAATAAAAAAACCCAGGGCCTTTTTTCAGGGGGAACTTGGTGGAACTCAGTTCCACCACCTCTGGCTCAGACACTTTGGTGCCTGCTCACCACAATCACTTGTAATCACAGAAGTCTAGTTGAAAAGGCCCATTCACACGCAGATGTGTTGCTGGTGGACAAGTGATCAGGCAGAACTTCTTGCCCACTTTGGGCATAATAGCTCAGGTAAAGAGACACCAAAGCTGGGTGGGATGGGGTTAAAAATACATATATGATTATTGGAGAGGCAAGGGGTCGGACCCAGGTGCAAACAAGTTGTTTTTTGGGGTGAAGGTCTACTTTAAGAAGTTGGGTATCCATCATGATTGCCCTGGTGGTGGTGGTGGGGGGGGGACATTGCTTCCTCCTGGGGCATGATTGCGAAGTATGTAAATCTCTGCATATTAACGAGCAGGAAAAACGTGATTGTCTGCCTTATTAGTTGCAATTTTTTATTTACAGGAAACATCTCTGTGTGGGAGGGTCTTCAGATGAAGCTTCGGCTCTCTCCCTGACTGATATATATATACCGGTATATTGAACATTCCGTAGCCTTGCCTGGCCATGTAAATGGTCCTTAGCTGACCCTCTCTCCGGTTTGCTCAGGAAATCGCTCGTTGGGTTTTGGCGTTTGTATTGTTTTTTTTGTCTTCGTTACTGTTTTTTCTGCGGATTTTTTATTTTGTTGTCCTTGCTCGGAGGGGTTGTCATAGTAACTCATTTGACTGACAACCTGTGAAAGGATTTGATTGAAGATAAGGGACTTAAAGAAAGGCATTTTGATTTCTTTTTTTTCTGTATAAAGTGCTTTCAGTAATATTAATGGTCAGGCATGGCTGATGGGTTCACTTTTCAGAGAAATCCACATTCGCTAATATAACATCTTCAGATTTTATTATCCTGTTCCATTTTCCTGCATGCTGGTGGGCAGGGGGGACTTTTAGAGCAGTTTGGCCACTTTGCTCATTTCATAAAATTTTAGCAGCAAAGACTCTGTCAATATAGTTACATAGTTCATCTGGTTGGAGAAAGTACGACCGTGGTGTAAAATTCGATGATCATAATCCATCCTAGGAAAATGCGCCTCCAAATAATAAATGCTCATGTGTCACCCTGGGCTGTATTGGGGTAAATACTTAAAGGGTTAGTCTAGGTTCACATCTATGCGGTTGCAGTTGATGCGGTCTTCTGGCACGCTTTGTGGTGCATTTTGCCTTTTTGAATGCGCATTTTGCATGCGCTTTGCGTTTTCTTTTTTGCTTCTTAATAAACTGTGAGAAGCCGGTTGTCACGTCCTTAACAACCAATGACACATCAGCTGTCAGCGGGATTCTCCACTGACAGCTAAATGTAAACCAAAGACTGCTAGCATTAAAAAAAAAACATAAAAAAAACTACGTCTCCCTCCAATCCATACCAGGCCCTTCAGGTCTGGTATGGATTTTAAGGGGAAACCAATGCCAAAATGTTTTTTAAAAAATGGCATGAGGTCCCCCCAAAATCTATACCAGACCCTTATACAAGCATGCAGCCCAGCAGACTAGGAAAGGGAAGGGGGGTTGTTAAGGAGCAGGCAGCTGCCACATCCTTAGCAACCAATGACTCATCAGCTGTCAGCAGGATTCCCCACTGACAGCTGAATGTAAACCAAAGACTGCTGGCATTAAAAAAACCTAAAAAGAAACTTTGCGGGGGTCCCCCCAAACCATACCAGGCCTTTTCGGGTCTGGCGCAGAATTTAAAGAGAACCGTGTGCCAATTTTTTTTGTTTTTAAATGACATGAGGTCCCCCCAAAATCCATACCAGACACTTATACAAGCATGCAGCCTGGCAGACTAGGAAAGGGAGGGGGCCCGGTTGTTAGTGAGCGGGCGGCTGCCGTGTCCTTAACAACTGATGACAGTCAGCGGGATTCCGCACTGCAACAGCTAAATGTAAACCAAAGGCTGCTGGCATTAAAAATACTTGAAAAAAACTGCATGCCCCCCCCCCAATCCACACCAGACCCTTCAGGTCCGGTATGGATTTTAAGGGGAACCCTATGCCAAAATGTTTTTTAAAAAATGGCATGAGGTCCCCCCAAAATCCAAACCAGACCCTTATACAAGCATCCAGCCTGGCAGACTAAGAAAGGGAGGGGAGGCGGTTGTTAGGGAGCAGGCGGCTGCCACGTCCTTAACAACCAGTGGGATTCCCCACTGACAGCTGAATGTAAACCAAAGACTGTTGGCATTAAAAAAACTAAAAAGAAACTGCATGGGGGTCCCCCCAATCCATACCAGGCTTTTCAGGTCTGGCACAGATTTTAAATGACATGAGGTCCCCCCAAAATCCATACCAGACCCTTATACAAGCATGCAGCCCGGCAGGCTAGGAATGGGGGGGGGGGCCAGTTATTAGTGAGCGGGCGGCTGCCGTGTCCTTAACAACCAATGACACATCAGCTGTCAGCGGGATTACCCACTGACAGCTGAAGGTAAACCAAAGACTGCTGGCATAAAAAAAAACATTTAAAAAAACTAGGTTCCCCCCCCAATCCATACCAGGCCCTTCAGGTCTGGTATGGATTTTAAGCAGAACACCATGCCAAAATGTTTTTAAAAAATGGCGTGAGGTCCCTCCAAAATCAATACCAGACCCTTATACAAGCATGCAGCCCAGCAGACTAGGAAAAGGGGGGGGTTCGGTTGTTAGGGAGCAGGCAGCAGCCGTGTCCTTAACATCCAGCTGAATGTAAACCAAAGCATGCTGGCATTAAAAAACGTAAAAAAAAAATACACCATACCAGGCCACATGCCCTCAACATGGAGAAGAGTTGGGGGGGGAGCAGAGCTTCCCCAAAGCACCTGGTCCCCATGTTGAGGGCACGTGGCCTGGTGTGGTGGTTTTTTTTTTACGTTTTTTAATTCTTTAGTTTATATTCAGCTGTCAGTGGGCAATGCCATCTTGGCCTCAGCATGTGCACCACCCTAAGACCGGTGCATGCCAGTGTTCATGCGGGCAGTAAAACTGCAGCTCAACCACTTAGTTTTAACTCCCCCTTACCACTCATGTGAACAAGCCTTTACAGACTAGAAGAGAAGAGGATCAGGGAAGTAAAACTGCGTCGTACAGCCCCCTTGACCTCAATGACCATTAAACCCTTGCAATGTGGATGTAGCCCCACTGCCAGAGAGCATTTTTTCCCAGGAGTTCAGCTTTAGGATTTATGACACTAAAATCTTGGATTTCTAAAAAAAAAAAAAAAAAAAAAAAAAGAAGAGCTGCATTGTGCCGGAACCTCGCCGTCTTGCTGTAGTACATTTCCACATTCCATCCGTACACATAAACAAACATTTAAAAGTTCCACCAGGGGGGCCAGATGGAAGGGATGGAACTCATTTCCTAATGGCAATCCTTATTCCCTAAAAATCACTTGAAGAAACATCTCAGAGTGTGCTGTACCCATAAAACATATGCTGTGCTGATACTGTCTCTCATTGGCAGTCATAGGGCAGGAAAGCAGCCGAATCTAAATTGGCACTGTAACCCCTTCGCTTGCGGCGTGCCCGCTTGACATTGCGGGACTTGGCCTTGTCCTGACGTCTCCTGCATGAAGACCACCATGCATCCGGCTATGGGCCAAGAGTGATGAAGGGCGGCACCTGCCACTTGCTGAAATCAAAGATATTCCAGGACGGAGACAGGAACAATACAGAGGAGCTCTGGGGCAACAAACTGATTCTATTTTCAGTTGTGAAAATCTGCATGTTATAGATCTCAAGGTCTTGTTTGCACCATATGAATCATTTAACTCTGAAGTTACCTTGGCAATGAGCGCTCCTTTTGTGTTCTTTTGTAGAACCTCGTACAATGTTTTGCACTCAATACACCAAGAGGGGTGAGACTAGAGGGGGAAGGGTAGAGCTGTTCAGCTTTGTATCACACAAGGAAAGGACGTCACTTAGGGATTTAGCACCCATGTAAGTGCTGAAGCTCGCTTACCCAAGATGCCTGACAGCAACCAATATTAGGAAAAATATTGCAGCCTTCAAAGCGTTTCCATAGAAGTTTATGTAGGAGGATTGTACCAAAAGTAATGCAAAAGTGGGCATACATTTTTTATGAACTTACATAGGTCGATCAAATGTCACATGTTGGTAGAGTAACTCTACTTTTATAGTAATTCTTCTCCTATTTCTCATTCTCCTTGTTCTCTTTCCTTTACCTCTTCTTCTATATCTCCTGATTCTTCTACTTCTTCTCCATGTCCTCCTCCTTCTTCTCCTTCTCCATCTCCTGCTCCTTTTCCTTCTCCCTCTTCTCCTTTTTCTTCTTCTTCTCCTTCTTCCTCTCTTTCTCCTCTTCTCCTCCTTCTTTTTCCTTTTCCTCTTTGTCATCCGCTTCTTCTTCTATTTTTCCTCCTTTTTTTTCTACTTCTCCTTTTTTCCTTCTCCACCTCCTTCTCCTTCTCCTTCTTCTTCTTCTTCTCCTTCTTCTTCTTCTTCTTCTTCTTCTTCTTCTTCTTCTTCTTCTTCTCCTTCTCCTTCTCCTTCTTCTTCTTCTTCTTCTCCTTTTTCTTTTTCTTCTCCTTCTTCTTTTTCTTCTCCTTCTCCTATTTCCTCATTTTCCATCTCCTTCTACTCCTTCTTATCCTTCTCCATCTTCTTCTCCTCCTTCTCTTTCTCCTTCTTCTCCTCCACCTTCTTCTCTTTCTCCTCCTTCTTCTTCTTCTTCTTCTTCTTCTTCTTCTTCTTCTTCTTCTTCTTCTTCTTCTTCTTCTTCTTCACCTTCTTCTTCTTCTATTTCTCCTTCTCATTTTCCATCTTTTTTTATCTCCTTCTATTTCTCCTTCTCCATCTTCTTCTCCTCCATCTTCTTCTTCTTCTTCTCCTTTTTTTCCTCATTTTCCCTCTCCTTCTACTCCTTCTTAGCCTTCTACATCTTCTTGTCTTTCTCCTTCTTCTTCTCCACCTTCTTCTCTTTCTCCTTCTTCTTCACCTTCTCCTTCTTCTATTTCTCCTTCCTCTCATTTTCCATCTTTTTCTATCTCCTTCTATTTCTCCTTCTCCATCTTCTTCTCCTTCTTCTCCATCTTCTTCTTCTTCTCCATCTTCTTCTTCTTCTCCTTCTTCTTCCTCTTCTTCTCTTTCTTCCTCTTCTTCTTTTTCTTCTCCTTCACCTTATTCTTCTCCTTCTTCTCCTTCTTCTCCTTTTTCTCCTTCTTCTCCTTCTTCTCCTTCTCCTCCTTCTTCCTTCTTCTTCTCCTCCTTCTTCTCCTTCTTCTTCTTCTCCTTCTTCCTTTTCTTCTCCTTCTTCTTTTTCTTCTCCTTCTCCTTTTGCTTTTTCCTCATTTTCCCTCTCCTTCTGCTCCTTCCTATCTTTCTCCATCTTCTTCTCCTCTTTCTCTTTCCCCTTCTCCTTTTTCTTCTCCTTCTCCACCTTCTTCTCTTTCTCCTTCTTCTTCTTCACCTTCTCCTCTTCCTTCTCCATCTTCCACTCCTTCTCCTTTTTTTTTCTCTGTCTCCTACTTCTCCTTCTTCAATTTTTCCTGCTCCTTTTCCTTTCCTCATTCTCTTTTTTTTCACTCTCCTTCTTCTGTCAATAATGGATTCCATGCAGAAGCAAAGTGCTGAAATTCAGTTCTTGATAAAGAGTGGTGCAGGCTGTGCTGTGTCTTGTCATTGGTGACTCCTGTCAAAGGTGTCATCTCCATAAACATTCTGTAACCTTCTGTGGATATCGGACAGCCTGAACCCCTCCGTCATCAAGAACTTAATGACGGCATGTTGCATGTTGAAGAAGAAGAAGAAGAAGAGTTACTCTGCCACCATGTGACATTTGAACAACCTATGTAAGTTAATAAAACAGTTATGCCCACTTTTGCATCACTTTCCTTACTGCCCTGATATATTTAAATCCAATCACCAAAGTCTTAGTTAAAGGGTTAGTTCACCAAAGCTCACAAAAATCTATGCAGTTTCCAAACAACATTCTATAGGGCAAAAACGAATCAGATTTTAAAAATATGCATTGGGCAGTGCATGGTCTTGATGGCATTGACCATGGTCCTGGACTACTGGAGTGTAGGGAGAAGAAGCTGCAAGGAGCGGTCTAGCAATCCCAAGGAGCCTGCGGGAGTGGAGGATGGGGTAAGTCAAAGTGCTTTACTTGGTCCCCTAGAAATAAACAAGCATTGAACCCTTACTGTGCAGCCACAGCAGCAATGCAAGGGAGCATTCTTACTTTTTACAGAGATAGGCTTTAGTGCCGGTTCACACAGGTGGCGGCACAACTTGCAGGTCGACTCACCGAGGCGACCTGCACACGACTTCAGCGGCGACTTGCAAAACGACTTCTGTATAGAAGTCAATGCAAGTTGCCCGAAGTCGCCCCCAAAATACTACAGGAACCTTTTTCTAAGTTGGAGCGACTTGCGTCGCTCCTATTAGAACGGTTCCGTAGTACAGAACGGGACGCGACTTGTCAGGCGGCTAAGTCGCCTGACAAGTCGCCCCTGTGTGAACCGGGGCTAAAAGTGATACTAAAGGATGTTTTTTGTTTTGTTTTGTATACTTACCTGCTCTGTGAAACAATATTGCACATAAAGGTCCCTTACTTCCACTTCTAGAAGTCCCCTGCTGGTGCTGCTCTCTCCTAGGGGTGCCTCCTTAGCAAGCTGGGCGCTAAGGAGTTCCCCATGCAGGCCTGCTCCCGAGCCAGGCTGTGTTCATCTATAGACACACGCAGCACTGGTAAGCCACTCCCCACAGGAGTTTGACTGACAGCAGCAGGAGCCTATGGTGCACACTGCCCTCTGTGTCTCCTGGAAGTGAGGAGAACATTATTGCAGCTGGGACAGCACTGGACCGGTGATAGGAGTCAGGTAAGTGTTTAAGGAAGGGGGGGGGGGGCTAGAACAGGTAGTGGAGTGTTTTTTTTTTTAACTTAATGCAAAGAATGTGGATGTAAATTTCAGACATGAAATCTGAACAAAGCATATCCCTCTATAGCAGGGGTCTCAAACTGGCGGTCCTCCAGCTGTTGCGAAACTACAAGTCCCATGAAGCATTACAAGGCTGACAGTTAAAAGCACGAGTCTCACAGGTAGAGGCATGATGGGAATTGTAGTTTCGCAACAGCTGGAGGGGCGCCAGTTTGAGGACCCCTGCTCTATAGTGTGTGCTTGTCTCAATAAGGAGCATTTCTGTCTGCTGCCTCATTCTTCTGCTATCTGCATGAGTCACTTCTAACAAGTTTTCCTGACACCAAGAGATATACAGTGACAGGGGAGTAGCTCCAGCACACAACCCGTGATTGACAGCCTCAGCACTGTTCCTGTGTGCTATGTGAAGTGCGGTGTATCCCTTCCCTCCGATCATCTCTCAGAGCTCTCTGTGACTTCAGCTCTCCGCCCCCTTTTTTTTCTGACAGCTCAGATAAGCTTTATAAATTCTAGACTTTGAATCTAGAGTGGGGAGGGCTTCAGATAAACAGGTACAACTTATGTAGGCGGATTTGTTTCACCTCTGTGTGTCACCTGAGGCCAGTCCCCTCACTGGGGATATGGAGGGTTTACAACCACTTTAAGGTAAAAAAAAAAAAAAATTTTGACTTTTGAACCACTTTAAGCCAACTAGCGGATAAAAAAACAACACAAAGGGGAAGAGGGAAGTGACAGAGAGAAAGGCTACAATATTCGGTAACGTGAGCACTCCAGGCAAATCCTAAAATTCCGTCATAAATATGCAAATTGGAAAGCTGCTTAGCAATGTCTGCTCATTGTATTTGGATGCATTGTGTGAAAGAAAAAATAATGTGCCATAAATGTGGCAGGAAGTGGAGCCTGACTCCGGTGACACCCCGCGTCTGTGGGCTCCAACAAGCATTCCATTAAACGGAGCGGAAACCTCCCCCCCCTCCCCCATTCACAGATCCCAGACTTACCCTCAGCTGTGCGGATCTCATTTACAAATATTATGTGTCACTCTGCAGATGTGTATCAAAGCCAAATAGAAAAACAGCAAGCGCTCATAATCATAATGATATGTACGTTCTCATGTAGGCTTTCTATATTGATCAAAGATCTCCTTTACGGCCCGTGCACACCACCACAAGGGGGCCCAACTGGGGAGCCACAGCTGCTGCCTGCAGCTGCCCACAGAAAGCAATTAGAGGATGCCGTCTGTATGCGGGTAAACACTGGTACTTGCTGGCTGAGACCGGAGGAATCTCCATACCAGCCAGGAGGCCCACCCATTGCCTTGCACTTTGGCACCCTAAGCACTTACTTATTTTGCTTTTTTTTTTTTTTTAAGAAGTATTTGCACTGTTTTTGCACAGCCCGTATGCACTTTACTCCCTCCCGTTTAGTGGGGTGAAGGTCCCCAGACTTGCCCTGAAAGTCTTGGGGGAGGACATATGGCTTTATGGATGAGTTCCCCCCTCCCATGGCTTTTCTTTTGGAGGAGCCCCACCTATTACTTGGGTGACACCTTGCTTTGGCAGTAGTGGCGTCACTAGGGTTGGTGCCACCTGGTGTGGTAAAACGGTCACGGTGTGCACCCCAAGCTGGCTCCTGTAAATGTTGCGGTCGGTGCCTGCGCACTGATCCATGCGCTGTCATGGGTGGGGGTGACACCATCGTGGTTGGATACAGGGCCGTCTTTAATAGTGATTGTACCCCGGGCAAACATTTTCTTGCAAATTTGTTCTCCAACGCAACATCCCAAAAACCAATACACACATAGACATATCTCAAAAAAACTTAAAACTAAAAATGTAAACATAAAGAACTGGTCCACATTCATTAATTAGTCCAGGCTCACTGATTGGTTACTAGAGGTAACTGCACAACATTGCCACTCACCCATTCATTGCTAGAGTTTACTGCACATCATTACAGCTCACCAATTGGTTGCTAAAGGTTACTGCACATCATTACCACTCATTGATTGGATGTTAGAGGTTACTGCACATCATTACTGATCATCGATTGGTTGCTAGAGGTTATTGCATATCATTACCACTCACCTGTTGGTTGCTAAAGGTTACTACACATCATTACCACTAATCGATTGGTTGCTAGAGGTTACTGCACATCATTACTGCTCACCAATTGGTTGCTAGAGGTTATTGCACATCATTACCACTCACCTGTTGGTTGCTAGAGGTTACTGCACATTATTACCACTTACCCATCGGTACCTACAGATTACTGCACATCATTACTGCTTACCAATTGGTTGTTAGAGGTTACTGCACATCAATACCACTTACCCATTGGTTGCTAGCGGTAACTGCACACTGCATTATCACTCACCCATCGGTAGCTAGAGGTTACTGCACATCATTACCGCTCACCAATTGTTGTTAGAGGTTACTGCACATCAATACCACGTACCCATTGGTTGCAACTCAGTGTCCCCCCTCTGCAAGCTCCTTGGTGTTGCTGCTTTATTAATCTCCCCCCTGCTGTTGACAGAAGAAGGGTGACGAAGAAGAATCCACACACAGCCCGCTCTGTCTGTCTTTGATCTCCGCATTGTTGACCAGAGAAGGAATGGCCAGCAGGGGAACACAAAGCCAGCTCTGCCTCACTCCGTCACAATCGCTCCAGTCTTGACAGAGGGAAAAGTAGGCTCTAGAACAGGCAGCCCACAGCTGTGACGCTCTCCTGTCACAGTGTGGCCATGGGAGAGCAAGAGGGGGAGGGATTAGCTGCACCCACTACACAGCAAAAAATATTTGCGGGACATGATGGTGTCACCCCTTTAGTGGGTGTAAACCTGGGTAAGGTCCGCACCCCCATAGCAATGCCACTGCTCGGCAGGTCCCCTGAAGTATGGTTTTGGCTAGGTGGACAACACGTACCCCCCCCCCATCACCCCCCATCAAGAGTCTTGCACTGTTGGGGATCTGGGAAAGGGCTTTTTCTCTTCAGAGTTGGACCATGTTTTACACTTTTTATTTTGTGTGATTCACTGTTGGGTGCTAACTTTTTATTGTACCAGGCTTCACAATGCACCATGGAGCTATAAAAGAGAAAACACTAGAACTTGCTTGAACAGGAGCATGGAGGTACAACCTTCGAAGCGTAATATCAAAGTCCAGGGTTGTATGCCCATGCTGCTGCTTAAGCATGTACCTGCCTTTACCTATGTACAACCACATCCTGTAATTGGATTTTGGAACCTATTTCTGCAGGTTGTTGATTTTTTCTGTGCGTGTGGAAGCTCTAACCTTTTGGTCTGCTTCTTCTAGTTTAATGACACAATAACCAGAAGATGAGGAGAAACATTAAAAAGCAGGAGCATCTTGATAATTTGCTATGGTGTGGCTGCATCCATTTCCTTTATATCCTTTGGGATGTTTTCTGGTCTCCAAGGTCAACATCTATGATGCCTTCCCACGGCGTTGCGAGGCCCTCTTGCAAGATTTTTTAAAAATTATTATTCTTGGTTGTCAGTCCTAACCCCTCTGCTGGATTCAATCCCTTGTTGGTGTTGATGCTACTAAATGATCTAAAAACACTAGAATGTACCGAGATGTTATCTAGACATCTTTCTACATGTTTACCCAAAAAGCGGTAGAACATATGTGGAAAAATAACTGGGTGAAGTTTTCCATAAAGGAAAGTCTCTGTACAAACAAAGCCACAGAACCAAATGGGAGAATTGCCAGCAGAGCGAATTTTAGGAAGTTTTGCTCATTTCCATTGATGGAGGTGCAAATGTCTTCTTGCTTCTCCTTTCAGCTCCCATACCTCTTCCCCATCATGGGCTTTAGGATGGGGTGGGCCACAGAGGTCCGAGGAGTTTGCCTGCAAAGGACTAGCTAGCGGCCAAACCCCTCTGGCTAGCTAGAGCCAGTGTATATAAAAAACCTGTAAAACCATGCGCTTACTCCAAAGAAATTATATATGTAAGCAGCTACCACATCAAATAGAAAATTTGCTATAAATCATATACAACCAAGTGTAGCGCTAATAAGTGAGAAAGAATTGTGCAATAACACATACAATAAAAAATAAAAATTGTGAAAAAATGGTGTTTTGTATACTAATGAAAGTTCATACATAAAAAGTCAATCAAATTAAAGACCCTTAGGGTCACCAAACGTGATGACGAGATGCAAAATGGCAATATAGTCCAAAACTAGATATAAGGTGCGGTAAACATAGATATTGCAATGGTGATGAACTCCAAGGCATATAATCGTGGAAATTTTTGAATATAATCCAATATATGCTGATAGACACTTGTGCAGAACCACCACCCGAATGACTGGAGGCTTACCGGAAAGTTGGGACCCACAGAGCGTACGCTATATGGGTCAAACAGGCTTAAGTTGCTCACTGGCAATGGAGGTAGGATACCAAGGGCTGGTAGATGGTGAGGTCATAGCATTGCTATCCCAAAGCAGTCTTCTCCATACGGAAGCTCAGACATCAACGGACATAACCCACATGTAATGAAGAAGGGGCCAATAGTGTAATTCCGTAAACCATATAAAGTTTATTAAAAAGGAGAAACACTTACATCTCAAAGTAAAAAAGCGCTTGCAAATAAAAATGGTGGCAGTGGAGTCCTCCCGACGCGTTTCGTCACACAGGAGCCAGCTCGCAGTGTCCACTGGAAAAGGAAAGAAGGAGGCAGGAGATCCCTTATAGTGTAGTTATTTGACTATAATATGGTAATTTAACTATTGAGGCCGCGGTCACTCTATGGGATAGAAACAAGCAGCCTTCCATGTGCACAAGTGGAAAAATCCTTGCCTCTACACAGGAAAAAAAGGTTACTCCGGATGCCACGGGGCCCCAATCCTGGATCCTCTGTGGGGTTCTCAGGTGGGAGCTGAACTAGAGGAGTTAAAAGAAGTCCAAAAAAAACCCCATCAGTAGTCCGGTAAGCAGAGGTGCCTGTTGCCATATGTCTAAGAATGGGTCGGAGTTGACTGGTTTTAAGGAAAATCAAATTGCTTTATTTCACCAAAAAAATGTTTGTTTCGTGGCTTCCACATATCCACCCAAACCATGCGGTATTGCTGAAGAATGTATATCAATGTATTACCCTGAACTGAATAATTGACAATCTAAAAACCACAAAACACATTTTTTTGAGGGTGAAATAAAGCAATTTTACCAGATGACTTCAAACTGTCCTTAGATATATGATAATGGGCTTCTCTGCTGATCAGACCACCAACTGTTTTTTTTTTTTAGACCTCTGTAAGGAGCCCCGGCTCGCTCGGTTCCACTCTCCCAACACTCCTCTGTGGCTATAGAATCAGATTGCAGATCGCAACGTCTGATGGTTCGGTCATCCGATGCTCCGGGATTCGAACTACAGCTATGTGCCGTTCTAATCCAGTTGTGATAGCTCAGAACAAACACCAGGCAGGCTATATGTAAGTTCAAACAGGAATCTCACTTTTATTGGATGCACACAACACAATTTTATACACAGCAGTTTGAACACCCCGCCCCCCAACAACCACTTTCCTATTGGTCAATTATAAAGTACACTTTAGTCTTCACTCCGGTCCTCTTGTCCATGCAAATGAGGACTTGAAACAAGGTCAGCAGAGAGTGGTCTGATAGCTTGAATAGGAGGACTGATATGTGTAATGACACAGAGAAGCCCCAGGGGGTAATTAAAGTACATAACAAACAGTCAAACACAGAACAATGCCTTCCTTCCAGACCATGGAGCCGTCTGGAGGGGGTTAGCCTTAAGACAGGGCAGACGACCCCCCCCCCCCCACTGTGTAATAGAATCAAAGGAGAAATACTTCAGTATTCCAAGCTTCATGCCAACCTCTTTAAACTCTTCCCCATCATGCCTGCTACTGGACAAGTATCAATCAAAGTATAAAGAAAAAACAGTTGTTCATTTTTGTGGAGATGCCCCATTTATGCCCTCACAGACACGTTTCTCAAGGTGAACTTGGCCATGAAGTTAAAGGGTCACTGGACTCTTCTACCCTTATTTCTTTCCTCATACGATAACAGAATGAGGAGCATTTAGTGGCGAGGTAAGATTCCAGTCTTACGCCTTTTGAGAAAAGTGTCACCAGACTCATTGCAGGAACAAATCTGATTGTGTTTTCAATAATCACACCTTTCTTCTCCATCTGTTCACAGCTTATAGCACCCACACTGCACCTGGCACCCACCTCCCAAACTAGCTGTCAGAATTCAAAAGCTTTTCTTTTATAGCACTGACTTATCTCAAGGTATCATCAAAACCTGTAGCCTGTAGTAGAGCCGTATAAGCTCTAAGACCAACTTGGAGCTTGTGCGGGGATAATTCAGCTTGCTTTCTGAGTATGTCCATCTGTTGGGGCTGGCATCAGTACCGGAACAGGGTTGTCCAACGCCCAGGGCAAGGATCCAGAATTGCACCTCCCCCTCCTCCACTGTTAATACATGCTGTAGAATGGGTGTACAACCCTGCTCTTATTCTTTGCCGCCTTGCTTCACTGCAGCCAGGGCAGCTGCTCCTCTTGCCCACCCCTTGTCCCTGCCCTGGCAGGCATTGAAGTAAACCTGTTGGTTTGACCTGCAATCACAGGTTTACATTAAAGAAGATCTATCATTAGAATGTTTGTTACAGTTCTGTACATGTAATACTTTGCCCCGTGTTAGTGCTTTCTAACCTGGTAAAGAGATCTGACCTGCCCCCCCCCCCCTCCCCTTCTGCCAGTCAACAGCTATGAAGGACTAGGCTGATTCGAGTGCAACTTGTCTCAGATTTGAACATTTTCCTAAGACAAGTAATGGCAAGAGAAATGCAGAGGGGAGGGTGGTTTTTCAGGCCCTGAACCCCTCTTGCCACTGCTTGTCTTGAGAAACTACTCACAGCCGAGACCGGCTGCACTTGTGAATGAGCCGTCTCCTTTATAGGTGTTGTCAGATCAGCAGCAGCAAGAGAGGAGGGGGACGTTGTGGAACAAAGAACTAAAGTACTTTGTCAATAGGGGGCAGAACCATAACAATAAATTGTAACGGTAGATCTTCTTTAAGTCTTCTACACACACTGCCCAAGTAACTGAGATACACAAAAGTTTGTTCCCATCTGGGTGCTGCAGGCCGCTGTCTGGGGGCAGGTCCAGCATCTCTGGGGGGGGGATGTTAACGAGAGCAGTTTGGCCACACCCACTGTTCCAGGTGTCCCAGTTCTTCTATAATTCTAAAGTGTATACTACGAGGAAAAAAAGTGCCCTGTGCCGCTAAAGTGTTCGGGTTTGGCTTAAAGAAAATGTGGCAGCCCTATTTTCTCGGCGTTGATCAGATGAAGTTTGGGAACTTCAATTTTCGAACAGAGCCCCTGATCTGTATCTGGATGGAGGCCAGGGCTTTGACAGTGCCAGAGCCCGACACCTTTTTGTAGAACTTTGTTTTTTATTTGGAATTCTGGTGAAAGACGAACTTTTATGTAGGCTACCTTCTTGATTCTGTTTAATTATTCTGTTGTTTGTGACATCTGTAATTACATATTACATGACCCCCCCCCCCCCCCCCGTTGAATAGAGCCCCCCACAGTACAACTCTAGTTGGTAGTTCAAAAACTCCATGGTGTGATCTCTAATGGTTAGCATTCCATTCATAGAGGTGTTCAACATATATTTTCCCATGATAGGATGTCATATGACGATATAACGTCCAAGGGTTTCAGTGGTTATGCACCTGCAGGCATCATCCTGGTAGCAAAAGTTTCAGCCGGCGATTCCCTTTACAGTAGAAGTGATCTGAGTGGCTATAGAGCCACTCAATCACTTCTACAAGTGGTAGAAAGGGGGTACCCCCTCCATCGCCTTTCCCAAGCTCTCCTGTCCAATCAGGGAGCTCGGGACTGCTCCAACCTGTGTCTTCCTGTGGACTGAACAGAGAGAGAGAGAGAGAGAGAGAGAAGAACTACTGGTATTCCTCCTCTGTAAGATTAGAAAACTGGAAGTGACGAGGATTTAGTCATTTCCGGTTGCTGTTTAAAAAAGAAGTATGGGGTTTCTTTTTTTTTTCAGAATCATACTTACCTAGTTGGATGCTGCATCTGCCCCCCCCCCCCCCCCGCTGGCTCTGACACTGAGAACTGAGCGATCAAACACCGGCGATTGCTCAGTTCTCACAGCCCTGTGAGCAGAGAGCTGGTGACTGTCAGTCAGTGGCTCTCTGCTCTGCCCCCCCCCCCCCAAGTGCACTTACTGGAGCACTGGGCTGTGAAGAGGGTGCTGAGCTGAGTGCCGGTCCAGGCATGGAATATGATTGTGATCCTTCCTAAGCCTGGACAGGCTCTGTGATGTCAGCCAACAGCCGACCTCAGCCCGCTGTCAGCTGAAAACAGATCACAGGAGTGCAAAATGATCTCCTGTGATCCGTGAGCATAGAGTTGGTGACTGTCAGTCAGCGGCTCTCTGCTCTGACCCCACCCCCTCACTCACTGCAGTGCTGGGGAAGTAATACAAAGAGAACAGGAGACGTCTTTATTAAAGTACATGGTACGGCAGCCACATATCAGGAATATGAAGTGTGCTTTAGAGTAAAAAAACCTTCTGGGTGCAGCTCCCCCCCCATACTTACCTGTTCCTGATCTAGATTCAGCAATGTGCATGAGAGCAGTGGCTGCCCAGATCCCTGGACTGGCATCTGGTTCAGCCTCTCCGGCGAGCCGCCAAGAGGCTGAGCTGGCCACTTCCACCCCCTCCACAGCCCAGCGCTCCAGTGAGCGTGGGGGGCAGAGCTGCTCAAGGGGCTGTGAGAACTCAGCGATCGGTGGTGTTTGATCGCTCGCTTCTCAGTGTTAGAGGTGCCGGGGATCGATCCTGCATCCACCTAGGTAAGTATGATACAAAAAAAAAACAAAAAAAAAACCTGTACATCTCTTTAAAAAAAAAATCACAATCTGTTCTACACAATCACTTGCTGCAGTTATCAAGGTATTTAGTCGTTCTTGGAGGTCCAACAACATATATCTCACCAGAAGTCAGCGGTTTATGGATTTGGGGGCCTCAATTTTGGATCCCAGTTTTGGTCTGCAGGGTTCACAATCCTCCGATATGTAATGGTGTAATGTTTATCTGTAGAGTCTTCTGGTTGCTTATCTTTACATATATTTTTTTTCTCTCTTTGAAGGAATCTCTGCTACTTTGCAACGAAGAGTAGTCCGTCGGCCGTCATCTTGGACCTGTGGGAAGCACGGCACCCGTACGACGGAAGCTTGGATTCTCTGGCCTGTGCACTTGAGGAAATAGGGAGGACACAAACCAAACTGTCTCTGGTCTCAGAAACTCACACAGAGGATCCAGACTTTACCTACAGCCGGCAGAACGGACTTTGAGAAGACACGTCGGCCAGCCCTGGATGGGTTGCGGTCAAGTTTCAGGAAAGACGAAGAAGAAAACAGGATTCAGTAGCAAAATCTTTGTGTGTGTTTCCTAATTCCGAGTAAGTTCGGATGACAAAAGATCACAGAGATGAGAACGTATGGCTTCTCTGTCCACCGACCGTGCAACATTCTTTAAAGGAACCTTCATTGTGCAAAAGGGTTTTTCGAAAAAAAAAAAAAAAAAAAAAGCCATCCACCAGCGAGGGAATTTGGAGGCACGGACTTTTATAAAGCCTCCCCATTCTCTGTGGTCTGTAAAGGACAAACCTTTTAAAAGAATGTGCTCTTTGATTATTTAAATCAGCAGTTTTTCGAGGTCAGGGAGAGGAACGGAGAAAGAATGATCCCATAAAACGGACACTGTTACACTGTATAATGATGCTACGTAGCACCCTTCTGTATACAGCTACCCCAAGCTGCTTTGCCTTAGAGAGAATAGAATGCAATAGCCAACACAAATGATAATTCTTGGCATGTAGATTTTGTGTGATGTCTCTGCAGGACTGAATCCCATTGTACAATGCAACTGGTAATGGTAATCGGAGTGTTACTAGTTGCCAGCATCCGTTACTGTTGGCCAGAGTCAGTGTTGCCCAGGTTCGTAATTCACTTTACAGAAGCGTCGTTTCAGTTTGTAAATCGTGTTGTGCGGTGTATTCAGCTGTCAGTAGAACGGGAATCTTTTAGGAAAGCCAAAATTCAGAGTTTGCCCCCAGATTTCTCACAACATAGTCATCCATTGTGTCACCCGAGCCATTGGTGTTGATGAGACCCAACCAATCAGAAATTAGAGGCCAATGTATAAAATTGGAGAAAAGGAAAAACGGGGAAGGAAGTTTCAGTTAGTTATTTTTAGTGCTGATTTTTTTGCTTGCCGTACCACTTTTCCTTCATGTTTATATATATATATAGAGAGAGATAAAATGACGGGACACGTTCTCCAATGCAAAATGTATTTTTATCAAATGCTCTTCAAGGCATAAAATGGTTACATGCTACTGTACCGTTACGAGCATACCGTGCTCTTCATCAGGCTTGGCACCAATGGTTACATGCTACTGTACCGTTACGAGCATACCGTGCTCTTCATCAGGCTTGGCACCAATGGTTACATGCTACTGTACCGTTACGAGCACACCATGCTCTTCATCAGGCTTGGCACCAATGGTTACATGCTACTGTACCGTTACGAGCATACCATGCTCTTCATTAGGCTTGGCACTAATGGTTACATGCTACTGTACCGTTACGAGCATACCATGCTCTTCATTAGGCTTGGCACCAATGGTTACATACTACTGTACCGTTACGAGCATACCATGCTCTTCATTAGGCTTGGCACCAATGGTTACATACTACTGTACCGTTACGAGCATACCATGCTCTTCATTAGGCTTGGCACCAATGGTTACATGCTACTGTACCATTACGAGCATACCGTGCTCTTCATCAGGCTTGGCACCAATGGTTACATACTACTGTACAGTTCCGAGCATACCATGCTCTTCATCAGGCTTGGCACCAATGGTTACATACTACTGTACAGTTACGAGCATACCATGCTCTTCATCAGGCTTGGCACCAATGGTTACATGCTACTGTACAGTTACGAGCATACCATGCTCTTCATCAGGCTTGGCACCAATGGTTACATGCTACTGTACAGTTACGAGCATACCATGCTCTTCATCAGGCTTGGCACCAATGGTTACATGCTACTGTACAGCTACGAGCATACCATGCTCTTCATTAGGCTTGGCACCAATGGTTACATGCTACTGAACCATTAAGAGCATACCATGCTCTTCATCAGGCTTGGCACCAATGGTTACATGCTACTGTACAGTTACGAGCATACCATGCTCTTCATCAGGCTTGGCACCAATGGTTACATGCTACTGTACAGTTACGAGCATACCATGCTCTTCATCAGGCTTGGCACCAATGGTTACATGCTACTGTACAGCTACGAGCATACCATGCTCTTCATTAGGCTTGGCACCAATGGTTACATGCTACTGTACCATTACGAGCATAGCGTGCTCTTCATCCGGCTTGGCACCAAGCCGGATGAAGAGCATGGTATGCACGTAACTGTACAGTAGCATGTAACCATTTTTTGCCTTGAAGAGCACATTTGATAAAAAAACATTTTGCATTGGAGAACGTTTCCCCTCGTTTTGTCTATTGGATATTGGTGGAATATTGGGAGTCCACCTCGACACTGATCTCTACATTGAGAACCGGAGGAACATTTGAAGTAACCCACCCAAATGTTTCATATATATATATATATTTTTTTTTAATATCAAAGTTTATCAAAGCGTCTGAAAGAACAGTTTTTTCGCTGCTCAGACCAACCAATGAAATGATTGCTTTCATTTGCCAGTGCAGCACCATTGGCCTTAGCTCTACAAAACCAAATACTCTCCTACATTGCCCCCCATAAGCAACAATCAAATTCAAAACCAACCCAAAAATCAAAATTGAAAGTAGAATTAATGGGCCCATCGGGCGACATAAACACTTCTTGCTTAAAGTGGTTGTAAACCTCCGAAATGAAAAATAAACAAAGCATATCCTTCTATAGTGTGTACTTGTCTCAACCCAAAGCACAGTGTGTTTCCTATCTGCTCTCTCCTCCCTCTGCTATTTGTAGGAGTCACTTCTGATAGGAGATGCTGAGAACACAGCATTTTGAGGGGGCAGGCTATCTCTCCCAGCACACAGAAGTCGATTGGCAGCCTCAGCTGTGTATGTTTCCCTATGAGACAGTGCATGGGTGTCCATTCCCACCACTCCGGTCTCAGATTACACTCAGCTCTCTGCTCTATGCCAAAGCACCAAGTGTGCTTCCTATCTGCTCTTCTCTCCCTCTGCTATTTTTATGAGTAACCTCCGACAGGCTATGCCAACAGCACAGAATTGTGGGGTGTGGCCCTTCCCTCCTCCAGCACAGAGCAGGTGATTGACAACCTCAGCTGTGCATGTTGCCCCATGAGATTGATAGAGGCGTACATGTGGGATTTTTATGAATAATAGTTATTATAAATAATTTATTTGAACAATGATTAGGAATGATTGAGAAAAATGGTCTAAGAACAATTCCACAGCAAGTACATAGGGTGTGATCCTTATGGATACAGCAAATTTGATGGGGTTCCCAACATGTTTCGCCCTCAATCTGGGCTTCCTCATGAGATGCTGTAATATATATATATATATATATATATATATATATATATATATATATATATATATAATAGTACAGAAAAAGATAAAATACAAATGTCCCAATTTATCCCCATGAGATTGTGCAGAGGGAGTGTGTGTCCATGTTCTGCAGTGTGTGACATCAGATCCCTGCCCCCTCCCCCGGGCCCCAGCCTTCTGGAGCCGAGAAAAATAATTTGAGCTGTGTGTTTTAGGAGGCAGTGGAGGAGAGAGGGCTGCAAATAAACAGGTACAATTGTGCAGGTTACCCTTTAAAATTGTGCAGGGGGGTGTGTCCTTTCCTACCACTCAGGTCTCAGATTACACCCAGGTCTCTGCTCTATGCTGTACAGTGTGTGGCACCAGATCCTCACCCCCTGCTTGCTGGAGCTGAGAAAAATCCTTTAAGCTGTGTGTTGTAGGAGGCTGTAAAGGAGAGAAGGCAGCAAATAAACTTGTACAACTGTGCATGTTCCCTGCATAGAGGGGTGTGTTTTTCTTTTCCTTTCACTCAGATTGCACTCAGCTCTCCGCTGTGCAGTGTGTGACATCATTTTCTTGCCCCCTGCCTTCTGGACCTGAGAAAAACTATGACAAATGTGTGCTTTAGGAGGTTGTAGAGGAGTGAAGGCTGCAGATAAACAGGTACAACGTTATATAGGAGGATTTCTTTCATCTCTGTGTATCACCCATGGACAGTCACTTCACTGGGTATATGGAGGGTTTACAACCACATCAAGATAATAATTGTATCAATGGGGAAATAAAGGAGAGAATCTGATTGGTTGGAACAGTTCAGGTTTAGGTACATTGATAATGTGTTATCATTTTTGCAGTAAATAGATTCTAATTAATTGATTGGCTACTCATCACACAGAATGGCCGTCTCAGTTGTAGTACAGGTGTCAGGAGTAATTTAATTTTCCCAAAAGAATTGCTAAGACCAATCATCTCGAAGTGTCCTCATTCTGTATGTAGACAGTATTCGTTCCGAACTCCTCATGCACCTTTAAGGATCTCCATGTGTAAGGACTAATGTACGCATTCAGTTCCATTCCCGTATACATCACAACCAGGGGGCTGGAGGAGGGAAAAAGCCTACTTTATGCTCCGAGTATTTCAGAACCAATTTATTTTCTGCTCTAAGTATTTCACAACTCATTTACGTTATGCTCGGAGTCATTCACAACGCATGTATTCATTGGATCCTCCAAACACGCACTACAGATATCTGCCAGCGTGACCTTCAAGAGAGCGAATTCAGAGGTCACATCGACATGGTCTCCAGCCAGGAAGACAGATGGTGCTGAAATATTTAGTGCAAGCAGATGATTTGTTGGTGAGAGTCACCCAGACAGGAATAAAGGTTTGGCTGACTGGCTTCCAACAATATTTTATCTCTAATTATCCATCAATAGCGTCCATCCTGGGGAGCCTTTCTGTTCTGGCATCAGATCACGGCTCACATTCTCAACACTTTCCAGAGGTTTGGTTTTATTATGTCTAGAAGGAAGTCAAAGTGAACCGAGGTGGATGGACCCCGAGGTCGCCCCACTTCTTTCAGAATGTGATGGTTCTCTTCTAATCATTCGTAACAGATAGTGACCATTATGTCCCATGGTCTGGGACGTATGGCTATCGGTGATCGTTTTTTACAGAAAGTGACCACTATGTCCCATGGCCTGGAATGTATGGCTATCGGTAAACGTCTATTACAGATAGTGACCATTATGTCCCATGGTCTGGGACATATGGCTATCGGTGATCGTCTATTACAAATAGTGACCACTATGTCCCATGGCCTGGAATGTATGGCTATCAGTGATCATCTTTTACAGATAGTGACCACTATGTCCCATGGTCTGGGACGTATGGCTATTGGTGATCATCTTTTACAGATAGTGACCATTATGTCCCATGGTCTGGGACTTATGGCTATCGGTGATCGTCTATTACAGATAGTGACCATTATGTTCCATGGTCTGGGACGTATGGCTATCAGTGATCATCTTTTACAGATAGTGACCATTATGTCCCATAGTCTGGGACGTTCGGCTATCGGTGATTGTCTATTACAGATAGTGACCACTGTGTCCCATGGCCGGGAGCGTATAGATATAGGTGGCTGTCTATTACAGATGGTGTTGTCGTTATGTCCATTGGCCCAGAGTGTATTGCTGTGGGTGACCTTCTATTACCGTTAGTGACCGTTATGTCCCATGTCCTGGAGCATATGGCTTTAGGTGACCATCTATTACAGATAGTGACCGTTACGTCCCATGTCCTGGAGCATATGGCTTTAGGTGACCATCTATTACAGATAGTGACCGTTACGTCCCATGGCCTGGAGCATATGGCTATAGGTGGCCATCTATTACAGATAGTGACCGTTACGTCCCATGGCCTGGAGCATATGGCTATAGGTGGCCATCTATTACAGATGGTGACCGTTACGTCCCATGTCCTGGAGCATATGGCTATAGGTGGCCATCTATTACAGATAGTGACCATTACGTCCCATGGCCTGGAGCATATGGCTATAGGTGGCCATCTATTACAGATGGTGACCGTTACGTCCCATGGCGTGGAGCATATGGCTATAGGTGGCCATCTATTACAGATGGTGACCGTTACGTCCCATGGCGTGGAGCATATGGCTATAGGTGGCCATCTATTACAGATGGTGACCGTTACGTCCCATGGCCTGGAGCATATGGCTGTAGATGGCCTTCTATGAAAATCTACCATCACCTTTCGACACATACACGGGGGGGTCAGTTCACTACGAGGTAAATACCGCATACATTTTTGCCTTAAAATAACGAATGCATTATTTATTTAAAAAATAGTCAATTCACTAAAAAATGTGTGAAATTATACATTTTTGAGATTTTAATGGGCTTTACGACCCCTCAACCGCTAGTGTGAGCGAGCCCATAGGCCTTGTTTAGATGTATGGTGCTCTCTGAAGAGCAATCTGCGCTCAGATCACTCTTCAGAGAGCATCTGACAAGCAGTGAGGAGGAGTTGTCTTGCCTCCTCACCACCTGTTTTAACTCCATTGGTCCCCGCACAAGCGCCCCATAGCATTGCATGCAATTGCAGGGCACTTGCAGAGCAGTCCGATTCACTTGAATGGGGCACGAACAGTGGGCACCACAGGAGGTATAATTCCTGTAGTGGTATGTTTACACCCCTGGCCACTGCCTCTGCAGCCAAAGCGGGTAGCAGTTGGGGGGTGGTAAAAGTGGCAAGTATGAATGAGCCAGTAGTGTGCCTTCATTCACAGAAAGAGCGCCCTCTAGTGAAATGTTGCAATGTATTTCTATTTAGAGTAAGAGCTCCCTCTAGTGAAATGTTACAATTTATTTCCATTAATAGAAAGAGCTCCCTCTAGTGAAATGTTACAATTTATTTCCATTAATAGAAAGAGCTCCCTCTAGTGAAATGTTAATGTATATCCATGTATAGAAAGAGCGCCCTCTAGTGAAATGTTACCATGTATTTCCATTAATAGAAAGAGCGCCCTCTAGTGAAATGTTACAATTTATTTCCATTCGCAGAAAGAGCGCCCTCTAGTGAAATGTTACAATGTATTTCCATTCATAGAAAGAGCTCCCTCTAGTGAAATGTTACAATGTATTTCTATTTAGAGAAAGAGCTCCCTCTAGTGAAATGTTACAATGTATTTCCATTCCTGAGATCAGGAGATCACATTGATACATTTTATACTTTTATTTTCCTGGCAGAGTTCCCCTCATTGTACATTCCTAATATATCGATTGTTTTGTACCATGAGATAAATATCCAATGTTTGTGTTTCTTTTTAGTGAATTGACTTTAATGATTTATCTAAATTTTTTTGTGGTATTTACTTCAAATTCAATATTTTACTTTGATGAATCGATTTTTATTATTGCATGCGATATTTCAAAAAATCCCCCCCCCACAAATATCGTATGTGATCATTGTTAATAAATAGTCCACCCTTGTGATATGGTGGATCGATCGGCTGGTTTGCGTATCATAACTGACGGTAATAAATGAGAGATCAGAGCGGGGATCACTTCATCAAATACGGGCAAATTCTAGACTCGGATCTCGAGGGCGAATGTTCTAGAATGTGATTCAAAGTGTGACTAAGAATGAAATGAGAAGGCGGCTTCTGCGATCGTTTAGTTCAAAATGGCCGTCTCGATGGCACTTGAAGTCCCGGTAGTGATGGATCTCATTTCCAGTAAACTCTTAGATGGGTGACAACGTCCCAATTAGAGGCTGACAAGGGGCGGAGTCTTGCGTTCCTCATGGAGTGGACCATTTTATAATAAACCCGTTTTCATGGACTTTTCTAGGAGTTCCCCGGTGCCTGCGATACAATGCAGGATGCAATCTATAACACGCCCTCTAGAGGAGGGGTGACAAACTAAATTTCATCACCGGCCGCATTAGCGTTATGGTTACCCTCAAAGGGCCGGTTGTACCTGTAAGACTATATAAATGGATCTAGTCTTCATCATATTAAATAATGGCCATCCGAAGTCAGGAGTCCCCCATTCTCCTTTACATCACAGTGCTGCTGCTGGGAAGAAGCTGGGGGTGGAGCTGAGAAGCAGAAAGTCCAGGGTCTGGAGGAGGACCACAGGAGGTCGGGAGTCAGCTGCCGGAGTCTGCTAAATGCTGAGACCAGGGGAGGTGGAGATGAGGGGGTGCCGCACCTGCACAGAGAGACCCAGGACCTGTAGGAGAAGTTCTGTCCTCCTCTTTGTTGCTGACTGCCGAGATGGCGGAGGTAACTGAGACAAGCTTCTCCATCACTGCACAGAGTAACACAGGATCTGGTGGGGGAGTTCTGTCCTCCTCTGCTGCTGACTGCTGAGATGGCGGAGGGGGATAACTGAGATGAGATTCTCCGCCACTACACAGAGGAACACAGGATCTGGTGGGGGATTTCTGTCCTCCTCTCTGCTGCTGACTGCTGAGACAAGGTGGGGGCTGAGAAGAGGGGGGTGGCACAGCTGCAGGAGAAGTGCAAGGGCCATATGAAACAACTATTTTAAGCCCACGGGCTTTGTAGTTGTTACATGTGCCGTAGAACAAAAACTGCATCCAATATTTAAAGTGTGGGTATAAATATTGACCGGTCTGCTCCATAGCAATATCTATTATTCTCCAAACAGAACGTTTCACTTCCTTGCTCTCTGACACCCCTGTCCTTATTTTACTCTTTGCTCTGTGCACAACTGCTCAGGCCCCTGGAGGAAAAGGCTTTAAGCACCCAAGAGCAGACCATGCTATGAGGACATGGAGGACCTCATGAATAAAAAAGCCGGAAGGAAGAAGGGTCTTGTGGATAACGAGCGGTTCTATTCTCTCATTCATTCTCTCACACTGCACTCCATTACACAAGAAGGAGACTGTATTGCTTGCTATAGGCAATAAGGCCCTTACATACCCTATGCAGAAGGTCCTCCGTTTTTTGCAATTCCACCAGCTACAGGGTTACAAGATGTCCATTCCTGTACAGTACAATCACTCCAGTGTTCAGACTATTCATGTTCATGAACGACCTCCTGAGTGTAGCAAACCCAACAATGTAAAACTTTCCAACACAAAATCAAGTAGATACTCAGCCAGGTGCACTACTAAAAAAAAAAACTGAACAACCAATCTAGAGTCATCTCAAACTGGTCAGACTTCAGCAGAGTGAATTCTGATTTGATTGCTAAATGTTGCTGACCTTAAAGCTGAATTCAAGGAATTCAGTTACTTTGTAAAAAGTGAAGGCACGCTATGAGTTAAGTCCAAGGAGGTGCACCACATCTCCTGAACTTATCTCTATTATTTCCATCTGACAGGTTTATGCCTCTGCTGAGCATACACTGACCCTCCAGGCTGTGAGAGAGGAGAGAGAGGCACACAGAGCAGCTATGCACCCCCATCCCCTCTGCTGCCCATTCAGAGAAGCCTTTGTATTTTGTGACTGAGTTTTGTGAAAGGCATCTGTGATTGGATAGGAGGGGAGGGGTGGGAATAGAAGTTGCACTGACCCTAATGTTGAAGATGCTTAGACTTGAAGCATCCTGGAAATACAGAAATAGCCATCTTCTGGGAGTGCAGGCTGTAAGAGAGGCACGCAGGACAGCTGTGCCCGCCCCTCCCCTCTGCTGCCCATTCAGAGAAACCTTTGTACTTTCTAAATGAGTTCACATAATACAAAGGCTTCTGTGATGGGATAGGAGGGGAGGGCATAGCAGCTGCACTGACTCTAATGTTGAAGTTGCTTAGACCTGAAACAACCTGGACAGATGTACGTAATAAAGATAAGCCCAGGAGATGTCATGCACTTCTTTAGACTCAACTTGTAGTGTGCCTTTACTTTTACAAAGGAGCTGAATTTCTGGAATTCAGCTTTAAGAATAAGAAAAATTTATTGAATAATGCTGATCCATGCAACGTGAAGAATATTTTATCCAGCTTAAAAAAAAACTTTTTTGGGGGGACTTTTCATAGGCCAAAAGCTCTCAGGAATGGAGACACGTCTTGCTGTAATTTAAACCAATACATTGATTAACATATATGTCTACTTGACAATATTCTCGTCATGGTCATTATTCTCATGGTCAATATTCTCTTCATGGTCATTATGATTGAGGGTGGGATAATTATCTTTGGGGACTTATTTTACTGGAAAAACATTTTTCATATATGTATGTAATCAATAGATTGATTTTATTTACAGTGGGAAGTGTCCCCATTTCTGAGAGCTTTTAGCACCTAAAAAACATTTTTTTTTTTGAGTTGGATACAATCAAACCTCAATATTCCGATGAGTCAGCCCCATTTAAAAAATTGTTATTCTTAAGGGCAGTAACCTCATTGGATACAAGGTATAGGGACGTGGTGTCTACTCTATCTATCACTGATACTCTGTAACTATTTAAACTTGAAGAAGATTAATATAAATCACCAGAAAAAGAACCAACCTCAAAAATGTTTTCAAGTATAGAACAACCTGGAAATCATATAAACTCAATGTGATGTGCAGAATAATCGAGACAGCAATACTGTTAGATACAATATTTTATAATACATTTCCCTTTGGGGTTAATAACGTATTCTGATTCTGAATACAAACCAATGTCCAGTAGAAGGTTATGAGAGGCCAGATGATAGAAGTGTAACGAAACGTCCCACACTCTGATTGAGTGCTTTCGTCATATACCACTTCCTCCCAGTCTGAATATAGATATCAGATATTCCAAGCACAAAACAAGACGATACTTGTTTAGTTGCTGAACATGGACTCTTTTATTTGAGATGACACACAAATATATACAGGAGGCTTACAATAAAACTGTAACCAGAAACCTAATTAACATGAGCTAGTTATCTAATCATTTACCCAGACTAGGTGACTCAGAGATATGACCTTTTTGGGTAGACTTCACGTCTCCTAGCTCACTGACTATACAATACACATTATTATAAACATCAACACAGAACTCCTTCATACAATAGCAGGGTTAATTAGCACAAGCAACAATGGGTGAAAGACTCTTAAAAGCTGTGGCAAGCCAGACTAGACTCATTTACATTATAGAAGACAACAGACAGGTGGCTGGAGTTGATGACATTAGCATCTAACAGTATGAATCAGTCACTAATTCTAAAATGGCATATACAGGGTTCCCAGAGTCTGTGTGTCTTGGGGGGATATGGACCTGAATCCAAAGTAACACCACCTCAAGGGTCCCCAGGCATACAGCTCACAAAGAGCACTGTTCCCCCAAATGCCAGGGCTGATGATTGGTGGGCAAGAGGCTATCATTCAGTCCACTCCAAAAGCCTCTGTCCTGGCTTGGCCTGTCACAAGAAGAAATTGGGTTATTAAGCATCACCACAGAATTTCCAATCTTCAATGTTTAGCAATAGTTTATCAGATGATAGAAGACACAACATCCGGGGGAGACTTGGGGCAGAATATTGGTTGAGGAAATCAGACAATGGTAATTTTGCTGAAAAGTCAAGCTTAGCCTTCCCCAACCATCTTGGGTTTTAAGGGAAATCGTTTAGCTGAGGGGCCTTGAAGAGCAGTAAAAACCAAACATGCACCAATAATGAACCTTAAGATAAATGGTTGGATTGACTGCACCTAACGTGTGTGCTGTGGTGCCATGACCACTTCTCCAACGCCCATGCATTGCATGCACTATAACGCACTACTGTGCTTTGTAGTGTGCGACACCCTAAAAATTCTGCAGGTGCATTCTCTTGTCTGCCCTGGTGCATTCAATGGGCTACGTAATTGCAACACACATTAACGCAAGACATAATGTGCTTATAGGCCACACGGCAAACAGGTCAGGGGTGAATGGACCCCAAGGCTTGTTCTGTACCTGCAGTCATTCTAGCAGCTGGTCATGTACAAAATAGATTCTGTAGCATTGAAAACCTCATTCCAGTCACCATCAGTCTGTAGACCATTTCTGCTTGATGCATGCAATGGTCTCACCTCTACCATCCTCTATGTACAATAATCATTCAAATTTGTAAAAGTTGATTCTTTCTTTTTCTTTGGTTATTTGAAGTTCCTGATAGAATTTTCTTTGGTTCTGAAAAGTAATGACAGTTATCCTACATCTCTACAATTCTGGCTGAATTCCTGGGTATCTGACATTTGGCTGAACTGTTAAATAATGGTCTCATATGGTTATGGAGAATGCTCTAGAATCTCTATTCACAAATTATAGCTTGTGGAACACAAGAAACTTTCAATAACTTCAGATTTCAAAGATTGGCGTACTTTCTTGGGGAATAACATATTACGCCCCCCCTTGACGTCAATGGGGCCACAGAGCGTTGAGCAAACAGGCTCCTTTGGCATCAACTTGGTTGTTCAGCCCCAAGACCAGTCAGCAGAAGCTGTTATTGGCTGTATACTGTACTCTCTGTGCCTTGTCCAATCAACAAAAATCCTGAATTTTACATGTAAAACACATGGACGGTATCCTTAAAGGACAACTATCACAAAAAATATTGTACTTGTTGTATGCACAAACTGGCTCTGCTAGGTTTAGAAACAAATCATATCACCTATTTGATTAAAGTTGACATAATTGTTATTATTGGTATATTTATTATGTGTTGCCAGACACAGTTTTCCCCAATCATGCCATCCTAATAGGAATGCACTCATGGTGGGTCTTGGATTGAAATCTCCTAATTGTGTTGTCCATGCGATCCTCTGAATGCATGCTGAGGTTCCATCAATAGAATTCTCCTTATTGGTTTCCTCCAATGGCACTGGACTCCTAATTCTATTGTGCACACAGTCCTCTGAATGCATGCTGAGCTTCCCATGATAGAACCATCCTTATGGGTCTCCTCTAGTGGCACAAAGACTTCTAACTAGATTGTCCAAACAGTCCTCTAAAGGCATACTGATGTTCCCTTGATAGAACCATTCTCATGGGGTCTCCACTAATTCTGTTGTCCCTAATTATAGGGTTTCCGCTATTGTCCTCACAGTCTTCTGAATGAATGCTGAGGTTCTCTCAAGAGAACCATCTCTATGGGTCTCCTCTAATGCCACGGGGATCCTAACTATATTGTCCAAACCGTCCTCTGTATGCATGCTGAGGTTCTCTCATTACAACCATCTCTATGGGTCTCCCCTAATGTCTACTGAGGTTCCTTTGATAGAACCATTCCTATAGGTCTTGTCCAATGGCACGGGGTTTCTAATTCTATTGTCCACACAGTCCTCTGAATGCATGCTGAGGTTCTCTTGATAAAACCATCCCTACGAGTCTCTTTTAATGGCATGGGGACTCTTAACTAGATTGTCCAAACAGTCCTCTGAATGTATGCTGAGGTTCCCTTGAAATAATCATTCTCATCAGTCTCCTCTAATACTATTGTCCCTAATTATAGGGTCTCCATTAATTCTATTGTCCTCACAGTTCCTCTGAATGCATGCTGAGGTTCCCTTGATATAACTATACCCTTGGGTCTCCTCTAATGCCACGGGGCTACTAACTATACTGGTTACACAGTCCTCTGAATGCATGCTGAGGTTCTCTCATGAGAACCACCTCTATAGGTCTCCTCTAATACCTACTGAGGTTCCCTCGATAGAACCATTGCTATGGGTCTCCTCAATGGCACAGGGCACCTCCCTATATTGTCCACACTGTCCTCTGAATGCATACTGAGGTTCCCTTGATAGAACCATCACTTTGGGTCTCTAATGGCTCAGGGAATCCTAACTAGATTACCCAGTCCTCTGTATGCATGCTGAGGTTCACTCAATAGAACCATCCCTATGGATCTCCTCTGGTGCCTACTGAGGTTCCCTTGATAGAATCATCCCTATGGGTCTTCTCTAATGGCACAGGCCTCCTCACTAGATTGTCCCCACAGTCCTCTGAATGCATACAGAGGTACCCTTGATAGAACCATCCCTATGGGTCTCTAATGGCATGGAGGCGCCTAACTAGATTGTCCACACAATCCTCTGATTGCATTCTGAGGTTCCCTTGACAGAACCATATTTATAGGTCTCCTCTAATTCTATTAGCCCTAACTATAGGGTCTCCTCTAATGATATTGCCCTGCCAGTCCTCTGAATGCATGCTGAAGTTCCCTTGATAGAATCATCCCTATGGGTCTCCTCTAATGTATACTGAGGCTCGCTTGATAGAACCATCCCTATGGGTCTCTAATGGCACGGGGACTCCTAACTAGGTTGTCCAAATAGTCCTCTGAATGCATACTGAGGTTCCCTTGATAGAACCATTTTTATAGGTCTCCTCTAATTCTTTTAGCCCTAATTATTGGGTCTCCTCTAATTCTATTAGCCCTAATTATTGGATCTCCTCTAATTATATTGTCCTCACGATCCTCTGAATGCATATTGAGGTTCCCTCGATAGAACCATCTCTATGGGTCTCCTCTAATGGCACTGGGCTTCTAATTCTATTGTCCACACAGTCCTATGAATGCATGTTGAGGTTCCCTTGATAGGACCATCTCTATGGGTCTCCTCTAATGGCATGGGGCTGAAGACATATAGTGAGTAATATATATATTTACAACGGAAGTGCAGAAAACTGCAGGTACTAGGACAATATACAAAATAAGTTATTACTTACCTGTGGTTTGCTGCACTTTCTGAATTCACCATCAATTTGCTACAGTTAGAGCTGCTTCACATCATTCTGAGTGCATTTTGAATACATTTATGTGAACTTTAAACATAATAGGCCACAGGGAGGATTTGTTTGGAAACCTGACAGCTATTACTATATATACAACTGGGACAGGGTTTTTTTCCACGATAGATGTTCTTTAAGAAAAAAAAAATTAAAAGTGTGCACTTGCAACTTTTTTCAGCACATGTACATATCTCTATAAATATATATATATATAAATTAATATATATGAATATATTTGGTAATGCCAAACAGCTGTGTTATATTGTATTGAGAATTATCGAAAACAATGAGACAGTCTGGATGTCTTTTTTTTTTTTCTCTGTAGAGTTTGCAAACCTTGTATGGCTGCTGCCTTTTGAGAATAAGTGTACAGAAGTCAATTCTTGCATATTAATTATTTACTATTAAAGAGGGTCTTTTATCGATGTTTCGGTTGTCTTTCTCAATGATTTGAGCTTGAAAGAAATTAAAACAATAAAACATTGGAAGAAAAGAGTGAAAATACTAATCACAGCTGGCTTCCAGATAGCTTGCCTAGGTGGAAGTGGTGTCACTGGGCCTTCTAATGTTTTGGTTCTCAACCACGGGGCCACGACCCACTGCCGGGCCATGGCCTTCCTCCTCCTGGGCCTCCAGCTAGCTGCAGATCTCCTAAACTCCCACAGTGTCTCCCAGCTCCCATAGTGCCATTAAAAATCCCACAGTGCCCCTTAACCTCCTACAGTGCCTCCAGGACTCCATAAGAGCAATCAGTCCCCACTGTGCCTGCCAACCTCTTACAGTGCCCCCACAGCACCCCGCAGTGCCCCCTAGCTTGCTTCAGAGACTCCAGACCCCGTAGTGCCCTCAACAGTTTCCCACAGTGCCCCCCAGCCTCTACAGAGCCCTCCAGTTTCCCACACTGGCTCTGAAAAACCCACATCCTCCTGGAGAGACCTCCAGCCCCCTACAGAGACCCTCTCCCCTACAGTTGCCTCCAGCTCCCTCTAGAAATCTCAGGGTCACCAAGTCTCCTAAACCCTTCCCACCACAATGACACCCAGCCACAGCAGAATTTCAATATATATTTTGTATTTTCATACCTGTATTGGGTTAGTATAAACTTTTTTCCTTTTTTTTTTAACTGTTGGAGCACAGAAGGTTTTGGAAGAAATTGCCAGGCCCTGATCCCAATAAGGGGGAGAATCCCAGTTCTAATGGAATGCTATGAAGCCGAGGATCTCCATTTATCTGAGGATGTCCTCCTGCTTGATTTGTGAGAATCTCATGGTTTAATTTCATGGTATATATTTGCACTACCAATCTATCTCCAACTTTAAATAGAAAGTTACTTGATTTACAGCTCATGGTTGTTTAGGGCTGATTTATAAAAACTGGAGAAAAAAAACGTGTCCACAGCAATTGGTTGACCTGAAAGTCCTTGTCTGTGACCACCTGGTGACCAGATGCCAGCAGCATCAAAATTCGCACCAAAAGGGTAATGTGAGGCTAACATCTTCCAAAGGACATGGTGGTCACCGGTCAGCTTATACAAGAAGTGAACAATTTGTACCGGAAGCAAATAAATCTGTCATAAATCAGTAAAAGAGTGTTTGACCTGTTCTGAAGGGCTTACAGTCTAAATAGATGACCTTTGTTTGCTCTCTGGTATCTACTGCCCACAGGAAACAAGGTTTTCCCTAATAATATGTAGCAGAATCTCTTACCTCTTCCAGTCTAATGAGAACCTTGGAGGCCACAGACCACTGACATCCTTCAATATGTGGTGGGTTGTGAGGCATAATGGGGGCAAAATGGTGAAAGTCATTGGGCACCAGACACTTCTTGGATGCAAAAGAGGTTTTATTTCTTTTAACAGTCCATTTTATATTTTGCAAGGGAAAGAGGGTTAGGGCCAGGACACCCTTAAGTAGTTGCAATTTCAATAGGCAGACTTCAATAGGAAGTCAGCCTTGCAGGGCAAGGTGCCACTTCTGCACGTGCAGGTTTGCTGTCTCCTATGGCAAAAGTATTTAACATTTCCTAAAGCAAAGTCCAACAGTTCTCTCAGCTTCACTACAATGTCCACTTGTAGTTCTTCAGCCCCTTGAGCTTCTAGTCCAGTGATGGTGAACCTTGGCACCCCAGATGTTTTGGAACTACATTTCCCATGATGCTCAACTACACTGCAGAGTGCATGAGCATCAGGGGAAATGTAGTTCCAAAACATCTGGGGTTCCAAGGTTCACCATTACTATCCTAGTGTCTCACTGGACACTCTGATTCACTGACTCTGAATCTTGTGAGCTCCTCAAGGCTTTTGCGGTGGGATCCCCCTCAAGTGTCACCCACGCTTCCCTGCTGGGCCCCTAGCTTGGCACTCCAGATAACTTTAAAGCTTCACCCCTGCTAACCGGCTTGGTCCCTGGCTTGACACACAAGGCTGCTCTGCAAGTGTCTCCTCCGCTGGCTGGGTCCCTGACTTGCTCACTGCCTGAAGTTTCCCGATTCTCCACCATGTTCGGTGAGAATGTTGCTCCGCTACTTGCTTCAGTTACTCACTGTGGTCCCTGGTAAAGGTGGTTGGTCCCCTAGTGGCAACAGCTTTCCTTCCATCTCCGACCACAACAGGTTCTCTGGGTGGCAGAACCGTCACTTTTGGTTGGACTGCAAGCTGAAGTCCCAACCCTGCACTGCCCTCTTTCTACTGGATAGGCCCTCACACAGCCTGGCAGCCAGATGTCCCTGGGATAGGTCCAATCTCCAGGCCTAGCAGCCCTGGGCAGATGACACACATCCACCCAGATGGCAGTCCAGGTGGCACAGAACATAGATCACCTGACTCCACCCGAATATATAGGTTCTCCCAGCAGGCTAAGGGATTCAAGAAAACTCCTGCCCATTGGCTGAGATATCCCATATACCCATAACTTGACCTTGAAATGTCCTTCTCACATCTAATGCTACCAAGTGCCTGGCCACCCAGTGGCAGAAGAGAGAAGTGCAACAAGGCCAAACTTAGGGAGAAATCAATGGATCTCTAACAATTATCTACAGTAGCTACTTCTGACAAGGAATTTGGTGAGAAGCTCCCCGACTAAACCCCAGGACGCTACATCTATAAAGCTACAGGTAGGGATAAGACCACACACACACTACTATTTACTATTAAAGATGGACTTTTATCAATGTTTTGATTCTTTTTCCTAGTTCATGTTTAGTAAAGTTTATGTTTAGTAAAGTTTATGTTTTGTAAAGTCCCATTTTTCCCATTAAAATGCTAATTGAAAGCATTAAAAGAGTAAAACATTGGAAGGAAAGAGTGAAAATACTCACCTTACTCCTGACTTCTTATAGACTTACCTAGACAGAAGGTGACATCACTATACCTTCTAATTCAGAAGTTCGCAACCACCGGGCCATGACCATCTTCCTTCCGGGCCTCCAGCTAGCTGCAGATCATCCATGCATCCAACCTTGCATGGAGGGGTAATGTGAGGATAGCTTTTCTACAAGGAAAAGGTGGTCACCGGTCAGCTTAAACAAAAAATGAAGAAATTGTGCTGGAAAAAGATACATCCGTGGCAAATGAGCAAACACGTGTTCGTCCTGTTCTTGTTCTGAAGTGCTTGCATTCTAATGGGTGACCTTCACTTGCTCTATGGTATCTACTGCCCACAGTAAACAATGTCCTCCCTATTATGAAGCTACATGTGGAGGTTAGACCCCACGCAATACTAGACTCGACTTTTTAGAAAACATCTCTGGTTGGCTCTGCCATGAGAACTTCAATCATTCTCATGTAGCACCCTCCTAGTTAGGTGTTAGGATGTTAGGTAAATGTAGTTCTTTTCGGGCACCTCTGAAATGAGAGTAGCAGTCGTTGATCGTTTGGCCTGATCTGGGTCTCATGAGCTGCAGGTTTGAATGCTTCTCCCTGCCTTCTGGAAGGCTCCAGAACATAGAATGGAGAAAGTCAAATGAGCAGTCTGAATATTTATGGGGCCTCAGCCAATCCCTGGGGAGGGTTGCACATTAGGCGGCTGAAGAGCACATACATGTAAACAGCAGTGTTAATTTTGGCAGCAAATTTAGATTTAGATTTATTCTTAGTCTTAGAACTAAAATGGCATTTTAGTTTTAATCCTATTTTAGTCTTCTGCAAGTGTTTTAGTTTTAGTTGTATTTAGTCGACTAAATCTCCAGTACGTTTTAGTCGACTAAAACAAATTTTAGTTGTCTAAAATCGAATGGGTGTAGATAAATTGTAATGCATTATTTAAGCATTTCTCTACAATTTCCAAACTCATTATATACTACTGCTGGAGTGAAAAATCATATATGTTGTTATTAATGGTTAGGTTTGAACATGCACTACAGATACAGATTTATTCGTTATATAACGTCCTTATTTAAGTAAAACCGTTTCGTCAAGAATATTGCTGTTTTGACAAAAGGGTAACGTAAAATACCATAAATCCCAACCCCCCCAAAAAAGAATTCTTTGCATGACTGTCATCCCAACAGTAAAGCGTCCTGAGACCATTCATGGGTGGGGTTGCTTCTCAGCCAAGGGAGTGGTGGGCCCACTCACAATTTTGCCTACACAGCCATGAATAAATGGTACAAAAACATCCTCAGGCTCTGAGAACAACTTCTCCTAACCATCTAAGAACAGCTTGGTGATGAACAACAATGCCTTTTCCAGCATGATGGAGCTCCTTACCATAAGGCAAAAGTGATAACTAAGTGGTTTGGGGAAGTGGGAATAAAAAATTTAAATTTTGGGTCCATGGCCAGGAAACTACCCAGATCTTAATCCCTTTGAGAACTTGTGGTGGAGCGGTGGTCATGGTCAATCCGACCTCAAGAGGCTGGTGAGTGAACCAAAAAAACCCCCCAAATTCTGACAAGCTGCAAGCATTGATTATGCAAGAATGGGCAGTGCCACTGCCAGTGCCGGTGCCGGATCAGTCTGGAATCAGGACTTGGCGCAGAAGTTGATTGACAATGACAACATGCCATGCCAGGCCCAGAGCGAATTGAAGCAGAGGTCTTGAAAATCTGAATCTGGTGACAGGGGATTGGTGGCAAGTGACACGCAGAATCTGGCGACAAGGGACCGGTGACAAGTGATATACTGAATCTGGTGGCAGGGGATAGATGGTAAGTAACACGCTGAATCTGGTGACAGGGGATAGATGTTAAGTAACACGCTGAATCTGGTGACAGGGGACAGGTGGCAATTGACACACTGAATCTGCAGGCAGGTGATGGTGGCAAATGACATGCTGTAAAGTAGAAATATTGTACTTTCATTCTTGAGAGTAGGTGTGTAAATTGGGGCAAGCTTGTAGGGGCCCCGTAGCATTACTTTGCCCATGGACCCATGATGCTATTAAGATGGCCCTGACCACCTGACCCACATTACTTAGCAATAAAACATAAATAGACAACCTCCCTAGACTGTGTAATGAGCCGGAGTAGGTGACGGTTATTGTGTGCCTGGTTGCCTCTACACTAATTTGAGTGGTGGGGGGGGGAGAACCTATGGCAATCAGCAGTCCTTTTCGGTGGTGAGCACTACATTCACTAAAAGTAAAAGCATACCCGGATCCACAGCACCGCTCCAGGACCCGCTCCCCCTGTCATGCACAGACAATCCAGGCGCCGGCTCCGGTAGCCCATCTCTGCTTACCATTAAAGGATTGCACAGATACAGCCGCACTTCAATATTCACTCTTATTTCTATATTTGTTGAACAATTAGCAAAGTGACTGCATGCAGAGTATCTCCACCCAAATCTAAACTTCCTTGATGCGTTTCACCACTCCTGGTTTGCTCACAACGGATGTCCAGGAGTGGTGAAACGTGTCAACCATGGTGTATTTAGGTGGAGATGCTCTGTATGCAGTCGCTTTGCTAATTGTTCAATAAATGTAGATAGAAGTGAGAATATCAGAGTGTGGCTTTCTCTTTGCAATCATTCTGACTTGTTTCAGCGGATAATTTAATCATTTAATGCGACAGCTGAATGTGAATGTAGCTCTCCCGGCAATAAACGGGTTCATCCGTCTGTCACCTGCAGGCCCCCGAGTAATGGAACAGACCCCACACACACACAGAATGGGTTTAAACACTGTCCTCCTTTACTTTCTAATCACAGAAGTAGTTATTGTTCCCCTCCAGCTCCATCTGAAACCAGAGAATTTTCAACAACACAATTAAAATGATAATTATTTCTGCTCTCTTTGTGCTCCGTTGGGGATCTCCATGCTTCTGGGCGCACGGAAAACATATGCTACATGAAAATATAGAAACACTTTGCCTTCACAGGCAGAATTTATATTCACCTGGATCCATCGTGTGAACAGGGGCCCCCAGGAACCGGGATCAGAGCAGTCTCAGGTATGTTTTCAAGCCCTTGTTCTTCCAGGTTCAGCTTTGTGTCTCCTACTTTCCTGTACAGGAATATACATCACAATTTACCATAACCAGCCATAGAGTGCATGTTCTCTGATCCAGAATGCAGCAAAAACACAGGACGGGCAACCAAATGCTCCTTAGAATGCAGATAGGCACATGTGCCCTTTAGCTTTTTCTGGGGTAATGCCCTCCCCTGAAATGCCAACTTCCGCCCTTTCAATGCTTCATAGTTGTGCCTTTTCAATCTTTTAATAGGTTCGTGTGATCAATATTGTGATCAATATCAGTTCCCACACTTATGTCAGGGTGCTAGGTGTGATCCTGGACTCTAACCTCTCCTTCAGGTCCACATCCAAATACTGTCCAAATCCTGCCACCTTCACCTCCATAACATTTCCAAAATGTTACTCTTCTTCCAATGACACCACCAAGCTAGGAATTCACTCACTTGTTATCTCTCACCTTCACTATTGCAACTTCCTTCTCGTAGGCCTACCTCTACATAGACTATCCCCCCTTTAGTCTATCATGAATGCTGCTACTAGACTCCCTACCAGCCGCTCAGTGTCCTCCAACCTGCTCTGCCAATCCCTACACTGGCCTCCACTCAGTCCTTCACCCTCTCTACAGATCCAACCATTGGCCTCCCTCAAAGTCTTCCACCCCTCTCTACCAATCCCTCCATTGGCCTCCACTCAGTGTCCTCAACCTCTCTTTTCCAATCCCTTGACTGGCCTTCATTCAGTGTCCTCCAGCCTCTATACAAATTCCTTCACTGGCTTCATTTACTATCCTCCACCTCTCTCTGCCAATCCCTCCACTGGCCTCGACTCAGTCTTTCAACCCTCTCTGTAAATCCAACCATTGGCATCCCTCAGAGTTCTCTACCCCTTTCTTCCAATCCCCTCACTGGCTCCATTTAGTGCCCTCCACCCATCTCTGAAATCCCTCCACTGGCCTCCACTCAGCCCTTCACCCTCTCTGCAAATCCAACCATTGGCCTCTCTCATAGTCTTCCACCCCTCTCTTCCGATTCCACCATTGGCCTCCACTCAGTGTCCTCTACCTCTCTCTGTGCCAATCCCTTGACTGGCCTCAATTCAGTGTCCTCTACGCTTTCTACCAATCCCTTCACTGGCATCCATTCAGTGTCCTCCACCCCTCTCTGCAAATCCAACCATTGGCCTCCCTCAGAGTTCTCCACCCCTCTCTACCAATCTCTTCACTGGTTTCTTTTAGTGTCCTCCACCCCTCTCTGCCAATATCTCCTCTGGCCTCTATTCAGTCCTTCAATCCTCTCTGCAAATCCAACCATTGGCCTCCCTCAAAGTTGTCCAACCCTCTCTACCAATCCCTTAGCTGGCTTCGTTTAGTGTCATCCCCCTCTCTCTGCCAATCCCTCAACTGGCCTCCATTCAGTGTCCACTACTCTCTCTACCAATCCCTTCACTTGCCTCCATTAAGTGTTGTCCACCCTCTTTGCCAATCCTTCCACTCGCCTCCATTCAGTGTCCTCCACTCCTCTCTGCCAATACCTCCACTGGCCTGCATTCAGTGTCCTCCACCCCCTCTGCCAATCCCTCCACTGGCCTCCATTCAGTGTCCTCCACTCCTCTCTGCCAATACCTCCACTATCCTCCACGCAGTCCTTCAACCCTCTCTGCAAATCCAATCATTGGCCTCCCTCAAAGTTGTCCACCCCTGTCTATTAATCCCTTCACTGGCTTAATTTAGTGTCCTCCACCCCTCTCTGCAATCTTCAACTTGTGTCTGCTCACTCAATTCAATATCCAACAGAATTCAATATCCAACAAAAACATACTAAGCCATTTGCGCTGAGCCAAGCCACCAACCTCATCTCAAAATGTCACCCAAACTGTCCTCTCCACTCCTCCCAAGACCTTCTGCTAGATCTCTAGATCTCTCATCACCTCCTCCCATGCTCACATCCAGGGCCTCTCCAAAGTCTCTCCCATCCGCTGGAGCTCCCTACCCCAACCTGTTCAAATATCTCATACTCTGTCCACCTTTAGGCAATCCCTATAAACTACACTTAAAAAAAAAAAAAAACTGCAACTTTACGTTCTTCATCAACTCATTCCTCAGATTTATTACTTGTTGGATCACTTTCTTCTTCCTTTAGACTGTATTCTCTCAGGTGCAGGGCCTTCTGTACCATCTTCTATTGAATTGCATTGTAACTGTTCTGTTTGCCTAAGCAGAACTTTTGTGTATTTTGTCTTTGATATCCTAATGCTCTACCCACGTAGGAGCCGTAATGGCTCCTCTGTCCTTTGCCTCGAGCCCTTGAAGAACTTCAACCCCTCTGACTCACCAGGCTGAGTGTACAAAGCATGCAATATCACAGGAAATCACTGAAAGTAATACTTAGTACCCAATAGTAGTGCTTTATCAAAGAAAACAGGCATTGAACCAGATAGTAAAGACAAACATACAGTACCTGACCGCGAGATTGTGTTTCCAGCATGATACCATAACGCTGGTTCTCGGCGACAGGGTACAGTGCGTGTCGCGCTGGCTCACTCATTGGGAAAGGAAAACTTTGTTTTCCTTTCCCAATGAGTGACAGGCAGTGCTGACAGCTGTCTGGTATGAATCCTGAGGGGGAACGCCGCGCCAAATTTTAAATGAAAAAACGGCGTGGGTTCCCCCCCCGGGGGCATACCAGGCACTTAAAGTCTGGTATGGATTGTAAGGGGAACCCCCTACGCTGGAAAATCGTCATGGGGGTCCCCCCAAAATGCATACCAGACCCTTATCCGAGCACGCAGCCCGGCCGGTCAGGAAAGGGTAGTGGGGACGAGCGAGCACCCCCCCTCCTGAGCCGTACCAGGCAGCATACTCTCAACATGGGGGGGTGGGTGCTTTGGGGCATGGGGGGCGCCCTGCGGGCCCCCCCACCCCAAAGCACCTTGTCCCCATGTTGATGAGGACAAGGGCCTCTTCCCGACAACCCTGGCCGTTGGTTGTCGGGGTCTGCAGGCGGGGGGCTTATTGGAATCCGGGAGCCCCCTTTAATAAGGGGGCCCCCAGATCCCGGCCCCCACCCTGTGTGAATGAGTATGGGGTACATGGTACCCCTACCCATTCACGTAGGGAAAAAGTGTCAATAAAAAAAAAACACAGTACACAGGTTTTAAGAGTAATTTATTAGGCAGCTCTGGGATCTTCTTCCGACTTCGGGGGGTCTCCTTCTGACTTCTCCCGGTGTTCGGCCTCTTCTCCCGTTGTTCTGCCTCTTCTCCCGAGCCCCGCCGCTATCTTCTTCCAGCTCTTTTGCCAACGAGGGGCCCGGCCTACTGCCGCTGTCTTGTCGCTGCTGTCTCGTCACTTCTTCTCTTCTTCAGATGTTGACACGACGCTCTCTCCGGCTGGAATGCTTTGTGCGAGCTGCGGAGCCATTTATATAGGAGGTGACCCCGCCCGTCATGGTCTCAGCATGCGAAGGGACTCTGGCGTCATAAGGGGGCGTGACCCCAGAGTCCCTGCACATGTATCAATGCAAAAAGAAGTTTTAAAAATGGCCGTTTTTTTTCGGGAGCAGTGATTTTAATGCTTAAAGAGAAACAAAAAAATGTAATATTCCTTTAAATTTCATAGCTGGGGGGTGTCTATAGTATGCCTGTAAAGGGGCGCATGTTTCCCGTGTTTAGAACAGTCTGACAGCAAAATGACATTTCAAAGGAAAAAAAGTCATTTAAACTCACGGCTATTAATGAATTTTCGGTCCCACAATACACATAAAAGTTCATTGATAAAAACAGCATGGGAATTCCCCATAGGGGAACCCTGAACCAAAATAAAAAAAATTTAAAAAATGTGTGGGGGTCCCCCTAAATTCCATACCAGGCCCATCAGGTCTGGTATGGATGTTAAGGGGAACCCCCCGCCTCTTTTTTTTTTTTAAATGGCATTGGGTCCCGCCAAAAATCCGAGCACGCAACGCCGGCAGGCCACAGGAAAAGACGGGTGGACGAGAGAGCGCCCCCCCTCCTGAACCGTACCAAGCCACATGCCCTCAACATTGGGAGGGTGCTTTGAGGTAGCCCCCCAAAGCAACTAGTCCCCATGTTGATGGGGAGAAGGGTCTCATCCCCACAATCCTTGCCCGGTGGTTTTGGGGGTCTGCGGGTGGGGGTCTTATTGGAATCTGGAAGCCCCTTTTAACAAGGGGACCCCCAGATCAAAAAAGGTTAAAAAACATAAGAGACTTTTTTTGACAATTCCTTTATTAATTTCTTCTTCTTTCATCTTCTTTCTTCTGGTTTCCTTTGGTGTTCTTCTTCTTCCTCCATCTTCTTCATCTTCTTCTTCCTCCGCTCTTCTTGTCCCGCATCTTCCTCCAGGCATCTTCTCCGTTCCGTCCGCACGATCCGCCTCAGTGAGAGTCTTCCGCCGCGTGACGCGTCGCTTCTTCTGACATTTCTTATATAACGGAGGGCGGGGCCACGGGGACTTCCCTGTGACTTTCCCCGTGTTGTCAGAGGGGGGCGGGGTCACCCGTTTACATATGGAAAAGTTTGTTAAACGGGTTTTCCTTAATTTGGATATTTCTGAATTAGCTAATTTGTTGAAATCCGTTAAAAAACAAATAAAAAAAACAAAAAATCAATTGCATGTCTAATAGATAGCTGGTCCAAGCTGAACTGGTGTAAATAGGTATCCATACCTGGAATTTCTCTTTAACACTGATATGATTTTACTGGATAAAGGTGTAATTAATTAAAAGGAGTTGTTCTATCAACAAGGTGCAATGTGGGGGAGGGGGGGCTGCTAACTGGGAGTTTTTCATCCAGGCTTCTGGGGGACCCCGTATAGCTTACAGGTATGGCACCAACATTCATGAACATTCTACAAAGCTGCACAATTTCCTAATCTCTACTGGGGCCCCTGGATTGCACAGACTATTTTCTAGACTTACCTTTTAATTCACAAAGCTAACAGATCACCAATAAGGATACGTATGTTGAAAAAAGTGACAGTTATTTTCAGCAGAGCCCTACAATAAAGAGATGGATCTTCGTGGTGATGCTTTGTGAATTGTGGCTGATTGCTGCTTTACATTCTGTTTACTCAGCAAAATAAAAATAAAAAAATCCTGCAGTAATTGGTCTGTGAGAAGATGTAATTATGAGGATATCGGGGGTCTCGGGGGGCCGCTCGCTCTTCCAGCTATTATTCCGTTTTATCACCTCCAGTGTATAAGATTGCTGACCATTCCGGAGAACGGAGATATGTAAATATGAATGTGTCTTCGGAGAATAGACACCGACTGCGCGTTCTACAGAACCGTAACAGAGAAGAATGTAAAGTCTGTGTCCATATAAAATAGTAAGAAGAAAAATCTGTGCAATGCGTCCCGGTGATACAATGCGTCCCGGTGATACAATGCATGCCGGTGATACAATGCGTCCCGGTGATATAATGCACCCTAGTGATACAATGCGTCCCGGTGATATAATGCGCCCTGGTGATACAATGCATCCCGGTGATACCATGCATTCCGGTGATACAATGCGTCCCGGTGATACAATGCATCCCGGTGATACAATGCATCCCGGTGATACAATACGTCCCGTGATATAATGCGCCCCGGTGATACAATGCGTCCCGGTGATACAATACGTCCTGGTAACACAATGCGCCCCGGTGATATAATGCGTCCCGGTGACATAATACGTCCCGGTGATACAATGCATCCCAGTGATACAATGCGTCCCGTCGATACAATGCGTCCCGGTGATACAATGCGCCCCGGTGATACAATGCGTCCCGGTGATACAATGCATCCCAATGACACGACGCGCCCCGGTGACACAATGCGTCCCTGCGATACTATGCGCCCCGGTGATACAATGCGTCCCGGTGATACAATGTGTCCCTGCGATATTATGCACCCCGGTGATACAATGCATCCTGGTGATACAATGCGCCCCAGTGATACAATGCGTCCCTGCGATACTATGCGCCCCGGTGATACAATGCGTCCTGGTGATATAATGCGTCCCGGTGATATAATGCGCCCCGGTGATACAATACGTCCCGGTGATATAATGCGCCCCGGTGATACAATGCGTCCCGGTGATACAATGCGTCCCGGTGATACAATACGTCCTGGTAACACAATGCGCCCCGGTGATATAATGCGTCCCGGTGATACAATGCGTCCCAGTGATACAATGCGTCCCAGTGATACAATGCGTCCTGGTGATACAATACGTCCCGGTGATACAATGCGTCCCGTCGATACAATGCGTCCCGGTGACACAATGCGCCCCAGTGATACAATGCGTCCCGATGATACAATGCATCCCAATGACACGACGCGCCCCGGTGACACAATGCGTCCCTGCGATACTATGCGCCCCGGTGATACAATGCGTCCCGGTGATACAATGCGTCCCTGCGATATTATGCACCCCGGTGATACAATGCATCCTGGTGATACAATGCGCCCCAGTGATACAATGCGTCCCTGCGATACTATGCGCCCCGGTGATACAATGCGTCCCGGTGATACAATGCGTCCCGGTGATACAATGCGTCCTGGTGATACAATGCGTCCCGGTGATACAATGCGTCCCGTCGATACAATGCGTCCCGGTGACACAATGCGCCCCAGTGATACAATGCGTCCCGGTGATACAATGCGTCCCGGTGATACAATGCGTCCCTGCGATATTATGCACCCCGGTGATACAATGCATCCTGGTGATACAATGCGCCCCAGTGATACAATGCGTCCCTGCGATACTATGCGCCCCGGTGATACAATGCGTCCTGGTGATACAATGCGTCCCGGTGATACAATGCGTCCCAGTGATACAATGCGTCCTGGTGATACAATGCGTCCCGGTGATACAATGCGTCCCGTCGATACAATGCGTCCCGGTGACACAATGCGCCCCAGTGATACAATGCGTCCCGGTGATACAATGCATCCCAATGACACGACGCGCCCCGGTGACACAATGCGTCCCTGCGATACTATGCGCCCCGGTGATACAATGCGTCCCGGTGATACAATGCGTCCCTGCGATATTATGCACCCCGGTGATACAATGCATCCTGGTGATACAATGCGCCCCAGTGATACAATGCGTCCCTGCGATACTATGCGCCCCGGTGATACAATGCGTCCCGGTGATATAATGCGTCCCGGTGATATAATGCGTCCCGGTGATATAATGCATCCTGGTGATACAATGCGCCCCGGTGATACAATGCGTCCTTGCGATACTATGTGCCCCGGTGATATAATGCGTCCCGGTGACACAATGCGTCCCGGTGACACAATGCATCCCGGTGATACAATGCATACCGGTGATACAATGCATACCGGTGACACAATGCATCCCGGTAGAAGCACCAACTAGAAATAAAACGTTTCTGGATCTACTGATTACCAACAATACAGACCTGATCACGGATGTGGAAATACGGGGCAATTTAGGGAACAGCGATCACAGGTCAATTCGTTTCAGTATAAATCACACAAATAGGAAACATAAAGGGAATACAAAGACACTGAATTTCAAAAGAGCCGACTTCCCTAAACTACAAACCTTGTTAAAAGGCATAAAATCTTGGGAACAAAGAATACGGAGGAGAGATGGGTTTGCTTTAAGAGTATATTAAATAAGGGCATTAGCCAATGCATCCCATTGGGTAATAAATTTTAAAGAGCGAACAAAAATCCTGGATGGCTTAACTCGAATGTAAAAATGCATATAAAAGCAAAGGAGAAGGCCTTCAAAAGCGTTCAGAAGCTGTGTTTAGAGGCATTTGAAACACCAAACGCGGCTAAACGCGGCAACTCGCGTTTAGCAGCGTTTCGTTTACAGGCGTTTTTCATTTTTGGCTATTTTGAAAAAATGGACAGATAAGATAGAACATGAAAGACACATAGCGGAGGAGAGCAAAACAAATCCCAAGAAATTCTTTAAGTATGTAAACAGTAAAAAAGGGAGGACAGACCATATTGGCCCCATAAAGAATGAGGAAGGACATCTGGTTACAAAGGATGGGGAGATGGCGAAGGTATTGAATTTATTCTTCTCCTCAGTCTTCACGAGTGAATCGGGGGGCTTCAGTAACCAAAACTGCAGTGTTTATCCTCATGACACAACACAGGAAGCACCTCCATGGTTAACAGAGGACAGAATTAAAATTAGACTTGAGAAACTTAACATTAATAAATCACCGGGACCAGATGGCTTGCATCCGAGGGTACTTAGGGAACTCAGTCAGGTGATTGCCAGACCATTGTTCCTAATTTTTACTGGCAGTCTACTGACTGGAATGGTACCAGCTGATTGGAGAAAAGCCAATGTAGCACCAATATTTAAAAAGGGCCCAAAATACATCCCTGGGAATTACAGACCAGTTAGCCTAACATCAATAGTATGTAAACTCTTGGAGGGGAGGATAAGGGACTATATACAGGATTTTAGTAATGAGAACGGTATCATTAGCAGTAATCAGCATGGATTCATGAAGAATCATTCTTGCCAAACCAATCTATTAACCTTCTATGAGGAGGTGAGTTGCCATCTAGATAAAGGAAGGCCCGTAGACGTGGTGTATCTGGATTTTACAAAAGCATTTGACACAGTTCCCCATAAACATTTACTGTACAAAATAAGGTGCGTTGGCATGGACCATAGGGTGACTACATGGATTGAAAACTGGCTACAAGGGCGTGTTCAGAGGGTGGTGATAAATGGGGAGTACTCAGAATGGTCAGGGGTGGGTAGTGGGGTTCCCCAGGGTTCTGTGCTGGGACCAATCCTAAATAATTTGTTCATAAACGACCTGGAGGATGGGATAAACAGTTCAATCTCTGTATTTGCAGATGATACTAAGCTAAGCAGGACAATAACTTCTCCGCAGGACGTGGAAACCTTGCAAAAAGATCTGAACTAATGAATGGGGGAGGGGCGACTACATGGCAAATGAGGTTCAATGTAGAAAAATGTAAAATAATGCATTTGGGTGGCAAAAATCTGAATGCAATCTATAGACTGGGGGGAGAACCTCTGGGGGGATCTAGAATGGAAAAGGACCTGGGGGTCCTAGTGGATGATAGGCTCAGCAATGACATGCAATGCCAAGCTGCTGCTAACAAAGCAAACAGAATATTGGCATTAAAAAAGGGGATCAACTCCAGAGATAAAACGATAATTCTCCCGCTCTACAAGACTCTGGTCCGGCCGCACCTGGAGTATGCTGTCCAGTTCTGGGCACCAGTCCTCAGGAAGGATGTACTGGAAATGGAGCGAGTACAAAGAAGGGCAACAAAGCTAATAAAGGGTCAGGAGGATCTTAGTTATGAGGAAAGGTTGCGAGCTCTGAACTTATTCTCTCTGGAGAAGAGACGCTTGAGAGGGGATATGATTTCAATATACAAATAACGTACCATACAAGACTCATGGCTACTCATAAAAATTAGAAGAAAAGAGGTTTAACCTCAAACTACGTAGAGGGTTCTTTACTGTAAGAGCGGCAAGGATGTGGAATTCCCCTCCACAGGCGGTGGTCTCAGCGGGGAGCATCGATATTTTCAAGAAACTATTAGATAAGCACCTGAACGACCAAAACATACAGGGATATACAATGTAATACTGACACATAATCACACACATAGGTTGGACTTGATGGACTTGTGTCTTTTTTCAACCTCACCTACTATGTAACTATGATACAATGCGTCCCAGTAATACAATGCGTCCCGGTGATACAATGCGTCCCAGTAATACAATGCGTCCCGGTGATACAATGCGTCCCAGTAATACAATGCGTCCCGGTGATATAATGCGTTCCAGTAATACAATGCGTCCCGGCGATATAATGCGTCCCAGTAATACAATGCGTCCCGGCGATATAATGCGTCCCAGTAATACAATGCGCCCCGAGGGGAGGCAGAAGGGAAGCGGATCACAGCAAGACTACGCTGCATGAGCTGGGCAGGGGAGTAAATTAACTGTGCTGGACCTGAAACCAGGTGTGCAGTGGTAAAAAGAAATGAGGGGGGGTAAAGATTCATTTTAAATGGATGTCCCCCCTGTTACCTGCTTTTTCGCCTGCGTCATTTGTCACATAACTAAATGCTCAGTTTCTTACCGCGTTCTGGCTGCCATTAGGAATTAATGGCACCTAAACGCTAGGGTTGCACCGATACTGGTATCGGTGTGGATACTAAGCATTTGCATGAGTATCGGTACTCGGGCAAATGCTCTGATTCTTTTAGGTTCGGTTCTTTCAGCTGTCAGCGGGATTCCCCCACTGACAGCTGAAATGTTAAAAAAAAGCAATTATCAGTTGTTAAGGAGCGGGGGCCGCCGTGTCCTTACCAACCGATGACTCATTCAGCTGTCAGCGGGGGGTTCCCCTGTTGACAGCTGAAGTGTAAACAAAGTCCCAGCAACTGGAGCTGTAAAAAAAAAAAAACAGCCGGGCAATGTTTATCTCAGCCGCTGAAACGGAAACATAAAAAGAAACATTGTTACATTTTGTATCTTTCTGTTTCTTCATCTACAGATCAAAGGAATGAACTTCCATCTGCAGATGAAGTCATTTTAACCACTTACAGACCGGAAGATTTTCCCCCTTAATGACCAGGCCATTTTTTGCGATACGGCACCGCGGCGCTTTAACTAACAATTGCGCGGTCGTGTGACGCTGTACACAAACAAAATTGATGTCCTTTTTTCCCCACAAATAGAGATTTCTTTTGGTGGTATTTGGTTTTTTTAGCGCTATAAACAAAAAAAAAAAAGGACAATTTTGAAAATAAAACTATATTTTTTACTTTTTGCTATAATAAATATCCCCCCCCCCAAAAAAAAAAGAAAAAGAAAAATGTCTTCCTCAGTTTAGGTCGATATGTATTTTTCTACATATTTTTGATTTAAAAAATCGCAATAAGTGTATATTGATTGGTTTGCTCAAAATATATAGCATCCACAAAATAGGGGATATTTATGACAATTTTATTTATTTTTTTACTAGTAATGGCAGCGATTGGCGAGTTCTAGTGGGACCGCGACATTGCGGCGGACAGATCAGACACTTTTGCAAATTTTTTGGCACCACTGACATTTATACAGCGATCAGAGCTAAAAGTAGCCACTAATTTCTATATAAATGTCACTGGCAGGGGAGGGGTTAAACACTAGGGGGCGATCAAGGGGTTAAGTGTGTTCCCTGGGAGGTGCTTCTAACTGTGGGGGGAGGGGACTGACTGGAGGAGGAGAGAGAGCGCTGTTCCTAAACACTAGGATTAGCAGATCTCTCTCTAACTCTCCTGTCAGAACGGGGATCTGTTTGTCTACATTGATCCCTGTCTACATTGATCCCTGTTCTGGCTCTCGTTCCCGCGATCGCAGGTGGCGGGCGGGCATCGGGTCTCCCCGCCGCACAGCGGACGCACGCGCGTAGCTGCTACAGCTCCTTATAGCAACCTGTCAAGTTCATTGCATTGCTTCTCTGTTTTAACCCCATATTAACCCTTAATTTACTCGCATCATCCTTAATTAACTCCTTATTCTTCTTCTCCATTTAATTATGATTTTCTGTTTTTTTTTTTTTGTTTGTTTTTTCACTTCTACTTTGTAAACTATTAAAAATTTAAAACTTTTTTTTTTTTTGCTATGTTCGTTAATATTTTTACACCTTTCACATATATTTACATGTTTTACATTGAAAAAAAGCGCAAACAATGTATTTCATTTGTAACTTTCCAATGTTTTGTACCATTGCTGAATTGTAAACAAAACGGTTGCGGTAAATTTTCTTTTTCCCCTTTAAAAACACTGAATATAGGTGGTTGCTAAGGAGCGGGTTGGGAAGCCGGCCACCATGTCCTTAACAACTGATGAGTCACTGGTGGCCCCGCCCCTTACCTATTTAAGAACTGTCAGTTTTAGGAGCAGGCAGTCGGCCGTTAGCCCTCGACGAGTGCGAAGCTTTTTTTAAAAAATTTTCAGGCCTTGTGGTGTGATTGACGATGAATCTACTGTTTTTGGATTTTTAATAAAGGAATTGTCAAAAACTGTTTTTTTTTTCTAAGTGACACTTTTTTGGGTGAATGAGTAGGGGTAAAATGTACCCCATACTCATTTACATAGTGGGGGGTGGGTGAGATCTTTCCCAGACTCCTATAAACCCCCCCGCCCGAAGACCCCCATAACCACATCCCAGGGTTGTGGGGAAGAGGCCCTTGTCCCCATCAACATTTGGACAAGATGCTTTGGGGCGGGGAGGCAGAGACCACCCTGCCCCAAAGCACCCCCCCTATGTTGAGGGCATGTGGCCTGGTATGGTTCAGAATGGGGGGGCGGGGCGCTTGCTCATTCCCTCCCTTTCCTGACCTGCCAGGTTGCATGCTCAGATAAGGGTCTGGTATGGATTTGGGGGGGACCCCACGCAGTTTTTTCACAAGCTCTTTTGCCGGCAATTAATTTTTGTTTATATTCAGCTGTCAGCAGGGAACCCCGCTGACAGCTGATGACTCATCGGTTGTTAAGGACACAGCGGCCCACTCCTTAGCAACCAGCTATATACAGTGTGTTGTGTGTTTAAAGCGGAGTTCCACCCATAAATGGAACTTCCGCTGATCGGATCCCCCCCACCCCATGATGCCACATTTGGGGGAGGGGGGAGCAGATACCTGTCAAATCCAGGTATCTGCTCCCACTTCCGGGGAAAGATCTATGTAATGTCCGCCCCTCCTCCCCCCCCTGCTGCCTTCTAGGAGACACACAGGTCCCAGAAGACAGCAGGGACCATTCAGAAAAGCGCCGCGCTACTCGTGCATGCACAGTAGGAAACAGGCGGTGTAGCCGTAACGCTTCACTTCCTGTTTCCCTTAGTAATGATGCCGGCACCTGCACCCGGGAGCTGAGGGACAGGTCGGCATCGGGTGCCGACATCGCGGGCTCCCTGGACAGGTAAAGTGTTATTATATTAAAAGTCAGCAGCTGCAGTATTTGTAGCTGCTGACTTTAATTTTTTTTTTACTCCGGCAGAACTCTGCTTTAAAGAGGGGAAAAAAAAGCAAAATGCATGAAAAACGCGGGTTTAAAAGCGCAAAATGCACCACAAAATGCGCCTGAAAAATGCATCAACTGCAGCTGCATAGATCGAAGTGAGGATTACAACAGTTAATTTTTGCCTTCTAGATTCAATCTTTTTACCTGTATTATCCTCTCCTCTATGTGGACCTCGTACCCGGACATGAAAGCGCGTTGCGGCACATTGATGCGAGCCTCGGCGTCATTATTTCCAGCAGAATAAAGCCGCGGCATCACAGGAGAGTTAAAATAAATAACAAAGCGCAACAACTAATAACCTCCCTTTATACACAGCGAGAGGCCGTCCATGTTGATTAGCAGAATGTGTGTCAGGCGAGGAGGTTCTGCCTTCAAAACAGACGACTTCTAATTACTTTCCCTAGACGGGGATGGGGGGTGGAGATCGGCGGTCCCATGGCGACTTTGCGTCTTTCCAGGAGGTGACTTCTAATCTTCGTACAATTCCATTTCATCTTCTCAGATGTGAAGACAATGTTACATGGAAGGAACTGAGGAATAGCCATGGGGATGATGGTAATCTGGTTATAGTCATTAGGCGGTGACTCCGGAGACGAGGATCAGAGGCTCACTACCAAACCAGAGAGAATTCCAGGGTGATGCAGGACAGGTATGGCGGTACTGGGGGGTGTGGACAGGGGGGAAGTGGCTGCAAATAAGGTAGCGGGGTCCAGACTAAAAGAAAACTCTAAGCAAAACAGCACCGCCCAGAAAACGAGAGGATACTGGAAATTTTGAATTGTCACCAAAACAGCTATAGGGATCTGCTGCCCTCTACTGCCTGATTCTGTAAATGCCTGTTAGTATATTATGTATGCACTTCCTGTCCCTGGGTTGTAGGCTTGGAAACCCTAGAAGGAGGAATTGGAGAGGGAGTGTCACGGTCAAGGGGTCAGACTTGGAGACCAGTAGCTATGGAAGTAAAGATATGTAAAGAATAAGTACCCCCCCCCCCCCGGTACAAAGGGACTTTACGCGGGCAAACTTTTGAAGAACAATATTTTCAAAAATTAGAAAGATGTATTGTTTCATAAAAAACGGTCAAAGATAACAACTAGGGCTTCTTTTCAGCTGGAACGTGGGGGAACACGGGGAAACACGGGGGAATGCAGTTCCGGCACCTCCAGCACTGAATGTATGTAATAGCATGGGGTGTGGGGTGTGCTGGAGGGTCTATTGATGTTGGCTGCTGGGGGATCTATTGTCACTGGTGGGGATCTGATTTTGTCTGAGGGTCTATTGTTGCTGATGGGGAATACATTGTTGCTGGGGGGGGTCTTATGTTGCTGGAAGGGATCTACTGTTGAGGAAAAGGTCTATTTTTACTGGCCGCTGGAGGATCCATTGATGCTGGCTGCTGGGAGATCTGTTGTTGCTGCTGGGGGGAGGGGGGGGGTTTGGGTGGATATTTTGTTACTGGGTGTGATATTTTGTTGTGGGTGGTTCACTGTTGCTGCAGGGAATCTATTATTGTTGGGGTGGAGTCCATTGTTGCTGGGAGAGTCTATTGTTGTGTGGGGATCTATTGCTGGGACTCTATTCCTGGCTGCAGGGGATCTATTTTACTGCTTTTCTTTTTATCATTAACATGTTCCATACAAATGATTTAGCACCACAAAATTATACTTGTTTTTGTATTCTCTAAAAGGGGCAGTACTGGTAGGTGGGTAGGGGGTGGAATCAAGGGACGGTGGTCAGAGGTGGTTAGGGGGCAGAGACAAGGGGTGACTCAGTTGGGGGAGTTCCCTATTCTCCGAGAAAAAAAGCCCTGATAACTACCATACACAAAGTGATACATAATATCCATATATAGTATATAAGAAAAGAGCACTGCTCCTATGGCCCAACGCGTTTCGGAAGATTCAAGATAAATCCCTTCTTCAGGGGAATGAAGGAGGAGATAGTTGAAGATGCTCTGAGATAGAAAAGACAAAGTCCAGACTTCCAGAAAATAACAAAGCAGACATGGTGTCAAACATAGAAACAGCGTAGCAAAAAATGTGCACATACCAATACTACATTCATGGAGTCAAATATTTGTTAAAAAGATTATTAGGATGGTGCTGAACAAGAATGAGGACACATATCCAGAATGAAAAAAAGTCACCAAGTAAAAGATAAATCCTTGAGAGATCCCTCACCAGGTTCCCCAAAAAGGTAGGTCCCAGCAGGGGGTTGGTGCAGAACAATATGTAAGTGGAAATATCGGGATATCAATCCTATAGAAAGAATAATAAGAGAATAAATACATTTCCTTAAAAAAAGGGTTTGTAAGAAAGCAAAACAAGGATAATATGTGTAGGCATTGCCTCTATTGAAAATGGTAGAAGGGTTTGGCGCTGTTCCTATTTAGTTTCCTACCTCCATATAGGTTACTGGATTAAAATAAATTCTTAGGTGCACCGTGCATATATCAAATATTAAATACAATATGGATTCCCAAGTATACCGTGCATGAGTCAATTAAATATTCTGCTGCAATATTATGCCGTCATAGGTGATACATAACTTAAATGCTTACATATGTGATATTGCTAATGGGGGAAGAAAGGGGGGGGGGAGGGGGGGGGAGAGGAGAGTGAGATAGGGAAGTGGGGAGGGGGTGTAGGAAGTCTGTTCCTAAGGAAAAATTACAATAATAGGATAAAGTGCAAATGTGCTGGTGCAATCCAAAAGGCAACAGTGACAAGATAAGGTGCAAACGTGCTTCAAAATTCTTTAGTAAGTCTCTTGTGCCATATTCTTGTGCTGTGGTGATAATCCTTCACTTATAATATCTCTTTGCTCTGAAAGTGCAGCCACTCACCAGATCACTTCACCCCTGCGGGGGTAGTAGGCGGTTACAGTTTTATCGCCACTGTACAGCGATCGCTGGCGGGCTCAGGATCGTGGTATGTCATATATAAAGAGAGAGGGAGTGCCCATAGCGTAAAATTGCTTTAAAAAGGTTTTATTACACAAAATGAAAGGGTACTCACACTTTTACAGTAAAAATCAAGCGAAATGGTAAAAACTCCCGTAGACGTCCTAACGACGAAACGCGTAGGGCGTGGCCTAATTTGTGCTTCCCAAACATCACCTCCTGTACCAGCGCTGAAGGATATTTATGACGGTTCTGACGTTTTTACCATTTCGCTTGATTTTTACTGTAAAAGTGTGAGTACCCTTTCATTTTGTGTAATAAAACCTTTTTAAAGCAATTTTACGCTATGGGCACTCCCTCTCTCTTTATATATGACATACCACGATCCTGAGCCCGCCAGCGATCGCTGTACAGTGGCGATAAAACTGTAACCGCCTACTACCCCCGCAGGGGTGAAGTGATCTGGTGAGTGGCTGCACTTTCAGAGCAAAGAGATATTATAAGTGAAGGATTATCACCACAGCACAAGAATATGGCACAAGAGACTTACTAAAGAATTTTGAAGCACGTTTGCACCTTATCTTGTCACTGTTGCCTTTTGGATTGCACCAGCACATTTGCACTTTATCCTATTATTGTAATTTTTCCTTAGGAACAGACTTCCTACACCCCCTCCCCACTTCCCTATCTCACTCTCCTCTCCCCCCCCCCTCCCCCCCCCCTTTCTTCCCCCATTAGCAATATCACATATGTAAGCATTTAAGTTATGTATCACCTATGACGGCATAATATTGCAGCAGAATATTTAATTGACTCATGCACGGTATACTTGGGAATCCATATTGTATTTAATATTTGATATATGCACGGTGCACCTAAGAATTTATTTTAATCCAGTAACCTATATGGAGGTAGGAAACTAAATAGGAACAGCGCCAAACCCTTCTACCATTTTTAATATATCTCAGCTGTCCCCATTTTAGGGTGACTGCTTGTTGGGAGGCAGCAGTTCCAAACCATACCAATTAAGTCTTTATGTTCATTGCGCGGGTTCACCATCCCTTTATTGCCTCTATTGCAATAATGATTTAAATGTACCAGTTATCTAATCCAAACGATCGATGGAGAATCTGGAAAGGAAAACCAATTCCAGTCTCCTAGATCGCTACTCTAAAAGAAAACAGCTAGAAAAAAATATTTGCTCTAATTCTCTATGCAGCCCGCCATGTCTTTTACCTTTAGTGATGAATGATAGCGTTTGTCTCTCAAAGAACCCCAGAGCAGCAGCGTCCGCATGGAGCAGATGCCCCGCCTGGGGTTAAGAAGAGACGCTGGCGCATGCGCAGTGCAAAGCGAGATGACGTCATCGTGGAAGTGTCACGGCGCATCATGTGCTTGCCGTGATCACATGACGCGGCACGGCGTGTTTGCGTCATCACAAGAACGTGATGGCGCTTCGTACAGACGCTGTCGTCACAAAGAAGGAAGCGTTGCTGTTGGCATAGCAACCAAATACGTATGCCTACAAATGTAGCGGCTATGTTTACAAAAGGGATGTGACAAAGACACATATATTGTGCTGCCTGGGGAAAAAGACAAGGGGGTCAACTAATGATACCAATACAAACATGGAAACACACCAATGCATCCGCAGATGTGGGAAGCTGCAAAGGACAAAAGACGGGGAACCCCAGAGCGTGGGGTCTGCATGGCACCCCCCCCCCAGACACCCGACATAGAGAAAGCAGGGAGCTGGGAGGGCGCCATGCAGACCCCGTCCACCGGCGCAAAAGGGAGTGACAAACACGGAGGGGCTAGGATGGCCCCAGTCAATGCTGGGATCGAACCCAAACCCTCCATGATGCCCCACAAAACATGGGCCCATCTCAACGAAGAAGGGCCCCTGTGCGGGAGGGAGCCGAGAAATAAGGACTGGGAAAAATAACCCTGCCCGTGATTTGGAAAAAATGTGACCAAAAGCAAAAACCATCCAATATAATGAAAAAACAAATAAAGCAAAAACCTAAATTGGAGCATAATCTATATCAATGAATTTTAGATTTGCACATAAATGGCGCTAAGATGTATACATGTATGACTTACAAAAAGGCAAACATCACTATGACAAAAACATGACAGCATCAGATAATTGCTGCCATAAAAATATAAAAGATACAGACATATGAGTGGACATTTGAAAAGAAATGACCATTATAGAGCAGAGATATCAAAACATACAATATAAAATATTGTAATCAATTACACAGCATGCAAATGACAAAGCATACAATAACAAATACGAGTAGAAAGCAAAAATAAAAGAAATTAAAAGGAGCAGATTCACAAATTCAATTTAATATTGTTCTGCACAAACCCGCTGCTGGGACCTACCTTTTTGGGGATCCTTGTGAGGGATCTCTCGAGGATTTATCTTTTACTTGGTGACTTTTTTTCATTCTGGATACGTGTCCTCATTCTTGTTCAGCACCATCCTAATAATAAACAAATATTTGACTCCATGAATGTAGTATTGGTATGTGCACATTTTTTGCTACAATGTTTCCATGTTTGACACCATGTCTGCTTTGTTATTTTCTGGAAATCTAGACTTTGCCTTTTCTATTTCGGAGCATCTCCAACTATCGTCTCCTTCATGCCCCTGAAGAAGGGATTGATCTTGAATCTGCCGAAACGCGTTGGTCCATAGGAGAAGTGCTCTTTTCTTATATACTATATATGGATATTATGTATCACTTTGTGTATGGTTGTTATCTTTGACCGTTACACCATTTTTTATGAAACAATACATTTTTCTATTTTTTGAAGATAGTGTGTCTCCACCGCTTAACCGCTTCAGCCCTGGAAGAATTTACCCCCTTCCTGACCAGAGCACTTTTTGCGATTCGGTGCTGCGTTGCTTTAACTGACAATTGCGATATCGTGCAACACTGTACCCAAACAAAATTTACGTCTTTTATTTTCCCACAAATAGAGATTTCTTTTGGTGGTATTTGATTACCTCTGCGTTTTTTATTTTTTGCGCTATAAACAAAAAAAGAGCGACAATTTAAAAAAAAAACACATCATTTTTTACTTTACTGCTATAATAAATATCCCCCTAAAAATATATACCGTATATAAAAAAAAAATGTCCCCTCAGTTTAGGCCGATACGTATTTTTCTACATATTTTTGGTAAAGAAAATTGCAATAAGCGTATATTGATTGGTTTGTACAAAGGTTATAGCGCCTACAAAATAGGGGATAGATTTATAGCATTTATTATTATTATTATTTTTTTTTTTTACTAGTAATGGCGGCGATCTGCGATTTTTATCATGACTGCGACATTATGGCGGACACATTGGACAATTTTGACACATTTTTGGGACCATTAATACAGCGATCAGTGCTATAAAATTGCATTGAGTACTGTAAAAATGTCACTGGCAGTGAAGGGGTAACACTAGGGGGGTGATCAAGGGGTTAACTGTGTTCCCTGGGAGGTGATTCTAAGTGGAGGGGGAGAGGAACACACGATCTGTCACTCCTGTCAGAACAGAACAGGGAAGTGTATGTTCACACACACTCGTCCCTGTTCTGTCTCTCCTGCTCACGATCGCTCGTGGATCGCTCGTGGCCGGCGGTCATCGCGACTGTCAGCTACGAGCATCGGCACCCCCACGCGCGCCTGCTATCCCGACCCCGCAAGCCGACGTATAGCTACGGGGGAGCCAACCTGCCACAGTATAACTGCGGCGGTTGGTCGGGAAGCGGTTAAAGTCCCTTTGTACCGGGGGGGAGAGGTCCTTATTCTTTACATACAATATATTTGGGATGGTGGCAACAAGAAATTGAGTTTTTCCTCCATAATGGTTCTTTCCAGATAATTCATATGGCAGTTAAGAGGCTCCCACCGACCAGAAGGATAAGTACACAAGCAGATCCCCCTGGAGGATGACATGGGCTCACCTGAGGTGCAACGTCTAAGCACAAACCAGTGTGCATCAGAGCTCCTGATGGTGAGGATGGGTTTTGCTGCATGTTAGTACCAGGTCGCAGTCCTCAGAATAGCCCCACCAGAAGGTGAGCAGTAGCAGATATAGCAGGTAGGGATCAAGCAGAAGCGTAGTCGAGGAACAAGGACAGATAAGGACAGATGCAGGTATAAAAAGGAGCAAGATATCGGCTGGAGAGAGCACAATAATCCAGCAAACAGGAAGTGCAGAGGCACGGCTTAAAAAGGAAGTTAATGGGAGGAGCAAGGGGTTCAAGGTTCACCAGAAACAGGAGACAAGGCAAGATTGTCCAAGGGTTCAGACAGGATGCATCCCAGATGTCTCAGCAAGAAGAGCCACTGTCAGACGCAGCAGAGGTCATGGGTTCAGATCCTGGTCCTGACAAAAAGAAAGTCTCAGTCACATGTCCTGCCCATGCTGCTTATCCCCAAGTCAGAAGGGACTATTGTGCAAGTAATAGCTTAACTGCAGCTGCCGAGTATATATCTAGAGTATCTCTGCCCTGTCCTTGGTATTATTCCCCATGCACAGTGCCAGATAACTAGGTCTGTGTTTCTGTATGTGTGTAGTGGTCACCTTCCAGTGTATTAGTAGGTGAACCTGTTTACTGCAATATATTTTATATGCAGCCCCTGTTCTTTTAAATAACCCTGTCCCTTCTGGTCTGGGATTCTACGGTTAGTTTTAGCTCAGGGCTCAAAAAACAGCATAGGATAGAGCCAGGTTAAGCATCCAGTGGTCATGCCGGGATCATTAGCTTAGAGGTCAGATTAGGAACTATTGGGGAGAGACTAAAGTGCAGTGTAGATAGGTTGACTCCAGTGCAGCAGCTCCAGTGCCAATGCAAAGCTTTGTTCCAGGCTGGTTGGACCACATTTGGAGGATCTCCCCATAACTTATTAGGGTGGGACTAAGGTGCAGTGTAGATAGGTTGACTCCAGTGCGACAGTTCCATTGCTAATGCAAAGCTTTGTTCCAGGCTGGTTGGACCACATTTGGAGGATCTCCCCATAACTTATTAGGGTGGGACTAAGGTGCAGTGTAGATAGGTTGACTCCAGTGCGACAGTTCCATTGCTAATGCAAAGCTTTGTTCCAGGCTGGTTGGACCACATTTGGAGGATCTCCCCATGACTTATTAGGGTGGGACTAAGGTGCAGTGCAGGCAGGCCGACTCTGAGTTCTAGTGCCATAGTTCCGGTGCCAGTGCAAAGCCCTGTTCCAGGCTGATTGGACAACAGTAGGAGGATCTCCCCATGACCGCAGATCGTCTTCAGGTCTCCAACAGAAGGACAGATGCTGCATCATCCTCAGGGGCCCCTGCAACTGGACATTGCTGCAACATTCGTCTGGAGGTATCGCTATCAATAACTTTGTATCCCCGGGTAGATGTGCACAATTTCACCAGGACGCCTATCGGGTCCTCTGCTGATAATACTTGTTTGTACATTGGATGAATGTACTGTTATTAACGGCTTCTGGACCCCCCACCGCACATTTACTGCGCAAGGTCTGCCCAGGTGAGCGAAACAACGTACCTGTACGTTGTCTCCTCTTCGGAGTCTGGGGCGCGTGGGCACCGCTGGCGACCTTCTTCCGCCGGGACCCGCCGATCGTTCACAGGAGAGGCAGAATGGCGGTCTGCCTATGTAAACAAGGCAGATTGCCATTCTGTTAGAGAGGAAGAGAGAGATCTTGTCTTCCTACTAATCAAGAACACAGAACTCTCTCTTCCTCCAGTCAGTCCCCCCCCCACACACACAGTTAGAAAGCACTCCCTAGGAGCACACTTAACCCTTTGATTGCCCCTGATGTTACCCCTTTCCAGCCAGTGTCATTAGTACAGTGACAGTGCATTCTTTTTATCACCGATCGCTGTATTAGTGCCACTGGTCCCCAAAAAGTGTCACTTAGCGTTTAATTTGTCCGCCGCAATGTTGCAGTCCCGCTAAAAATCGCTGATTGCCGCCATTACTAGTAAAAATAAAAATACCATAAATCTGTCCCATAGTTCGTAGACGCAATATCTTTTGCACAAACCAATCAATATACGCTTATTGGGATTTTTTTTTACCAAAAATATGTAAGCAGAAAGGTATATTGGCCTAAATTTATGAAGAAATTTGATTTTTTACAATTTTTATTGGAAATGTACAGAAAGTACAAAATATAGTTTTGTTTTTTTTTCAGAATTGTTGCTCTTTTTTTTAATTTATAGCGCAAAAAAATAAAAACCGCCGAGGTGATCAAATACCACCAAAAAAAATGCTCTACTTGTGGGAAAAAAAGGACATCAATGTTATTTGTGTACAACGTCACACGACCGCGCAATTGTCAGTTAAGGTAACGCAGTGCCGATTCGCAAAAAATGGCCTGGTCATAAAAGGGGCTGAAGTGGGTAAACTGGTTGTAAGTGGTATTTTTTACAATGAAAATAATAAATATGTTATACTTATCTGCTCTGTGCAATGGTATTGCACCTGGGAGGGGGTGGCAGTCACACTGTTTGCTGCCCCCCCCCCAAAAAAAAAAAATTTACCACCAGCCGCCACTGGTGGTCAGAGTGGGCACTAGATGGCCAGGCTCTCAACATGGGCTGTCAATCTACTTCCTTGACGGTGCTGGAAACTGTAAGTCTTCTATTGCACCTGCTTGTGTGAATTAATGGCTCTGAACCGCTGCACCACCCCTACATACAGGTGGGGGGCCTACTGTCACTCTTCTCTATGATGGACTGGTAGATTATAATGTAGCACACCTCCTAAGGAGCCGCAGATGAACTGGAATCCCCTACCCTGCACAGCCAGGCACACCGAATTTTCACAGGCACTCCAGAGAACAGTCCGTGACTTTGTTCTTGTGGTTTATTGAGGGTTAATAACTTGGATGGGGACGGGAAATTATGGGATGACCACTTGACTTCAGCACCAACACTTTAGCAACCTCTTCAGGGACATCTTCCTATACATGGTCTATATACAGTCTATTTACAGTCTCCTTAACACTCCTGCTGCACTTCACTTGCTTGCAGAACTCCATCTTAGTGGACCTGACAGGCACAGTCAGATTTAGCAATGGCCCTTTGCAGGCAGGAACTCGCAGAACACAGTGATCAGCTTGTACTTTCCCTCCTGTGGCTACTGATCCCAGCACCACCTCTTCAGCCACTGCCAACCCATCTGGCTTTAGCTGCCCCTTTTCCTTAGTCCTCCAGGCTAACCTTCCTCCACAGTCTTCCAGACTGACTCTCACCAGCCCACCCGGCTGACTCTGCAAGAGATCTCCCAGGGAAGGGATGAAGACTTGACACACCCCTGTCTTCAGGGAGAACTGGCTATGTGTGGCAGTCTCCCCTCTTGTAAGCCCCTAGTAGTGCTGCTCTACTCACACTGTTCTCCACTTACTCTTGTGCCTCCAGGAAGAGCCTCCTTCATGTGTTGTGGCAGGATCCTTCCAGCACCTGAGCCCCAGCCCAAGGCCCCCCCCCCCCACCTAAACTAGGGGGCACCCCTGAGGGCCAACGACGGCCTCCACAGCACTATATCTCCATCTTCCACCCGACTGCCCTGCTGGCATGGATCATGCCTATTTATGAGGTGAACCTTGTCCCCTGCTAGCCCTCTACTGAGGATTGGCTGAGGCCCTCATAAATATTCCAAACAGCCGCTTATAACCACCACCCACTAGCTCTAGAAGTTTCTACAACCTTCTAGAGCAGGGGGAGGTACCAGAGGAACTGCCAGGATGAGTCACCCAGTCCTGACTCACTGAACCCTGACCCAGATTCACAGCTCAGGCTTAGGCCTGAGCCAAACTACATGTTGTCTTACATCTAGCACACACTAGAGCAGTGGCGACTGGTGTTTTTTTTGGGGGGGGGTTGGCAAACAAGCATCCACCCACCCCCCCTGGCGGCACTAGCCCCCCCCAGTGGCACCCACCCCCAATTTTGCGGTCGGTCCATCACTTACCCCATAGGCAGGTGGCAGGCAGCAGGCAGCGTGGTGCAGTGGCTCTGTGTCTTCTCCTTCACTCTCCACCATGGCAGCTTCCAGCTCCTCCCCTCCTCCGCCTAGGCATCCAATAGGATCGCCTGTTCTTTCAGCCAATCAGGTGACCGGTGTCAAAGTCAGCTTCCCGATTGGCTGGGAGGAGGATCAGTGTTACAACAGAGAATGTTAATTTGCTGTTGTAACACACCTGGGTGGGTTTGGAGCGCACTCTCTGCGACACGACCCCCCCCTATATTGAAGCCTGTCCAATCGGTGCTTAAAACAAAAAACAGCCCCCCGCATTGGAATCCATGCACCGGTGTCCTGAAAAGGGGGCTGGACGCATGTATGGGGGGGGCGGCGATGGACAGGAGGGGGGCGGCGCCCGTGCGCCCTTAATGGACAGGCCACCCCTGCACTAGAGGGCGCTACAATAAAATGAGTAAAGCAAATGTTGGCCCAGAGGAGCGGGTGCTAGGGTGTGCTCCACCAAACCACCGGCGGACTGGATTTTCCATTATCCTCCAATCTCTTACCCTAAGCATCTTTCTCCCGCCAGGCTTCCTTTAATGTGGACTCACATTTTTAAAATCATTTTAGTTTTCCGGCGCTCCTTCCACCGCAGCATACGGCATTTCTATTCTCCTCGGCACAGCACAATCCGTTCCCCGGTCCTGTTGTCTTGGCTCAGCTTGCTAACTACAAGGAAGGCTTTTGATTAATAAGTCATGTTGATATGTTAACCTACAGAGGAATCTCAAATTTTATGGGCCTGTAGGAATTCCCAATATAACTTTGACATTGCTGCAGGGCATTTTGTGAAAATACCATAATATGAATTCCTGAGCTGGCAGAACTCTGACTTATCGTGCAGCCATGTTTGAGGACTTTATTCATTTATAATAGCAGTGTGCCGCTCTATTTTTAACACAGAGGCATCGGTCGAGCGATACTTTTGACATTGTCTAACATGTGGTCTCTCCAAATCTGGGTGCGCGTGCCCCTTGGCCTGGACCGTCACCGAGCTGTGTTTAATCTGTCCTTCTCCTTCAGTCAATGCTTCCACTGCCATCAGATTGCTGGATTTTTTTTGGTCACCAATCTTCCTAATCACCCCGGGCTTGAAAAGTGCTGCTTGTTTCATGCTGTAAAAATGTAAAAATATTTGCCGGGGAAAAGCAGGGCTTGTTCTAAGCTCTGGGACTAATACAGGAGACAGAGCTGTGTATGGCTAATGGCAGCATGCTTAAAATATGAGCTGCCCATAGGGCATTGACAGTGTACTTTAGCAATGGTTACAGTTATAGAACTCACCAAAAAAAAAAGATACATTCTCAGCAAATAAAATAAACATCTATTTAACCATTCCAAGACATTCTGAAACTCCTGAATGACCTTGCTGGTTAGCCACAAGTCGATTTTTCTCTTTCAAAGCTGCAAAAACTCAGAAGTATAAAAAAATATCAAGTTGATTTGTACAGAGTCTGTTTGTGGTATTATTTTAATGGGACAGCCAATAGAATTAAAGTAATCCCAGCCATTTTTTTTTTTTCCAGTTGATTTTTATGCTGATTTTTCACAGCTGCTATCTTGGAATTACTATGGAAATAAGACATAAGAGAAAAAAAAAGAGAGTACAGCAGCCCATATGCAGATGTAGCACCCTATTGGATTTAGGTAAAGTTGTTAAGTAAAATCCCAAACAGCAAGCAATTGTGTTGCAAGTTTAGAAATAACCTGCTAAGCTATTGCTAGACTGGCCCAGGTTTACAAGTTTGTTACACAATTACAGCGAGTTCACATTACATTACCAAGGAACACACCAGACAGGTCAGGGATAAAGTTGTGGAGAAGTATAAAGCAGGTTTAGGTTATAAAAAAATCTCCCAAGCTTTGAACATCTCACGGAGCTCTGTTCAATCCATTATCAGAAAATGGAAAGAGTATGGCACAACTGCAAACCTACCAAGACATGGCCATCCACCTAAACTGACCAGCCGGGCAAGGAGAGCATTCATCAGAGAAGCAGCCAAGAGGTCCATGGTAACTCTGGAGGAGCTGCAGAGATCCACAGCTCAGATGGGAGAATCTGTCCACAGGACAACTATTAGTTGTGTTCTCCACAAATCTGCCCTTTATGGAAGAGTGACAAGAAGAAAGACATTGGTGAAAGAAAGCCATAAGAAGTCCCATTTGCAATTTGGGAGAAGCCATGTGGGGGACACAGCAAACATGTGGATGAAGGTGCTCTGGTCAGATGAGACCAAAATTGAACTTTTTGGCCTAAAAGCAAAATGCTATGTGTGGTGGAAAACTAACACTGCACATCACCCTGAACACACCATTCCCACTGTGAAACATGGTGGTGGCAGCATCATGTTGTGGGGATGCTTTTCTTCAACAGGGACAGGGAAGTTGATAGAAAGATGTAGAGGTGGATGAATTGTCGGGATGATTACTTGGATTTGGCGGCCTTGTGGCTCTCGGCCTTCTTGGGCAGCAGCACGGCCTGGATGTTGGGCAGGACTCCTCCCTGGTTGATGGTGATGCCACCCAGCAGCTTGTTGAGCTCCTTGTCGTTGCGGACAGCCAGCTGGAGGTGTCGGGGGATGATGCGGGTCTTCTTGTTGTCGGGGGCAGCATTGCCAGTCAGCTCAAGGATCTCAGCCATCAAATACTTGAGGAGGGCGGCCAGATAGACGGGAGCTTTGGCCCCGAGCCACTCAGCATAGTTACCCTTCCTGAGCAGGCGGTGAACACGACCGACTGAGAACTGAAGACCAGCCTGGGATGATAGCCCGAACCTTGACTCCTTGTTTGCCGCATCCTGACATTGTAACTGGATGATCAGGACTAGAGAATAGTTGACTAGGTCAAAGTTGATGGAAAGATGGATGGAGCCACATACAGGACAATCTTAGAAGAAAACCTGTTAGAGTCTGCAAAAGACTTGAGACTGGGGCGGAGGTTCACCTTTCAGCAGGACAACGACCCGAAACATCCAGCCAGAGCTACAATGGAATGGTTTAGATCAAAGCATATTCATGTGTTAGAATGGCCCAGTCACAGTCCAGACCTAAATCACATTGAGAACCTGTGGCAAGACTTGAAAATTGCTGTTCACAGACGCTCTCCATCCAATCTGACAGAGCTTGAGATATTTTGCAAAGAAGAACGGGCAAAAATGTCCCTCTCTAGATGTGCAAAGCTGGTAGAAGCATCCCCAAAAAGACTTGTAGAGAAAGGGGGTTCTACAAAGTATTGACTCCAGGGGGCGCCATACAAATGCCCCCCCACACTTCTCACATATTTATTTGTATCATTTATCATTTTCCTTCCACTTCACAATTATGTGCCACTTTGTGTTGATCTATCACATAAAATCCCAATAAAAATACATTTACGTTTTTGGTTGTGACATGATAAAATGTGAAGAATTTCAAGGGGTATGAATACTTTTTCAAGGCACTGTATGGCTTACACTTGGGCCTTGTGTACAAGCTAGCTACAGATATATTTGGGACTGCACATTTATTTTAAAAGGTATTAGAAAGTTGTTAAACTGCAATATCTCACACCATTCCGGCAAAGCTTGCACCTGTATTTGTAATATGATAATATCCACAAATAGTACCACCCCAGGCAGACTTACAGCTTCACTGCCGGCTGCAGGTGTCCTGCCAAAAGGGGGCCCCACTTAGCCCTGAATGTGCAAAGTCACAAAAGGAATGCTGCATCGCTGCCAAATCCTAATTTCTTTAATAAATTGTAATGTATGATGAGCAATGCATTACATGCAAGACCCGGCTCCTCATTTTCTTCCAACATGTTTCACCTTGAGAGGGACCCCATAGTAAATGACCGCTATGTCTGTAGTTTGGCCCTTGGGTACAAGCTAGACACAGATATTTTTTTGGAAATGCACATTTAGTACCTAAAATTCTTTAAACTACAGTATCTCACACATTCCTGCAAAGCTTGCACCTGTATTTGGAATATGATATCGTATGCCAACAAAGTTCCAGCCATGGTCCTTCTCCTGCAGAGAGATACGTGCTTTTGTATCTCAGCGTGGGATTCAACTCTTTCTATTTTAGTCCTGAAATTAAGCTTCAGATCATAAAACTTCTTATCAAGAAGTAATTGCGGGTGTTCTACATAAAGTGCTATTAAATCCACAGAATACTCCAGTTCAGGTACAAATGTTATATCTACTCCTCTATTCATTGTTAAATCTCCCTCCATTTACAACAATATAGATTCTTCCACTTAGAATCCCTTAGACAGCTCACAAAATGTTCTTGAAACTACAGGAGAAACAAAGACGGAGCTGCAATTTTGTGGCCAACAGTCTTCCAATTTTCCATCCTGGAGACTGGGTACAAAGGCAAACAAAAAAAAAATAAATGATGCAAACCAGCAGTAGCCGCAAAGGCCCTCTACAGAATCACGTTCCTGCAAGATTGTCTCTCCAGGAAGAAAATGTGTTAGCAGAAGAATTCAACATTTGAGACATGACACAATTACTTCTATTGATGAAGGGAGGTACGAATAGCAGAAGATACAAGCCGTGCTTCCAGTCTAAATCCAGAACGGAATCTTCTGGTGAGCCATCTGAAGACTTTACAGCTACTGACTGAGTCACCTTTACGGTGATGGCAGAAAAAGGCTGTGTGGTCCATCCAGTCTATCCACTATGTAGAGCCACGTTTATAACAAACTTGTTTGAATCCACGTACTGTTGACTGATCCCCTACCTCTGCTGGAAGTCTGTTCCAAGTATCAACTACTCTTTCAGTAAAATAATACTTCCTAAGGTTGGTTTTGAACCTTCTTCTAGCTAGTTTGAGGTCATGTCCCTGTGTTCTTCATCTTAGTATATAACTGAAAATACTGCCTTCCAGAATCTTATTCACACGCGTCATGTAGGTAAAGGTTTCAATCATGTGTTCCGTTTACTTACACTCATCCAGACTGTAGTACTGGAATCAGGACCTCCTTCCTCCTGCTGGTGACCCCTCTAGTGATATAAAAATCTATATAGAAGAATCAGAACCTCATTCCTCCTGCTGGTGATCCCTCTAGTGATATAAAGATCTATATAGAGAAATCAGGACCTTCTTCCTCCTGCTGGTGACCCCTCTAGTGATATAAAGATCTATATAGAGGAATCAGGACCTCCTTCCTCCTGCTGGTGATCCCTCTAGTGATATAAAGATCTAAATAGAAGAATCAGAACCTCTTTCCTCCTACTGGTGATCCCTCTAGTGATATAAAGATCTATATAGAGGAATCAGGACCTCCTTCCTCCTACTGGTGACCCCTCTAGTGATATAAAGATATATATAGAGGAATCAGGACCTTCTTCCTCCTGCTGGTGATCCCTCTAGTGATATAAAGATCTATATAGAGGAATCAGAACCTCCTTCCTCATGCTGGTGACCCCTCTAGTGATATAAAGATCTATATAGAGGAATCAGGACCTCCTTCCTCCTGCTGGGGATCGCTCTAGTGATATAAAGATCTATATAGAGGATTCTGGCCCTTCTGACTCCTGCTGGTGATCCCTCTAGTGATAAAAAGATCTATATAGAGGAATCAGGACCTTCTTCCTCCTGCTGGTGGTCCCTCTAGTGATATAAAGATCTATATAGAGGAATCAGGACCTCCTTCCTCCTGCTGGTGACCCCTTTAGTGATATAAAGTTGTATATAGAAGAGTCGGGACCTCCTTCCTCCTGTTGGTGATCCCACTAGTGATATCAAGATCTATATAGAGGAATCAGGACCTCCTTCCTCCTGCTGGGGATCGCTCTAGTGATATAAAGATCTATATAGAGGATTCTGGCCCTTCTGACTCCTGCTGGTGATCCCTCTAGTGATAAAAAGATCTATATAGAGGAATCAGGACCTTCTTCCTCCTGCTGGTGGTCCCTCTAGTGATATAAAGATCTATATAGAGGAATCAGGACCTCCTTCCTCCTGCTGGTGACCCCTTTAGTGATATAAAGTTGTATATAGAAGAGTCGGGACCTCCTTCCTCCTGTTGGTGATCCCTCTAGTGATAGAAATATCTATATAGATGAATCTGGACCTTCTGCCTCCTACTGGTGATCCCTCTAGTGATTGACCTTAGAATTTTATTAAATATAGAAATCCACCTAAGTAGACCCAGAGGTTGCCAACATCCTGGTATGAAGAATCGTGAATAGAGAGCACCCCCCAATGAAAGTACTTTGGGACTTTAAGGGCAACTGACAAATATCACAATTTGAGAAAATAGACATTTATTTATATAACAGATGTGGTGCATACATCACCGTGGGTACAAATACATAAAAACAAAGAGCAGGAAAGGATCATGTAAATACAGTTTCTTCAATATTGAGGCCAACGCGTTTCAGGACCGATATAGAGTCTTTTCTTCAGGGGCATTCCATGTGAAGTATAACTGCTATAGAACATTCTACAATAAAACACAGTTACAAATCAAAATCAGGATCATCGATAAAGGAATTATACATAAGCATCGTTGAAGCAAAGTCTGGAAAAAACATACCGATTAATTTAGAACTTTATTCCCATTGCCAGGCCATACTGTTCGCTTTTTTTTGCAAGCATCCTAAATAAGTGCCATCAAATCTTTTTCATCTGTAGTTGTGCTCAGCGCTGTACTCCCAATCATGTACTCTATCAAAGTGATTATTGATCAAATGTAAATTGTCACATTGGTTTGGGGGGGGGGGATATGCCATGTTGTCCTACCACTTTAAATTTTCAGTGGCCCCCAGGTAACATTGTGTTGGGATGCTAAAGCCTCCATTTTGTGCAAGCTGATAATCTGTTCCAGTGTGAAGGATTATCTTCCTGCCGCAGTTTGAAGATCATAGTGTGGTATGAAGATAATCGCACCTCATACAGAAAATCACTAAATAGTCACGCTCAGTAATGAGTTATATTGCTCAGCTCTTTGCAGTTCGGAACAGAACGCAGTCTATAGGGTTAAGGCCGGCAAGTGAATTTCACATTGCGCTGCCAGCAAATTGTTTATCTGCTTGCTGGCCTTCAACTCCAGAAATCAAATTTCTATTATAAGTGAGGCCTGTTGTTTGCTAATTGGATGAGCGCTGTTTGGTCTCGGAGTATTTGGGGAGAATTTGAGCCTTAATCAAACACATAGTGCACTGATTCTGCAGTTTTCCAGCTTCCCCCCATGGAGTGTGTAATGAATAATCCATAAGAGGAAGAGGCTTTGCTGAAACACGGACAGTGCTTTAAACACCCTGAACATGCTAGAGAGATTGACACAAGATTTTACTTTGGTTGTCCCCACAGACGGGATATTAAGACACTGCTATCTAAACAAGGAAGACTGCTAAGAAAGCTTTCAATAGGCTTTTAAAGTGAAGGTTACATTGGTGCGGGTTGTTTTACAGGAGAATTTTCAAACAGGATCTCATTTAATTGTGATTTCTCGCATTGCAGACATTTCAAGACATACCGTTTGTTTACTATTCACTGCAGGCGCCAAGGAGACGCTCTTTTTCCACGATTTATTTTATATGGAGATTACAAACCATGAGGAGATCGTTATTTATTGTAGAATGGGAAGAATGTTTGCTGTATCACTTCAAGATGGATGTCATGGACAAACCATGAGTAATCTTTTGTTGCATAGAAGATGACACGCTGCTACGTTGCATGACATAAGGATCTACAAAGCATATCCAGGCTTGTATACAGAACTAACAAGAGCTGAGTTTACAGATATAGCTGCATTGTGACCCAGGGGATTTTGGTGCTTTATCAACAATTTGTGCCTGGATGGAGGTTGGAAATGTGGGGCTGCCCCAAGACCATTGGATACCCCATAAAGATGCAGGTGTTAGAACCAAACTTTACAAGTCCCCACCCTACTTCTTTTCAGATTGGACAACCAACCACCTGTTTGTTAGGGGTCTTGGGAAAGTCTAGTAATGGCACCAAGAGTACAAGTCTCCACCCTGCTTCTTCACAGATTGGACAATCCCCCCACCTGTTTGTAAGGGGGTTTGTAAAAGGCTAGTAATAGCACCAAGAGCACAAATGCCTGGCCTGCTTCTTTTCAGATTGGACAACCACCCACCTGTTTGTAAGGGGGCTTGCGAAAAGCTAGTAATGGCACCAAGAGTACAAGTCCTCACCCTGCTTCTTCCCAGATTGGACAACACCCCACCTGTTTGTAAGGGAGTTTGCGAAAGACTAGTAATAGCACAAAGAGCACAAATGCCTGGCCTGCTTCTTCTCAGATTGGACAACCACCCACCTGTTTGTAAGGGGGCCTGCAAAAGGCTAGTAATGGCACCAAGAGGACAAGTCCCTGCCCTGCTTCTACTCAGATTGGACAACCATCGGTCTGTTTGTAAAAGGGCTTGCGAAATACTAGTAATGGCACCAAGAGTACAAGTCCTTGGCTTGCTGCTTCTCAAATTGGACAACCACGCACCTGTTTGTAAGGGGGCTTGCGAAAGACTTGTAATGGCACCAAGAGCACAAGTCCCTGCCCTGCTTCTACTCAGACTGGACAACACCCCACCTGTTTGTAAGAGGGCTTGTGAAAGACTAGTAATGGCACCAAGAGTACAAGTCCCTGGTCTGCTTCCTCTCAAATTGGACAACCACCCACCTGTTTGTAAGGGGGCTTGCGAAAGACTTGTAATGGCACCAAGAGCACAAGTCCCTGCCCTGCTTCTTCTCAGATTGGACAACCATCCACCTGTTTGAAAGGGGTCTTGCGAAAGACTTGTAATAGCACCAAGAGCACAAGTCCCTGCCCGCTTTTTCTCAGAATGGACAACCACCCACCTGTTTGTAAGGGGGCCTGCAAAAGGCTAGTAATGGCACCTAGAGTATAAGTCCCCTCCCTGCTTCTTCTCAGATTGGATGACCACCCACCTGTTTGTAAGGTGGCTTGCGAAAGGCTAGTAATGGCACCAAGAATACAAGTCCTCACCCTGCTTCTTCTCAGGATGGGCAACACCCCACCTATTTGTAAAGGGGGTTTGTGAAAGGCTAGTAATAGCACCAAGAGCACAAATGCCTGGCCTGCTTCTTCTCAGATTGAACAACCACCCACCTGTTTTTAAGGGGGCTTGCGAAAGACTAGTAATGGCACCAAGAGCACAAATCTTCACCCCGCTTCTTCTCAGATTGGACAATGACTCAGCAGTGACTCAGCCTGTTGTGTGCGTCTCAAGTGTCCATATCTCCGCAATAGAACCCAACCTGAGATCATTGGAAGGTGCTAAATTCAACTAAAAAGTAGAATATCAGTTTTGAATAGACCTCCCCTTATGTTATTTAGCTACTAACTGGCCCACAAGACCCAAACCTTTATACTGCAAAGGACATTACCATCAATTAGTGCTGCAGGAAATATTGTGTCTGTGAAATGATATTTATGAAAAGCTGCCGTTATGTCTGGGTTCTTTGAATATTTGTTTTTAAAATGTTGGACCTCTGGACAGCAAAATCCTTCCAATTATATTGGTTTCCATCACACAATGGCAGTAAAAAAAAGTTACTATCCAATTCTTCCTTTTTTTGCGCTTCTGTTTAAATCTCCTCCAATCTTGAATTTTTTGAACGGATGGAAGGACACAGAAGAAGAAGACTGGAAAGTCTCGCCTAGCTCAGTGATAGACTCCCATGATAATTCAGTTTTCGTTACCGGACACATAATGGATAGCAAGTAAGACCCGTCTGAAGCGAGCGGGATAAAGGATTCTTCTGGAAGTATAACTAGCTCATTATGTTGGAAGTGAAGGATGTTTTATGATAGAATTATAGCGCTGAAGATTTACATCCACATTTAGAGGAGTCTGTGTTTGCCGTGTTCCCTCCATGTGCGGTGTTAATAGCTCTGCCTTTTGGTTGGCGTGACGTTTGGCGAGGAGAAGATAAGATCAATCCCCTTCATTGTTTTTGTCTAAATCACTCAGCTGTCTACCGAATAGGGTGAGACACGGGACCGGGGTGATCTATGGCTGACAGTCTGGGAAAAACCTAAATCAACATTTCCTCTCTCATGGGAACAAGAACATCATAAATTAATGCCGAGCATTTTCTAATGTCATCCGCCAAATTGATCAGGAGAACGAACAGTAAATCCGGTAAATATTCAATATGTAGGGATATGGACCCTTTGAATGCATTCAGAGTCTGCGGGTTTATTATTATTCTACGAGGGCTGTACCAAAAGTGATGCAGAAGAGGGCATATCTTGTTTATTAACTTACGTAGGTTGTGCAATAGGGATGGGACGAACACCCCCCTGTTCGGTTTGCACTAGAGCTCCCGAACAGAGAAAAAGTTCTGACCCAAACGCCAAGCCCTATTGAAGTCTACGGGACCCGAACTTGAAAAATCAAAAGTCCCCACTTTGGAGGCTTATATGCAAGTAATTGGCCATAAAAAGGGTATTGGGGTCCAGGTACTGCCCTTGGGGACATGCTTCAATGCAAATTATTTTTTTTTTAAATTATCGTTTTTACTGGAGCAGTGATTTTAATGATGCTCAAAGTGCAAAAATAAAAATGAAAATATCCTTTAAATATAGTGCCTGGGGGTCCCCTTAGTCTGCCTGTAAAGTAGCACATCTGTACCATGTATAGAACCTGCTGCAGCAAAACTGACATTTCTAAAAAACAAGTCAAATCACATTTAAATTGCCGGCAATACAAAAATGTACAAAAAAAAATCCAAATGTTAATATTATTATTATTATTATTATTATTATTATTATTATTATTATGTTTATGTTTATATCTTTCTTTGTATATTTTTTATGATTTTTTAAGGTCTATACCTGTGACCTTTTTTAATGCTGTTTTTTAATGCTGTTTTTACTGCAAATGTATTTCACGTCTCAGGTCTGTAGTGTACGGTATATACGGTCCTGATCTATACCCTACCTAGAAAACCCGGACAAGGACTAGTATGGAACTTGGATTAAATAACCATCCACCACAGGATATCCCCTCCTACTAGCCACCCCTTTTCATGTACACATGTCGGCCTACCGGCCCATACAGACTGTGCTCTTGTTTTCCTGGCTCTGATGAAGAGGTTAGCCTCGAAACGCGTCAGCCATTTTTAACAACTTGCCTCAACATGGGCATACCCCAATTTTAATCTATTTTCTAGTGCCTTTTTTGTTACCTGTTTGTATGCAATGTAGTATTTGTAAGATTCATTATTTTATATGTGTGTATTCCCTATACACGATTAAACCATACATGTTTTGATGTAAGCGTCTGATCACGTGCCTTCCGTCCACCTCTTACCATACAGTCCTTTCCAGACCACCCCGGGTCAGTTAAGGCGGCGGGACACGCTTTCATCACCTCCTCCAATCCTTCCACTTTCTACAATACTACCCGTACACTTCAGCAAAGGGCCTCACAAGCGCAGGAGTATTTCTCACCACATCTTGCCCCCCCCAAATCCATACCTTACCCTTATCCAAGCATGCAGCCTGGCAGGTCAGGAAAGGGAGGGCGAGTAAGCACCCCCCTGAACCATATCAGGCCACTTGTCCTCAACACAGGGGGGTGGGTGCTTTGGGGCAGGGGAGGCTCTGCCCCCCCCGCACCCCCACTCCAAAGCACTTTGCTCCCATGTTGATGCCCACCGCTGGGTGATGAAATTGAGTGTGACACCCCTGCTCTATAATAGCTTTTTTACAAATTTTCATGCTATTTAGCATATTTTTACATATCTGCTTGCTTTATCTGTTGTTCTAGAAATAGAATTTGAGGTATATATCAATATGCATATTTAAACAGATTTTTAATCATTAGGACTAGGCTTTATATGTATTCTTGTAGCCCTGATGAAGGAATGGTGTTCCTCCAATACACTTTGCCTCGTTTTTACACGACTTGCTTACCAACAATTAACCTTAGAGAGATTGTAGAGTTTTTGTAGTAATCTTAGAAGATCTTATTATTATTATACAGGACTTATATAGCGCCAACAGTTTGCGCAGCGCTTTACAACATGAGGGCAGAAAGTACAGTTACAATACAATTCAATACAGAAGGGATCAGAGGGCCCTGATCCTGAAAGCTTACAATCTAGAAAGGACAAGTGGAACAAAAGGTAATAACTGTGGGGGATGAGCTGATGGAGAAAATGAAAATACAGTCGTTAGGTGTGGGTAGGGTAGGCTTCTCTGAAGGGTTTTCAGGGATCGTCTAAAAGCTAATAGAGTAGGAGATAATCGGACAGATTGGGGTAGGGTGTTCCAGAGGTTGGGAGAGGCTCTGGAAAAGTCCTGGAGGTGAGCATGGGAGGAGGTGATGAGGGAGCTAGAGATCAGGAGGTCTTGGGAGGACTGTAGAGAATGATTAGGTTGGTAACTATTTTGAGACTAGGTTACTGATGTAGCTGGGGCAGAGTTGTGGATGGCTTTATAAGTAGTTGTTAGGATTTTGAATTTAATTTGTTGGAAGCCAGTGGAGGGATTGACAGAGAGTTGTAGCAGACACAGAGCGATTGGTAAGGTAGATGAGTCTGGCAGCACTATTCATGATGGATTGAAGGGAGGATAGACTACGTAGAGGTAAGCCAATGAGAAGGGAGTTGCAGTAGTCGAGGAGAGAGATAACAAGGGAGTAAATTAAGAGCTTTGTTGTGTCATTGGTTAGAAAGGGGCGTATTTTGAAGATGTTGTCGAGGCAGTAAGATTTGGACAGTGATTGGACATGGTGCTTGAAGGAGAGCTCAGAGTCCAGGACTGCACCTAGGACCTTGGCATGCGGGGATGGCCTTATGGTTGTGCCATCAATTTTGAAAGAGAGATCAGGGGAAGAGGCACATGGGGGAGGAAAAATGATAAGTTCGGTTTTGGATAGATTACGTTTGAGGAAGTGGTGTGACATCCAGACTGATATATCTGATAGTAAATTAGTGATACATGAGGAGACTGAAGGAGCGAGCTGAGGGGTAGAGAAATAGATTTGGGTATCGGCAGCATAGAGATGGTATTGGAAGCCATGGGAGGCTACTGTATCAGCTGACTCAAGGAGGAGGTGTAGATTGAAAATAGGAGAGGTCCAAGAACAGAACCTTAGGGGACACCAACAGAGAAAGGAAGAGGAGAGGAGGAAGTAGAATTGTAAGTAGCACTAAAGGTGCGGTTGGATAGGTAGAAAGAGAACCAGCGAAGAGTATAGTCATGGAGACCAAAGGTTTTTTTTAGGAGGAGGGGGTGGTAAACCGTATCAAAGGCAGCAGAGGGGTCCAAGAGTAGGAGTACAGAATAGTGTTGATTGGTTTTGGCCATTAGTAGATCGTTTGTTAGTTTTAGGAGAGCAGTTTCTGGAGTGTTGAGGATGAAATCCAGACTGAAGGGGATCAAGAAGGTTATTATCAGCAAGGTGGTCGCTCAGTCGGTTGTGGACCAGAGGTTCAAGGAGCTTGGATAAAAAGGGGAGCAAGGAGATGGGGCGTAGGTTCTTAAGATTGGATGGGTTCAGTGAGAGGCTTTTTAAGTATGGGGCTGACAAGTGCATGTTTTAGTGAGTTGGGGAAGATACCAGAAGAGAGGGAGAGATTGAAGATGTGGGTTAGAGAGTGTAGAATAGAGCTAGAGGGTGAACGTAGCATTTGCGAGGAAACATGATCCAGAGGGCAGGTGGTAAGATGAATGTTAGCAAGTAGTTTAGGAAACTCGTCTATAATGGTGGGGTTGAAAAAGGGAAGTAATGATTGTACCTGTGGGCATGAAGTGTAAAGTGTGGGGGGTATCTAAACAGTAGAGATCTCCTCACGAATTGTATCAATCTTCTGTTTGAAGTGATTGGCGATCTCCTGGGCAGTGAGTGAGTTGGTGGGTGGAGGATGGATGATAAGGTGTTAATGAGAGAGATAAAATCGGTCTGTTTGGCAGTGAGGAGGTTGGAATTGTATTTTTGGAGGGCAGATTTATATTGGTTGAAATCTTTCTGAGACTTCGTCTTACGCCACAGGCGCTCAATAGCGCAATTGTGTTTTTTCAGTCTTCTAGTGTCATCTGTTTGTCAAGGTTGAAGGGGTCGGGGCCTGATTCTGTGTGTAGTGAGGGGGCCAGTGTGTCCAGTGAGACTAGAAGTTAAGTGTTGTAGACAGAAGCTGTTAGGTCTGTGCAGGACAGGGGTGAGATTTTGTCATAGAGGTGGTCAGTAGCAGAGTAGAGAAGAGAAGGGCTGAGATGGCGACAGTGCATTGCGGCTGCAGCCAGAGGTTGTGGGGTAATGGGTGTGTTCAGTACAGTTAAATGATGGAGGCCCAGGGTTTAGAGATATATCTCCAGAGGTTAGGAGAAGCAGGAGGGTGAGGGCGGTAATGTGGGAGTATGACTTATATGAAGGGACATGCCCCACTGTCCTAGAGTTTTTTTGTACGCTGTGGATTTAGAATTAGCAGGAGTTGGTGAGTGCAGTAATAAGGAGAGGACAGAAGTGAGGGTGAGATATATAAGGTGTGGGGTGGAGGAGAGGTGTGCAGGAGAGTTAGTTTAAGGATAGAGGACACAGCTGTCAGAAGGAGTGGTACTTGATTTGTTGTAGCCGTATTAGTGCAATTGTGACAGAGAAAATTGAGTACTGTCCGTGATACTTTTTTTATTTGCACTAACATACAATTTTTCAGGACAAGCTTTCGGGGTATGTCCCCTTCTTCAAGGTCCAAGCAGTACTGATTCACAAATTTTTAAGCAGAATGTTAAAGAAAAAGAAGAAAAAAAAAAAAGAGAGAAAACCAAATGCATACAAATCAATGGTAATAAAGATAGCAGCAGAGTTAGTGAGATAAGACAGAGGGAGAGCTAGGGGGGAATGCAAGGGGGGGGGATACTAATCACAGAGCGGTCGTAAAACTTTAGCATAATGTGTAAGGAAACCAATATCTAAATTCAGGCCATTATTCTTCGTGTCAAAAAGAAGTATCATTCTTAGTTCAAACGTTTTCCTTTCCTGGATAGTTCTGAAATTCCCTTTAAGAACTAAGACATTGAGGTCTTCTATGGTGTGGTCCGATTGTGAGAAATGATGTCCCACAGGTGTGCATAAACTGTCTTCTTTATGTTCTTTGATGGTATGTCTGTGCAAATTCATCCTCACTTGTAACTTCTGTCCTGTATCACCAACATAAGATCCTTTGCTGCACCTTTTGCATTGGATGAGGTACACAACATTACTTGAGGTACAGCTGTAAGATCCCATGACATTGAAGGTCCCATTTGTGTGTGTGACACTTTTGGATAGATAAAGGAGTGGTAGAAGGAGTGGTAGACAGTGCATGTTAAAAGGGGGTGAAAGAGCTAAAGTTCTAAACAAGGTCACCTGTAGTCTGGGTGGTTTTTTTCAAAGTATTTTTTTGTGTTCATTCATTGAAGTGCAGAGTCAGAAGGGCTCCCAGGCACAGCTGCACTTTAATTTTCAGCATCTGCCCATTATATTGAGAACCAGCTGGCCACGGAACTATGAAGATATAATGGCAAAAATACTGTGTCAGGGATGTGATTTGAGATGAAGATTTAGCATTACCCCTGTAGGAGCCACTGATTTGACCGGTTCTTCCCAAAACAGAGACCTCCAACCACACAGACTACTCTATTCACTCTGGCTCCATTAAACAGTCTAGGTCTCTAGGGGATGTCTTTTTATGATTTATTGCTTGTAGACCTTATAACAGGAGAGGGATTGGGTGGGATACTCCAGAGATGTTGACTTGTAACAGGAGAGGGATTGGGTGGGATACTCCAGAGATGCTGTCTTGTAACAGGAGGACACATTTCACTGGTTGAAATTTCTTTGAACGGTCTTTAAGCCAGAAACCAAGGGGGAGGTCAGAGTTGGCACCCCAAACGTAGAACAGCACAAAGTTACCAGGATCCTGAGCTCAGGTCAGTACTCACAATGCCACCTACCTCCCAGCCTCCACCAGGCACTCTTCAGTGAGTCCTTCAGACCAGATCCTTATGTAAAACTGCTTAGTTAGCTCCAAAGGTAGTTAGGAATAGCCCCCCCCCCCCCCAGCCCTGTCATAGCTGGGACCTTGATGAACATCAGCAGACTTCAGCAGAACTGCCTCAAAGAAAGAGTAGCCCCTGAGGCTGGGAACTTCTCCAGCATGACCCATACTGCCCCAGACTATTTATGTTACCCCCCCCCCCCATCACCTACTGGGTACAGTTCCCCAGGAATTGGCTGCAGCACAATAAATAATCAAGCTGCTCATTTGAATCTCACAGCCCTCTATGTTCTGGAAACCTCCAGAATGTAGGGGGAAGCAATCAAACCTGCAGCCTTGGAAATCTAGAACAGCCCAGAGAAATGACTAGCTGCTCCAATGACTACAGAGGAGACAAAAAGAAATACATTTACCTATTATCCTAGCAACCTACCTAGGAGGGTGCTGCACAGAAAAACAGATAACATATATAATAGCAAGCTTATCCCTTAGAGGGATTGGGGGAGATGCTCCAGAGATGCTGACTTGTAACAGGAGAGGGATTGGGTGGGATACTCCAGAGATGTTGACTTGTAACAGGAGAGGGATTGGGTGGGATACTCCAGAGATGCCGGCTTGTAACAGGAGGACACACTTCACTAGGTGAAATTTCTTTGAACAGTCTTTAAGCCAGAAACAAAGGGGGAGGTCAGAGTTGGCACCCCAAACGTAGAACAGCACAAAGTTACTGGGATCCTGAGCTCAGGTCAGTACTCACAATGCTACCTACCTTCCAGCCTCCACCAGGCACTCTTCAGTGAGTCCTCCAGACCAGATCCTTATGTGAAACTGCTTAGTTAGCTCCAAAGGTAGTTAGTAATAGCCCCCCCCCCCCCAGCCCTGTCTCATAGCTGGGACCTTGATGAACATCAGCAGACTTCAGCAGAACTGCCTCAAAGGCGCGGTAGCCCCTGAGGCTGGGAACTTCTCCAGCAAGACATGACCCATACTGCCCTATTCTATTTATGTTACCCCCAGTCACCTACTGGGCACAGCTCCCCAGGAATTGGCTGCAGCACAATAATAATCAGCCCTCTATGTTCTGGAAACCGCCAGAATGCAGGGGGAAGCAATCAAAACTGCAGCCTGTGAAATCTATAACAGCCCAGGGGAAATTACTAGCTGCTCCAATGACTACAGAGGAGCCAAAAATAAATACATTTAACTATCATCCTAGCAACCTACCTAGGAGGGCGCTGCACAGAAAAACACATAAAATATATAATAGCAAGTTTATCAGGAAGATAGCTTCTGTTGCTTATACCGTCTTGCAGAAGATGCATCCACACATCACTTTAATAGCTTGGCAAATAAACAAATATACCATGAATGTGTATTTCATACTGCAAATCCAATCTAATGGAGATCTCCAAGAGAATGTATACTATTATATGGATCATTTTCATGTGTATAATATAATATCAGCAAAATACATCTGTATATAAAATCTAATCTGAAAATAAAAGATCGCAGTAAATGGAGTAAACATCACAGATCTGGATGCATTTGCTGTGTTATTGTGATGGCAGCAGATATACATATATACCATAGGAAGGTGAGGCTACAGAGCAGGCCGCTGACACAGCAAATATAGCACTATGTGTTTGCAATCCCAGGTAATTATTTATACTCCTGCCAATGTAACTCGCTTTCCAGCAGAGACTCACAGTCAGGGAATTATGTGAACAGCAGGTAAGTGCTGGGCCGAGGGGAAGTTCTTCCATGCACTCCCTTTGCTGGATCATGAGTATAACTCAGTGCTAAAGGATAATGAAAAGCATTGCTTAACCTAGCGCCAGCCTGCAAGCTGCATGCTTTTCCGAATGAGCAGTTCTGCTGAAAAGTAATGACTGCTCGTTCTGCGCATTCAGCAGCAGCACGTAGGATTCCATGCACAGGTGGAGGCAGGTTTTGGGATAGCAGTTTGTCCACCGACCTGAAGGTGGCGCTGTGCCACTTCTTCAGGCTGATAGGACTATTAGGAACTAATTTATCGCCTATTATGGGCTGCAGGTAGCCATCTTGGGATGGCTGGCATTTCCTATTGGTTGCTAAAACCCTGCAAGAGGCGGCCATTTTGACATAGACATCTTTAAATAGCAGATTCTGCACTTTTTGGTGTGCCCACAGTGTGGGATTAGATAGAAACAGAGTCCCGCTTATTATGTACAGAGTAGGAGCAGTGTTAGGGAGAGGGAGTAGGTATCCCCATACAGCATTGGTGCTCAACCTGTGGCCCTCCATCAGTTGCAGAAATACAAGTCCCATGAGGCATTGTAAGGCTGACAGTTACAAGCATGACTCCAGCTGGAGGGCCACAGGCTGAGCACCCATGCCCTACAAGGTGTCTCTTTTACCAAATTTTTGGAACTGATTCCCACCATCAGCCGGATAAACCGCCAGAACTTTAGGGATCTCAGGGCGACCTAGTAATCTGGTTACCTCCTGCAGTAATCCTATGCCTCCCCAGTCATTCTGTGGTTTGTCAGCTCATATTATATAGATATGGAAAAAGTGCCTTGTTGACAGACATTATCTTTCTGTTTGAGGAAGTGGTGACCCGCAACATGTGCGGTGCCATGTTTATAAATGAACATATTCCCTTGATCATTCAGTTTCTACACTATAAAGCAATGTTTAAGCACCAACCCATTCCAGTTCTCAGGTATGCTGGTAGATGGGTTGCTTGGCTATTTTAGTGATTTTTTTTTATAGCATAAATATATGGAATTATCCATTTTGGCTACCATGTCTTGTTTTTAGAAGCTAGGCTTCTCCTATTCATATGTTAATGAACTTGTTTGACTGGTTCATGGACTCATACAACAGGAAGTAATGTTGGCAGGAATTAGGAGGAGGAAACTCAACCATGTGCTGAAGACAAAGGAAGTAGTTATGGGGGACTTCATAACAACATAACAACAAAGAAGGTTTGTGCTAGAGGGGACTTCACAGGGCCATAGGAGGAGTTTCACCTGGGGAGTGAGTTGCAGTAGTCGAGGCGAGAGATAACCAGGGAGTGAATCAGGAGCTTTGTTGTTTCATTGGTTAATAAGGGTCGTAGTTTGGAGATGTTGCGGAGGTTGAGGCGGCAAGCCTTGGAAAACGATTGGATGTGATGCCAAAAGGAGAATTCAGAGTCCAATTAACACCTAGCACCCTGGCATGAAGGGATGTGTGGATAGTTGGGCCATTGCTCTTGACAGAGGAGTCAGGGGAAAGGCACGTGGAGGGGGAAAGCGAATGCTATGAGCTCGGTTTTGGACAAGTTGGGTTTGAGGAAGTGGTGTGACACTGACACTGTTACTGATATGTGAGGAGATTACTGATGGAGTGAGCTGAGGGTTGGAGAGATAGCTTTGGATGTAATCAGCGTAGAAATGACATTGGAAGCCATGGAAGGCTATCAGCTGATCCATGGAGGAGGTGTAGATTAAAAATAGTGGAGGTTTAAGAACAGAACCTTGGGGGACCCTGACGGAGAAAGGAAGAGGAGAGGTGGAAGTAGAATTTAGGTGACACTGAAGGTGAGTTGGGATAGGCAGGATGAGAGCCAGTGAGGAGCACAGTGGAGTGGTCAACCATATAAAAGGCAGCCAAAAGGTCCAGAAGTAGGAGTACAAAATAGTGTCCATTGGTTTTTGCTGTTAGTAAGTCATATGTGAGTTTTAGAAGAGCAGTTTCTGTGGAGTGTTGAGGGCGAAATCCAGACTGAAGGGGATCAAGAAGGTTATTCTTAATGAGGTGGCCACTCAGTTGGTTGTAGACCAGGCGTTCAAGAAGCTTAGAGGAAAAGGGGAGCAAGGAGATGGGGCATAGATTGTGAAGATTAGTAGGGTCCAAGGACAGCTTTTAGAGTATGGGGGTGACCAGTGCATGTTTTAGATCATTGGGGAAGATGCCAGAAGAGAGGGAGAGATTGAAGATGTGGGTTAGAGAGTGTAGGATGGAGTCAGGGGGTGACCGTATTATTTGAGAGGGAATAGGGTCCAGGGGACAGGTGGTTAGGTGGGCATTTGAAATGAGTTTAGCAACTTTGTCTATAGTAGCAGGTTTGAGTGTTAATTGTACCTGTTGACATGGGGTGTTAAGTGGGGGAGATATATGTATCTGTGGAGTGGAGATTTCATCACAAATTGAATCAATCTTATTTTTAAAGCGACTGGCAATCTCCTGGGCAGTGAGTGAGTTAGCGGGTGGAGGCGGTGGAGGACGAAGTAGAGAGTTGAAGGTAGAGAAGAATTGACAGGGGGTGAATGAGAAGGTGTTAATGAGAGTGATGAAATAGGTTTGCTTGGCAGTGTGGAGGCAAGAATTGTATTTTTGGAGGGCAGATTTGTATTGGTTGAAGTCTTTGAGAGACTTATGCCGCGTACACACGACAGGACTTTACGGCATGCTTGGTCCGGCGTACCGGAGTCCGTCGGACAATTCGATCGTGTGTGGGCTCCAGCTGACTTTTTTTTCCTCAAAAGTTTGACGGACCTAGAAATGAAACATGTTTCAAATCTGTCCGACGGACTCGAGTCCGGTCGAAAAGTCCCCTCATCTGTATGCTAGTCCGAGAGACAAAAACCGATGCTAGGGCAGCTATTGGCTACTGGATATCAACTTCCTTGTTTTAGTCCGGTCGTACGTCATCACGTACAAATCCGTCGGACTTTGGTTGATCGTGTGTAGGCAAGTCCGTTCATTCGGAAAGTCCATCGTAGAGTCCGTCGAAATGTCCGCCGGACAAAGTCTACCGTAAAGTCCGCTCGTGTGTTTGCGGCATTAGTCACAGACGCTCAAGAGCACGGCTATGTTTTTTGAGATTTCTGGTGTTATCTGTTTGCCAGGGTTGTAAGGGTCAAAGCCTGATTCTGTGTGTAGTGGGGGGGGGGGTTGGGGGTTTAAGCTCGTTCAGGGTTGAAGATAAGGATTTGTTGTACACAGAAGTGGCTAGGTTGGGACAAGACAGGGGTGAGATTTTGTCAGACGTGGTCAGTAGCAGAATAGATAATGCCGCATACACATGACCGGACTTTCCCGCAGAAAAGGCCAGACGGAATCATTCCGTCGGACATTCCGATCGTGTGTGGGCTTCATCTGACTTTTTCTTTCTAAATTTCTGACGGACCTAGAAATAGAACATGTTTCAAATCTTTCCGACGGAATCAGTTCCTATCAGGAAAACCGCTCGTCGGTATGCTATTCCGACAGACCAAAAACGACGCAAGGGCAGCTATTGGCTACTGGCTATTGAACTTCCTTTTTCTAGTCCCGTCGTACGTCATCACGTTCCAAACGATTGGACTTTGGTGTGATTGTGTGTAGGCAAGTCCGTTTCAGTGGAACTCCGTCGGAAAGGCCGTCGGAGTCTATTTTGATGGAGAGTCCGGTTGTGTGTACGCGGCATAAGAGAAGGGTTGAAGTGGCGAAGGTGAGAAGGAAGAAGAGGATGATGATTATTAATAATATGCTCACATTTTCTCAGTATAGGCTTCCCATTGGATCGTGAATTGCCTGTATTTCAGGAAGATATCTTTTTAATGCTAATGAAGCTAAAAACTAAAGTAGTGAATGTAAATACAAAGTATCATTCATGTTAAATGATCGCTAAAACATCCTAACTGTACAGCCATGCATAATGTGTTTTAAAAGATATTACATCTCAAATGCAACACTAAAATGATTCACTAAGTACAATCGCTCGCAGGCACAGCCGGAATATTAGGAGAAACGCGGTTTGCAAAATTTATTCTACTATTTTCTCTTTAAAATGCTTGTCTCTTTGCACTCACACATTCACTTCCAGCTCCTCTCATGGCAGTTTGCGATGGGAAATGGGCTAAAATAGGATCTGATAAGACCAGAAAAACGTCTGGACAACTAACACAAGGACAATAGGGGCCTCTCATGCTGCAAGCTCTGTCTTGAAGTGACCCTGTCACTCCTGTGTAGCGCCCTCTAGTGTGCTAGAAAAAGTTGTACATAGTTAGTTTGTAGGGTAGGAAAATTTAGTCTGGCCTAGAGCCAGGATGGGTTAAATCTGGGTCAGGGTGAGTGACTCAGGGAGGTTGAATGGCTCATCAGGCAGCACCTCTGGTACCTCCCCCTACTTGCTGGAACCTTGGAGAACCTTTCAGAAGAATGGGAGGGACATTCGGAGGAGCTGCTTGGAGTATTGAGGAGGGCCCCTGCCAATCCCCAGCAAGTGTGCTGGCAGGGGGTGGGACCCTCTTAAATACTTGGAACAGGGATAAGAGATACAGTACTTTGCAGGTGCTTGATAGGTAGGAAAGAATAACAAAATTGTTTAAAAACAATAATATTTATTAAACCACAAAAATAAAGTTAACCATTTGCTGCCTGCCCACCATCAAATGACGAAGGAGCGGTGAGGCTCTCGTTCTGGGGGGGGGGGCGTCATATGATATCCCCCCAGGACAAACACTGTAGCGCGCCCGCGCTGTGTTCCTAGCACATGGCATGCCCCCAAGCTCTGTAAAGAGCTGATAATGCGGCTCTTTAACCATGTGATCGGTTGTGTTTAATCACAGCTGGTCGCCTGTAAATGCTGAAGTGCCGCTAATCAACTCTTATCGCCTTACAGTGACACTGAGTGTGTGTGGCGAGGAGAGCCGGTCAGTTGTATCTCCCTGCAGGGGACATCCGGATAGGTAATTAGGCCACTGATCATTAGTGCCCTGATTACAGTAAAGCCCATCAGTGCCCATCAGTGCCACCAATCAGTGCCCATTAGTGATGCCAGTGAGTGCTGCCTTTCTGTGCCTATCAGTGCTGCCCATCAGTGCCTCCCATATGTGCCCATCAGTGCCACCTATCAGTGCCCATCAGTGCTGCCCATCTGCGCCCATCAGTGCCACCTATCAGTGCCCATCAGTGCCTCCCATATGTGCCCATCAGTGCCACCTATCAGTGCCCATCAGTGCCGCCCATCTGTGCCCATCAGTGCCACCTATCAGTGCCCACCAGTGCCTCCCATCAGTACTCATCAGTGCCACATATCAGTGCCACCTATAAGTGCCCATTACTGCAGCATATTAATGCCTCCTCATCAGTGCCCATCAGTGAAAGAGAAAAATTACTTATTTACAAAATTTACTGTCAGAAATTAAGAAAAACTTTTTTTTTTTATACACACTCCTAAACCTTGTGGACGGCCTTCCCAGAAGAGTTGAAGCTGTTATAGCTGCAAAGGGCGGAGCCAACTCAATATTGAACCCTACGGACTAAGACTGGGATGACATTAAAGTTCATGTGTGTGTAAAGGCAGGCATCCCAATACTTTTGGTAAAGTAGTGTATGTGAGGATAGTGGGGGAAGGGAGAGTTGTATGTAGAGCATATGTAAAGCCAAATTGTACTTTTTTGATAGAGTAAGACATGGTTAATAAACTTGTCAGGACAAACACAAGATTACCTGTTAGGAGGGGGATCTGAACCTTCAACGTCTGCTGTGTCTGGCCGTGGCTGTTCTTGCTGAACCTTCTGAGATGTTGGACAGTTTCCTACATAAGTGCTTAAAAAAAAAAAAGTGAATTAAAAGAAAAATGTAAAAAATTGTAAAATGCGCCTTCGCCCCTGTAGACAAAAATCCTCGCATCGGCCCGGTCTAACGGTAAACGGGTTCAAAGTGGAATCCAGTCATCAATGTTAACTGGAAGTTGATGAATACCACCCAACAGCAAAAAATTCCCGCACAGCGTACATCTTTTCGTTCCATTCTTTTTTATTAGTTTCAAACAATGAAAACTTGTTACAAACATTTGTATCACAGCAGAACTATCCGGTTGTAGCAGTAAAGATGTCGTACAATTAGCTGAGAGAGATTCAGACAGCTTTTCCATCAGCGGATGAACTGGCTTACATTGTTGCCATAGGGCATAGCTAAGCCACACAGTATAAATATAACATTTGTAATATCGTGTGGAGTCATCGAGAAACCATAGAATATAAATCATGAAGAGCATTGCCCATTGTATGGAATAATTGTGATGATTAGTCACTTATCTTGTGTTTCTACAGAGCTTGCACAATGCAAGTCAATGTCATCTATTGAAACATGAAGTATAAAATAGAAACATATAGAAAATGGAAAGATAAAAAAAGTAAATGTAGCGAGAGAGGACAGCCATGAAAGGTATCCAGGAAGATGCCACATCTGCATGTGCAGGAATGCTGTCTCCTATGGAAACAATCTTTAACAGTTCCTAACACAAAGCGTAACAGTTCTTTCACTTCCACTACAATCTCTCATTGTAGTTCTTCTACTCACTGGGCTCACGGTCTCTCACTAGACTAGATGATTCAATGGCACTGAATCCCTTGAGCTCAAACTTCACCCCACTGGCCTGCTCGGTCCCTGGCTTGACACACAAGGTTGCTCTGCAAGCCTCACCTCCGCTGGTTGGGTCCCTGGCTTGATACCCACTGAAGTTTCCAGATTCTTCACCGTCCCCGGTTGGGGAGAATGCTGCTCCGGTACTTGCTTCAGTTGCTCACTGTGGTCCCTGGTAAAGGTGGTTGGGCCCTTAGTGGGACAACTTCCCCTCTACCTCTGACCACGACACATTCTCCAGCCGGCAGAACCGACACTACTGGTTGGACTGCAAGCCGCAGTCCCAACCCTGCGCTGCTCTCTTGCTTCTGGATAGGCTCAATCTCCGGCCTAGCAGCCCGGGTAATACAACATACGTCCACCCAGACAGCCAGGTGGCACAGAACCGGGATCACCTGACTCCACCAGAATATATAGGTTCTCCCAGCAGGCCAAGAGATTCAAGAACCCCCCCCCCCCCATTTGCTGAGATACCCCATAAACCCATAATCTGACCTCGCAATGCCCTTTTCATATCCAGTACTACCAGGTACCCGGCCACCTAGTGGTAGAAGAGAAAGGTGCAACAAGGTCAAACCTAGGGAGAAATCACTTGATCTCCAACAATTAGCCAAGATGACTATTCCTGGCAAGTAAATTTTGAGGAGCAACCCTGACTAAACTCCAGGGTGCTACATAAAGAAATTATAGAAGTTAACTAGAGAAACATTGCGACTCTGAATTACCATGACATACATTTGTAGCATCGTCCTAGTTAGGGAAATTTCGTTTTTCAGCTCTGTATTCAGAGAAGTTGGATTTTATGTTTTGGTCTGCTGTGGCTCCATAAGATGTGGGATTGATTGCTTCCCCCTAGCTCTGGTGAGAAACTTCCAGAGCCTGGGGTGGGAAGATTCAAATTCTCAGCTTGAATATTTACCCTTAAACCAATCCCTGGTGAGGCCTTCACAGTAGGTGACCAGGGAAGGTGATATATAGGCTGAAACCTGGGCAGAGGAGTTAGTTGGTGCCTGGTCCTACCAACTTTAGGATGAACTGTTGATGCTTGTCCTTGGAGCCATCCAGGACTGGCTGCCGGACTATTTAGTGCTATGGATAGAACCCTTAAATTCTGGATCTCTCTCTCCGATCTGTGAGTAGTGCTTTATAACTGAGCTGCAGTCCCCATGGTCCAGACTCCCCAGCTGTTTAGAGTGACTGTCCCAGTTAGCCCCGAACTTCAAGATTGTTCATGGTTCTCAGCTGCAAGGGTTTTAGGCTTCTCCATGCTACTTTTTAAACTGTGCCAAAACCCTTTAGTCCATGGTCTTCAACTGTGACTGTGCTGCAGCTCGAGTGTCCTCAGGTTGCATTTGCACTCAAGAGTTTTAGAGTATCCCATTTCCCATTGTTCTCCTTTTAGTTCAAATCTAAAGTATTAGATTGATTATTGAGTGAACTGTTGCAGTGTGCCTGGTTGCCTCTGCAATGTATCTTTGGGGCACTATTCTTCCCACTGACACCAATGATGGGGCACTATTCCTTTCACTGACACCAATGATGGGGCACTATTCCTCCCACTGACACCAATGATGAGACACAATTCCTCCCACCGACACCAATGATGGGGCACTATTCCTCCCACTGACACCAATCATGAGACACTATTCCTCATATTGACAACAATTATGGGGTACTATTCCTCCCACTGATACCAGTGATGGGGCACCATTCCTCCTACTGACACCAATGATTACGCACCATTACTCGCACTAACACCAACAATGGGGCACTATTTCTCCTACTGACACCAATGATGGGGCACTATTCCTCCCACTGACATCAATGATGGGGCACTATTCCTCCCACTGATACCAATGATGTTTGGGGACCCCTCATCTAGTGTCTGGAATAATGATAGGAATATATCAACCTTGGAGTATCCATGACCTATGTGAAGCAAAGAAATTTACTTTTGGGTGAACCAACCCCTTAAAGTTGTAGTTTAGTAAAAAAAAAATATTTTAAGCAGCACCAGAAACTCTACTTACCAGCATTGAGGTGAGTTCCGTGTGCTGGTGGCTGCTGTCTACAGTAGAAATCCTCACTGCAGCTTGTTTCCCTCCCCCTTGGTGCCAGTGAATTTGGCTGTATGAGGAGAGAGAGAGAGAAGGCTAAAGACTGTAACAGGTGACTCTTGCAACCATGTCTGGAGGAGTGCCCTCCCACCGCCCAGGATAAAGAGAGACTGTGATTGGCTGCAAGGCAGCCTAGGAAAGGAGATGTAAAGGACTGCTGGGAGCAGCTTGAAGCTGTGATGTAGTCCCCCAGAAGGCGGCATCAATTAAGTGGGAAACTCTATGAGACAACAAGTCTCAGGAGGACTGTGTGTTGGAGAGAGGAGAAGGAGGAGAAGCCAAGGCTCCAGACAGTCTCATGTGGGGAGGGGAGAGGTGACAGTAGGAGTCTGTGGCTTGTTCCCAGAGTTCTCCTTGGTGTAAAAGTGGGACTGTGGTGCCGCATTCACATGGAGGCCACTTGCTTTGGAGAGATCCAGTGAGCTGAAGGAGGGGGGCGCCACTGACTTCACAACAGGTCTTTACTACAGAGTTCTGAGTTGCTGCCAACACCACAGGCTCTGTGGGAAGCAATCTTTGAACGTTACATAGTTACATAGTTAGTCAGGTTGAAAAAAGACACAAGTCCATCCTGTTCAACCAAAAAAAAATAAAAAATCATACAATCCCATATACACAATCCTATACCCAGAGTTGATCCAGAGGAAGGCGAAAAAACCCCAGCAGAGCATGCTCCAATTTCCTCCAGCAGGGGAAAAAATTCCTTCCTGATCCCCCCCCGAGAGGAAATCGGACTTTCCCTGGAAGCAAAATAAAAGGTCTGCAGTCACCAGTGATACATCTCCATCCCTATATACATATACAGAAAGAGAGAGTCGCCCTGGGACTTTAAATGAGGTGGTCACAGTCAGCCACTGAGTAACAAGAGTGATAGCAGTATAAATGTTTATTAAAATGAATGTACATACATGGATAATATAGCATATTGGCTCAGCCAATGGATTTGCACATAATGAAGAGAATAAATAAAGTTGATACAAACGTAATACAATACAGTATATACAGATGCACGCATCAGAAAACCCGACACGCAGAGGAGTTACTCCATTATTGGATCAGGTTAGTCTACATAGGTTTCTATACAAATAATTGTACAACTTTTGTCTACTCTGCTTATTTAGTAAGGCTTGACATATATACTTATGTTAGAGTATATACGCTCTCATACACAAATATTATTACATTCTATAACTTGATGATCATCTTACTAAATTTGGCAAATCATTGAGACATCTACATCTATGTTTACAGCTGATATCTATCAAGTGACATACCGAGACAATTAGGACCATTCAACTTCATTTATGCCACGTCTGCCGCCTGGCATCCCCCCTGGGGGTACCCGTGTCCGTCTTCTCCCCCTCAGCTCCCCATACTCTGGCTGCTGCCGTCCATTTGGGGGTTCAGCGATGGAGACTCTGGTTTCGTTCATTGGTAAGTATTAGGTCGTTATGCTCTGGCCCATTCCGCCATTGTTCTTACATTTACCTCTGTGACACATCTTTTTGTCTATTTAGATATATCTCATCCGCATCCACCCCTGATGAGCGAGCAATGATCTTGCAAAACGCGCGTCGGGTTTTCTGATGCGTGAACTTGTATATACTGCATTGTTTAGCGTTTGTATCAACTTTATTTATTCTCTTCATTATGTGCAAATCCATTGGCTGAGCTAATATGCTATATTATCCATGTATGTACATTCATTTTAATAAACATTTATACTGCTATCACTCTTGTTACTTCGTGGCTGACTGTGACCACCTCATTCAAAGTCCCAGGGCGACTCTCTCTATTTGTATCAGATTTTCCCTGGATCAACTTTACCTATAAATGTCAGTACCCCGTTATATTCTGTACATTTAAGAAAGCATCCAGGACTTTATTCAAGCAATCTACTGATCTGGCCAGAACCACCTCTGGAGGGAATCTATTCCACATTTTCACACCTTTTACTGTGAAGAAACCTTTCCATATTTGGAGATGAAATCTCTTTGCCTCCAGATGTAAAGAGTGTCCCCTTGTCCTCTGTGATGACCTAAAAGTGAATAACTCAACACCAAGTTCACTATGTGGACCCCTTATATATTTATACATGGAGATCATATCCCCCCTTATGTATTTATACATGGAGATAATATCCCCCCTTATATATTTATACATGGAGATCATATCCCCCCTTATGTATTTATACATGGAGATCATATCCCCCCTTATGTATTTATACATGGAGATCATATCCCCCCCTTATTTATTTATACATGGAGATCATATCCCCCCTTATGTATTTATACATGGAGATCATATCCCCCCTTATGTATTTATACATGGTGATCATATCCCCCTTAATCTTCTCTTTTCAAGAGGGAATAAATTCAGTTTCTCTAATCTCTCCTCATAGCTGAGCTCCTCCATGCCTCTTATCAGTTTGGTTGCCCTTCTCTGCACTTTCTCCAGTTCCCTGATATCCTTTTTCAGAACTGGAGCCCAAAACTGAACTGCATATTCCAGATGAGGTCTTACTAATGATTTGTACAGATGATATCTCTCTATCTCTGGAGTCCATACCTCTCTTATACAAGAAAGGACTTTGCTCGCTTTGGAAACCACAGCTTGGCATTGCATGTTATTATTGAGCTTATGATCTACCAAAATCCCCAGATCCTTCTCCACTATGGATCCCCCCAGATCCTTCTCCACCATGGACTCCCCCAGATCCTTCTCCACCATGGATCCACCAGTTGTACCCCCCTAGTATGTATGATGTATATTCTTAGCCCCCAAGTGCAGAACTTTACATTTATCAACATTAAACCTCATCTGCCACATAGTCGCCCAATTAGACCGTGCATTGAGGTCGGCTTGTAAGTTGGAGACATCCTGTAAGGATGTTATTCTACTGCATAGCTCGGTGTCATCTGCAAAGACTGAAATGGTATTTTTAATCCCAGACCCGATATCAATTATAAAGATATTAAAAAGTAAGGGTCCCAGCACTGAACCTTGGGGTACACCACTGATAACCTCTTTGAATTCTGTCCTTTAGCCAGTTTTCTATCCATTTACAAACTGATATTTCCAAGCCTGTAGACTTTACCTTACACATGAGCCGTCTGTGGGGAACTGTGTCAAACGCTTTTGCAAAATCCAAGTATACCACTTCCACAGCCACTCCTCTGTCCAAGTATACCACATCCACAGCCACCCCTCTGTCCAAGTATACCACGTCCACGGCCACCCCTCTGTCCAAGCATAACACATCCACCGCCTCCCCTCTGTCCAAGTATACCACGTCCACAGCCACCCCTCTGTCCAAGTATACCACGTCCACAGCCACCCCTCTGTCCAAGCATACCATGTCCACAGCCACCCCTCTGTCCAAGTATACCACATCCACAGCTACCCCTCTGTCCAAGCATACCACGTCCACAGCCACCCCTCTGTCCAAGCATACCACGTCCACAGTCACCCCTCTGTCCAAGTATACCACGTCCACAGCCACCCCTTGCAGGGTTCCAGACACTGGAGAACAGGAGGAGGCCTCCCAACAGACTTCATAGTGCAGCCTTTTTCAACCAGGGGTGCCTTGAGGTTTCTTCAGTGGGGGCCTCAGCAAAATGCCTAAAAATTTTCCAAAGATTGTATACAAGACGGAAGGTGGAAGAAGTCCGCCTTTTAGTTACACAAAGTCACAGGTTTTCATTGTACACCATTACGACCTTCTAGCTGCCGACCTGCTAACAACCAATGACATCATCAGTTGATAAGGAGGATGTCAGGCATCTGCATAGCATGTTTGTTTGACCCTCCCCTGCCTCTCTCTATAAGTTTTGAGGTCACATTAGCTGAGTGATGGAGAAAAACTGAGGAAGAAGAGAAACATTGGAATACTAGTTGGTACTAGCATGCGCCTCTAACGTTGGGTGTCCTACATGTGTGGATGTTGCTGCATTATGTAAAACTATTAGAATTGTTTTTACATTTTAGAATGGGGCGCCTCAAGACTGTCCATAATTTGGGACAGTGCCTCAAGATTGTCCATCATTTCAAAGGGTGCCTTGACTGAAAAAGGTTGAGAAACACTGGCATAGTGGTGAGAGGCTGCTGGTCACAATCTCATTACCCTCCTCTTAAAGGAACAGTGTCACCAATATTTGGGACTTTGTTTGGGGCCTTAGCTTTTAACCTGGGATACAAATTCACTATTGAACATTCCAACACAGGGCCCTGGGACCCAACATTTAGCACCACATTGACCAGTAGGAGGGGTTGTGGAGGGTCTCTAGGACCTTTCAGCCTCCAGGCTTTTATTGCTGGGTATTGAACAGGACCGTTTTTAAGGCAGGGCAAAAGGGGCAGCTGCCCTGGGCCCTGTCATTGTAGTGGGGCCCAAAGCAGCTGCCTAATACTTGGCAACTATCCTGGTTCAAATTCCCTCATCCCTTGAGGTTTTAGTCCTGTGCTGTGTCCCGATATCTCTGTGTGAAGTGCTGATACTAATGCTGCCCAGCTCTGCCCTATTGTTGTGTAGAGATGACTCACCTACAGACCCTGTGTTTACATGTAAATAACTGGCATTAATATGTAAATGGAGGCAACATTCATATGTATATCATGTCCCTCTGAGGTCATATCTGCCGTCACTTCTGCTGAATGCTGCCCACTGGGGAGGTAAAGGGGCATGCTTGAAAGTCCTGCCTACAACTGTGGTCATTAAGCTTAACATCTACCTGTTCTGCAAAGGCAAGCAAATTGGTGGGGGGGGGAGGAGTAGTGTGGGGTGTGCAGAGGTAGGCAGAGAAGGAATTACAGTTTGGGGTGCACAGGTGAGCAAGGAGGGGATGTATGGATGTGAGGAAGGTGAGTGCAAAGATGAGTGGAGGAGGCAGGTAGAGTTAAAGGGGAGGGGGATTGGAGTGGAGAGGATGGGGGAGGTTTGGGGTGCAGAGGTTAGCAGGGGTTTTAGGATGCAAAGGTGTACCGGCAGGGTGGATAAAGATGAAGGCCGCGTGTAGGGCTCTATGCACTAGAAATGCGGAAGAAAGTCCCTAACGCTTTTTCAAAATCACACGGTGCCAAGACACATGTCAGCAGATGGGTGAGGGTGTCATAATACAATTAATGGCACTGCTGTGTATCTGCTAAAGGGCAGCACCTTTCTGTGGTGTCAGGAAAGTGATTTTGCATGCGTTCCTGACACACACAAATGTGAACGCAGGATACATTGGTGGTCAGTGTAAATCTCTTCATTACTTTGGTGCTTGGTGTAGAATCCTTTCTTTCACACTAGTGGCCAGTGTGAATGTTCCCCTTACATTGGTGGTCAGTGTAAATCCCTTCTTACATTGGTGGTTACTGTGAATGCTTCTATTACATTAGTGGTCAGTGTAAACCCCTATTACATTAGTGGTCAGTGTAAACCCCTATTACATTAGTGGTCAGTGTAAACCCCTATTACATTGGTTGCCAGTGTAAACCCCTATTACATTAATGGTCAGTGTAAACCCCTATTACATTAGTGGTCAGTATAAACCCCTATTACATTGGTGGTCAGTGTAAACCCCTATTACATTAGTGGTCAGTGTAAACCCCTATTACATTAGTGGTCAGTGTAAACCCCTATTACATTGGTGGTCAGTGTAAATCCCTTCTTACATTGGTGGTTACTGTGAATGCTTCTATTACATTAGTGGTCAGTGTAAACCCCTATTACATTAGTGGTCAGTGTAAACCCCTATTACATTAGTGGTCAGTGTAAACCCCTATTACATTGGTGGTCAGTGTAAACCCCTATTACATTAGTGGTCAGTGTAAACCCCTATTACATTAGTGGTCAGTGTAAACCCCTATTACATTGGTGGTCAATGTAAACCCCTATTACATTGGTGGCCAGTGTTGAAACTCCTCTTTATATTGGTAGTCTGTAAAAAAATCAGCATTTCCATTGACCACACCCTCCCCCCAGCACTGCCACTGATCCCAGGAGTCCTAGGATCCCTAGGAGTTTTCTGTGTATTGATGGGTCCGCTTACCTCCCCAGTCCATGGTGTGCAGGCAGTGAGGAGATGATGTGCTGTAATCTCTAGCAACCAATCAGTGAGCAGTATTACTGTACAGTAATCTCTAGCAACCAATCAACAAGCAGAAATCATGTGCTGCAACCTCTAGCAACTAATCAGTGAGCCCTAATGTGTGCTGTATCCTCTAGAAACCAGTCAGTAAGTGGTAATGATATGCTGTAACCTCTGGCAACCAATCGCAATCGCTGCCTGATCTGATACAGTAAACTGATTTTGAGTCTAGCTGCTATTTATTGTATGTCTCAGAGCAGGTGGAGAGGGAAACTGCATGGGGGTGGGGGAGCTGGTGGGGGCCCCAAGAAAATTTTTACCCAGGTCTCAATCAATATTAAAGAAAGCCTTGGTACTGAAGGAAGGGGCTTTGTCGTCTGGAATCAGGGGACTCATATATCAAGGGACTCATACATCGGGGGACTCATACATCGGGGAACTCATACATCGGGGGACTCATACTTCAGAGGACTAATACATCAAGGCACTCATACATTGGGGGACTCAGACATCAATGGACTCATACATCGGGGGACTCATACATCAAGGCACTCATATATCGGGGGACTTAGACATCAAGGGACTCATACATCGGGGGACTCATACATCAAGGGACTCATATATCAAGGGACTCATACATCGGGGGACTCATACATTGGGGGGACTAAAACATTGGGAGGACTCATACATTGAGGGACTCATACTTGAGAGGACTAATACATCAAGGCACTCATACATCGGGGGACTAATACATCAAGGGACTCATACATTGGGGGACTCATACATCAAGGGACTCGTACATCAAGGGACTCGTACATTGGGGGACTCATATATCGGGGGACTCATACATCAGGGGACTCATACGTCAGAGGTCTAATACATCAAGGGACTCATACATTGGTGGACTCATACATCGGGGGACTCATACATCAGGGGACTTGTACATCGGGGGACTCATACATCGGGGGACTTATACATCAGGGACTCATACATCGGGGGACTCATACATCAGGGGACTCATACATGCACACGCACTTGGGGGCTAAGAATATGCATGCATTATATAGAATGTCAGGGGACTTATATATGGGTGAGCTCAGTCATCGGGGTGTTCTGACTCAACTACAAAGCCATAAACTTTATCTCCAGCTTCATATAGGGCTTACATGACTTGGTGTTCTATTTATCCCTTGCATCAATTCAGACAGCTTAACTCAATGAATGAACTTACTGTTTGGAGAGACAGATGATGAATCCTTTCGAATGTTCTATTTAATGATGGATATTCATAGGTAGAAAAACGTTGGTGTTGTAAGCCATATGGAAAGATGTTACAGCAATGATGGTATACTGAGCAATGAACCAGAGAGAGGAAGGGGAGGGGGATATACAGAACTACAGTGGGAGAGAGAGTTCAGTTAGACAGAAGGGAACAGAGCTTAAAGACACAGAGCAATAATAAATCACATAGTGTTACACGACACTCCCCTTTTGAAATCTTTAGATTTCATAACCATAAACTAATATATATATATACAGTGGGGATCGAAAGTTTGGGCACCCCAGGTAAAAATGTGTATTAATGTGCATAACGAAGCCAAGGAAAGATGGAAAAATCTCCAAATAGCATCAAATTACAGATTAGACATTCTTATAATATGTCAAAAAAGTTAGATTTTATTTCCATCATTTACACTTTCAAAATTACAGAAAACAAAAAAATGGCGTCTGCAAAAGTTTGGGCACCCTGCAGAGTTAATATCTTGTACTGCCCCCTTTGGCAAGTATCACAGCTTTTAAACGCTTTTTGTAGCCAGCCAAGAGTTACTCAATTCTTGTTTGAGGTATCTTTGCCCATTCTTCCTTACAAAAGTCTTCCAGTTCTTTGAGATTTCTGGGCTGTCTGTCACGCACTGCTCTTTTAAGGTCTATCCATAGATTTTCAATAATGTTGAGGTCAGGAGATTGTGAAGGCCATGGCAAAACCTTTAGTTTACGCCTCTTGATGTAATCCCCCGTGGATTTTGAGGTGTGTTTAGGATCATTATCCATTTGTAGAAGCCATCCTCTCTTTAACTTCAGCTTTTTCACAGATGGCATCAAGTTACCATCCAAAATTTGCTGAAATTTTATTGAATCCATTTTTCCTTCTACTCGTGAAATGTTCCCTGTGCCACTGGCTGCAATACAACCCCAAAGCATGATTGATCCACCCCCATGCTTAACAGTTGGACAGAGGTTCTTTTCATTAAATTCTGTGCCCTTTCTTCTCGAAACGTACCTTTGCTCATTCCGGCCAAAAAGTTGTATTTTAACCTCATCGGTCCACAGAACTTGTTTCCAAAATGCCTCAGGCTTGTCTATATGTTCATTTGCAAAGTTCAAACGCTGATTTTTGTGGTGAGGACATAGAAGAGGTTTTCTTCTGATGACTCTTCATGAAGACCATATTTGTACAAGTATCTCTTTATAGTGGAATAGTGTACCACAACTCCAGTATCTGCCAGATCTTTCTGGAGGGATCGTGCAGTCAAACGTGGGTTTTGAATTGCTTTTCTCACAATCCTGTGAGCTGTTCTGTCTGATATTTTTCTTGGTCTTCCAGATCTTGCTTTAACTTCCACTGTTCCTGATGACTGCCATTTCTTAATTACATTCCGAACAGAGGATATTGACATCTGAAAACGCTTTGCTATCTTCTTATAGCCCTCTCCAGCTTTGTGAGCGTCAACTATTTTCAGTTTCAGTTTTCTAGACAACTGCTTAGAAGAACCCATGGTGCTGATTGTTGGGGCAAGGTCAGATGAGTCTGGCCATTTAAAACCTTTGAGATTGACATCACCTGGTTTTCCCAGACGATGATTGAGAACAAGCCATGACACTGGCAGGTCTCAGCTTTGCAAAGGGGGCAGCACATGCTATAAATTCTGCAGGATGCCCAAACTTTTGCAGACGCCATTTTTTTGATTTTTGTAATTTTGTAAGTGTAAATGATGGAAATAAAATTTAACTTTTTTTGACATATTATAAGAATGTCTAATCTGTAATTTGATGCCATTTGGAGATTTTTCCATCTTTCCTTGGCTTCGTTATGCACATTAATACACATTTTTATCTGGGGTGCCCAAACTTTCGATCCCCACTGTATATATTCAATAAGTCCAATACTGATAAATGTCCTGGAACCTGAAATGAAAAGCATGCAACAAGCAAGCATAAACATGAGTCCAACAGGATTGAAGAACATGTAGTTTGACGTATGACGCCTTCAAAGAATTCCAAAGTTCTGAGTAGAACCTGAAGATAGCAGCAATGTACTCCCCGCCGTGTCAACAGCATGGCTAATCCTTGCATATGTCACTCACCAGGCAAAAGGAGTACTAACTCCGTAATTGGTCGAGTAAAGGTTCGTGTCGACCCTCGTTTGGTTTCCTTGACTTCTACCTTCCGGACCTTGTTATCCTCACTGGGCATAACTTTAGTAATAAGACCCATAGGCCACTCATTCCGACAAACTTCCTTGTCTTTTAGAAGGATGAGATCTCCAACCTTAAGATTAGGCTTATGCCGCGTACACACGGTCAGACTTTTTGGCTACAAAAGTCCGACAGCCCGTCCGACAGACTTTCGACGGACTTTTGGCGGACTTTTGGCGCACTTGCGGCAGAATTTCTAACAAACGGACTTGCCTACATACGATCACACAAAAGTCAGACGGATTCGTACGTGATGACGTACACCAGACTAAAATAAGGAAGTTGATAGCCAGTAGCCAATAGCTGCCCTAGCGTGGGTTTTTGTCCGTCGGACTAGCATACAGACGAGCGGATTTCTGGGTTCGGCGTAGTTATGACGTAAAGATTTGAAGCATGTTTCAAATCTAAAGTCCGTCAGATTTGCGGCTGGAAAAGTCCGCTGAAAGTCCGGAGAAGCCCACACACGATCGGATTGTCAGCCGGCTTTGGTCCGTCGGCGTCCGTCGGACTTTTGTAGACGAAAAGTCTGACCGTGTGTACGCGGCATTAGATGTTTGCTGTTTGTTACGATCTTGAAAGTGATGAAGATACTCCTTCCTCCAGCGATGTCAAAACACATTGGCTAGATGCTGCACCTGCTTCCATTGACGCCTGAAGATATCCTTGGGTTCGATCTCACTTAAAGATATCATAGCAGTTCCAATCTTTTGAGTAAGAAGCAAAGCTGGAGTAAGGATCACTGGAGCATAAGGATCTGAAGATACAGGCACTAAAGGTCTTGCGTTCATTATGGCAGACACTTCAGCGAGAAAGGTAGACAAAGTATCATGGGTGAGTGGTAAAGACTTGTAAGTCTGCAACATGGAGTCAAGAGTTCTTTGTGCTACTCCAATAATTAGTTCCCAAGATCCTCCCATATGTGAAAAATGTGGAGGATTAAACAGCCAAGTACATCCATTGTTGGCCAGGATATTGTCCAATTGTAGCTCTTTACATGCTGCAACAAAGTTGGTACCACAGTCAGATCTCAGCTGCTTAACTGGTCCTCTGACAGTAAAGAATCTTTGTAGGGCACAGGTGAAGGAAGAAGAATCCATAGACTTGATCACTTCTATGTGCATTGCTCGGATGCTGAGACAAGTAAACAAAACAGCCCACCTTTTACTATTGGCAGCTCCACCACAAGTTCTCCGAGTGATGACAGACCATGGGCCAAAAACATCTACTCCAACATAGGTGAAGGGTGGATCTGTACTTAGGCAATCAACTGGAAGACTTGCCATTTGTTGCTGTTGATGTTTTCTTCTTAACTTTTGGCACTTGATGAACCTGAAGAGCAAGGAGAAGACACACCTTTTCATACCAATGATCCACAAGCCAGCTGATCTGATGGCACCTTCTGTAAACTGACGTCCTTGATGATGTACCAGTTCATGGTGATGACGAACCAGAAGTGTAGTAACATGATGTTGACCTGGTATGATTATAGGATTCTGTTCTTTGCTGCATAAGTCAGAGTTCGTTATACGGCCACCTACTCTCAGCAGCTGATTGGCATCAACTACAGGGTTTAGACTGAAGAGAGAACTGTTTTTAGACAATTCAGTTCCATTTCTGATTCTCCTGAATTCCTCCTGATACACCTCTTGTTGCACACAATGGATAACTACCTCTTCTGCATGTGAAATATCTGCTGCTGTTAAGTGTCCAGAACAGCTGTGCCAACCATGACACTCTGCCGCAGAGTGCTACCCAAAGCAACGAGCAATATGAATTAGGCGAGCAATAGCTCTTACAGCAGATGACCTGGTGGAAAAACGCTCAAAACGGTGTGACTGCAGCTTCTGTTTTGTGTTTACAGAAGTGTGGAATGAAATGTTCACAGTTCTTATTTCCTTATCTTCAGGACTTAGTAGCCCATAGGTGGTGTCGATGGAGAGGGGGGGGGGGGGGGGTGAGTAGGGGTCCTCACACAAAACCTTGGAGGTGACAGCCATAAGCCGTCCTGAAGAACAACAGATGACACGGCTCTGGTCCCACAGTCAGCTGGGTTGAGTTCAGTGGGAACTTAATGCCATTGACTTGGTAGAGAGAATCTCTTAATACGTTCAACCCTGTTGCTGACGTACACATAAAACTGTTTTGTTTGGTTGTATATGTAACCAAGTACTACCTTACTGTCTGTATAGGAGGTGAAAGAATCAATTCTAGTGTCCATTTCACTTCATATGACTTCAGCAATTTCTACTGCTAGCATGGCTGCACAAAGTTCAAGTCTTGGTATGGTATGTGCAGGTTTGGGAGTGAGTTTTGCCTTGCCTAGGACAAAACTACTGCTGGCTTCCACTTCAGCGCAGGCACTAATAAGTCGCTCACTGAGTGTTGAGTATCTTGAACTATGGGATCTAGAAGACTTTTTAGAACGTCTGGTGGAACCAGATCTGTGAGATGCAGTGTCCTGTAGCAGCGCTATCTTTGCTTCTGCCTTTAATTTGGTTTGCTGAATAAAACTGTCTCTTTCTAGATTAAGAACCTTAAAGCTCTTTAATTCCTCCAGTGAACCTTCTGTATTCATACTTTGTAAGACATTAATGAACTTGTTACTGGTAAAATGATAGAGCTCATATGAGGCACTTGTTTAAAGGTGCCCTCTAGTGTCAGTAGTTCACGTTCAACAGACACTGTATTAGATTCAGAAACAATCTTCTTCCAAATTAATTTCAAGCTATTTGACAATTCAGTTCTTAAAACTTCATAGTTCTCCATTACTTTCCAAGTTGGTTTGACTGAAAGTTTGGATAACTCAGTTGGCTCAGGATCTTGTGCTGGGGTTGCTGTGTGTTCACATTCAGAGTCGTGGTAACTCATGGCAGATAATGGCTGAATGATAAGCAGGCAGGATCTGTGTGCTATAATATGACACCATGCAGCCTGGACTCAGGTTAAGAGGATTCCATGTGCTGCTGTCTCATTCTTTGTTGCAATGAGGGCAGTAAATCTTGTTTGTATCAGTACTTTCATGCAGAAATCTTGTAATTAGGCTGTGGAACTCCAATTGTTTATTGTTTTGACTCAACTACAAAGCCATAAACTTTATCTCCAGCTTCATATAGGGCTTACATAACCTGGTGTTCTATTTATCCCTTGCATCAATTCAGACAACTTAACTCAATGAATAAACTCTCTGTATGGAGAGACAATTAATCCTTTTGAATGTTCTGTTTAATGATGGATATTCATATAGGTAGAAAGATGTTGGTGTTGTAAGCCATATGGAAAGATGTTACAGCAATGATGGTATAATGAGCAATGAACCAGAGAGAGGAAGGGGAGGGGGATATACAGAGCTACAGTGGGAGACAGAGTTCAGTTAGACAGAAGGGAACAGAGCCTAAAGACACAGAGCAATAATAAATCACATAGTGTAACACAACAGGGGGACTCATACATCGGGGGACTCATATATCAGGGGATTCATACATCAAGGAAATCATACTTCGGGGGACTCATACACCAGGGGATTCATACATCAAGGGACTCATACATTGGGGGACTCATACATCAGGGGATTCATACATCAAGGGACTCATACATGCACATGCACTTGGGGCTAAGAATATGCATGCATTATACAGTATGTCAGGGGACTCATATATGGGTGAGCTCAGTGGCTCCTCCGGGGGTAGGTGCCACATAGGATTTTGTGTAAATAGTGGATAGGGGTGAAGGAAATAAGCGGGTGTTGCACATGGACCCTCCCAGCCACAATCCCGGATTCTGCTTCTGTCCATCTGGGAGTTATGTTCATTTCCGCTCTCCTGTCATTGTTCCGGAAACTTCTGTTGCATTCTGCACTGTATAGAATAAAAACAAATCCAACAGAGAAAGTGAGAGCCTCTTATTGGTCACATAAAGAACACAGAACCAGGAATCTATCCTCTAATATTTCACTGATAGCATAGAAATGGTCTGGTGGTTTAGTCCCTAAAGCTGCAATATTGGTTTTGGGTGGAGTGACCCTTTAATGTTCATTTTTGAATGTCATTTAATTACCTAGTCCAACATTTTTGTTCAAGTTGGCCGCCTGATATTTGCTTTAATCTGCACAGTAACACTACTACAGATGGCAACATTACTACACACAGACACAAAACATGAAGTGCAGTAGAGCGGTAACAGCAGTAAATGACTTTCAGACTCGGGCAGATGTGCACTTTGTAGGTGACCTCTGTCATCGAGGAGTTCATCTGCCCGCAGCTACCCCTCCAAATGACATTTCTTTTGCATTGCACCTGAAGCATCATTTATTTATTTATTTATTTTTGCATTGCAGCAATTTATTCCCTTCTATATCTAGCAGCAGAAATAGAACATATGGATTGCCCGGCAGGCTGCAGTCGGTAGCAGAAGCCGGTACAGTGTGTCGTGTCTGTGCTGGCGGAGGGCGGAGTGACAGACAAACATGTGTGGGCTGAGCGCAGACCGGATCCTGAAGACGCCATCAGAGGCCTGGCAGTCTACTTCTGCTTCTCCGAGGATGCTGGGACACATCCGATCTTATCATTTATATCATATCATCATATCACATCATATCATCATATATTCATATCACTAGTATCATATATTCATATAATGTGTATCATATATTTATATAATGTGTATCATATATTCATATAACTTTTATCATATATTTATATAACTTGTATCATATATTTATATAATGTATATCATATATTTATATCACTTGTATCATATATTCATATAACTTGTATCATATATTTATATAATGTGTATCATATATTTATATAATGTGTATCATATATTTATATAATGTGTATCATATATTTTTATAATGTGTATCATATATTCATATAACTTTTATCATATATTTATATAACTTGTATCATATATTTATATAATGTGTATCATATATTTATATAATGTATATCATATATTCATATAACTTGTATCATATATTTATATCACTTGTGTCATATATTTATATAATGTGTATCATATATTTATATCACTTGTATCATATATTTATATCACTTGTATCATATATTTATATAATGTGTATCATATATTTATATAACTGGTATCATATATTTATATCACTTGTATTACATATTTATATAATGTATATCATATATACATATAACTTTTATCATATATTCATATAACTTGTATCATATATTTATATAATGTGTATCATATATTTATATCACTTGTATCATATATTCATATAACGTGTATCATATATTCATATAACTTTTATCATATATTTATATAACTTTTATCATATATTTATATAACTTGTATCATATATTTATATCACTTGTATCATATATTTATATCACTTGTATTATATATTTATATAATGTGTATCATATACAGTATTCATATAACTGGTATAATAAAAGAAACGGGTGGGTGATATTTCTTACTGCCAACATCCCTAACTTAACTGAAACAAACATACAAAACCCCCTTTATGGGACTTTTAAGGCAGATATGACAATCATCGACATTTAAATAAAAGGCGGGTGTGTCAAATTTATTGCAGATCCGCAGAGTATATAAATACACACAAATCACTGTATGAATGTTATTACATGAACACGGCGAGAGCGGGGTGCTGCTTGGAAATTCATGGGCCCCGGGAACAGGGGACCTCAGACAACAGCGGCTCCTTCTGGGGTAAACGCTACAGATGTTTGGCTTATATGAATATACCGTATGACGATATGATACAAGTTATATAAATATATAATACAAGTTCTCTGAATATATAATACAAGTTATCTAAATATATATGTAGCACCCTCTACCTTAGGAAGGTACAGTAGTGTTTTTTTGTTTTTGCTCTCAGTGCAGGTAAATTTAGGCAGGCCTAGCTGTGAGCTAGGCCTGTTTGTCTTTGATCTGGGGGCAGGGGAGTGACATGTACTGACATGTCTGTCATCTCTCTGGCGCCTCCTCTGTTTCCAGAGGGTTCTGGAAAGGAGGCAGGGCAGAGGATGGGAGTGGCATGGAGTGTATCTGGGAGCCCTGACCAATCCCCAACTAGGATTGGCAGGGGGCAGGCCTCCTATATATAGTCATGGTCAGCCTGTTGTGGGAGGAGTTGTTGGGTGGAAGAAATGAGATGATGGAGTGTTAGGCTATGGTGGCCCTTGAGGGAACCCCCTTTCTGGGGGGGAGTGATCTTGGGTCTGAAGCTTGGGAGCTGGGAGTGAGCCTCTCGTTACACGGTCATTGAGAGGTGTCCTGAACGGGATCAGGAGGAGGACAGCGGGGATCACTGTCGGGAAAGTCATTCAGGAGGGATCCATTCCAGGGTCAGTGAGCGAGAAGCACAGTGAGAAGCTCTGAGAGGGACATGCCAGGATTGGATGTGAAGCCAGATGGAGAGACTGTGGTGTTGTTGAAGTCAAGCTGCTGCAGCCAGGAGGGTTGGCAGGATTTGCACCGGACTTTCTGGGACCAGTAGTCCACCAAGTTTCAGTTAGCACAAATGTCCTTTTTCATCGCTATTTGCTTGCTACACTAAAGGGGACTGCAGACCCCTGCCAGCAAATTGAACTGTTGGGACTTATTCAGAGTGAGGCCTAACCATGCGCTAACGATGACAAGAATCTAGAATTGTACAGCAGAGAAAAGCAAAGTGATCTCAAGTAGTGTGCTGGAGGAGTTCTTTGTTCAAACAAGCAAGATTCATTATTTGGGCATTCCATGTCCCTTTTCCCCATCCAAGTTTAATCCTCTAAATATAATAACAAAAAAAAACAAGCTAAAGGACTGTTCATTATGTGATACAAAGAAAAGGTTGACATTGTACTCTCTAAATGATATACATGCAAATCATAAATGAATATGCTAAATATAATCCACACTGTAATAGAAAATAAGTGAATATACTCCACGGATGAAAACTGAGATATGATATAAGTCCAGGTAAGTGAATGACCACTTTCTGACATCAATGGGAGAAGATAATGGGAGAAGCCACCACCAATATAAAGGAGGCTTACCAGGGCTAATGGACTCAACAAGCCCATTAGCTCCGGTGCCCAATGTGCCCAATGAGTCGCCAAGGCTTACGGTGACAGCGCACCGATAGGCAGGAACATCCAAGTCTACAGATGTTGACACAGGAGGACGATGTTCACGCTGTCCCTCAGAGGACCCACAGCAAGGAAGGGAAACTCAGAGATAAGCAGGTCAGATCCTTCTCATATCTCATACAGGATGCAACCATAAATGAGACAAAAGTTCCACATAGTGTAAATCCGCATAACAGGGAATATTTATTAAAATTGAGGAGCACTCACATTTGAGCAGATAAAAAAGCGCTTGTATAGAGACTGAAAATGAACGCAATGGCATCAGCAAGCTTGTTCCGACGCGTTTCGTCTAAAGAGACGTCACCCGCCCAGGATCAGCCCTGTTGACAGCTTCCTTCTACTGCTGTCAAAGTGGGTAAAGGCTAAGTCCACCTTTTAGAGCATGTTACATTCTACACCCATATTTAAGGTGTAACATGGTGCCAAATTCCTTGCCCCCTCCCAACTCCCAAAAGGCCCCTGACAGGGTGCAGGGGTTGTTCTCTCCTGTAGCAGCTGTCACATTTTTGAAATCAGCATGGCTGTTCTGGCAGAATGATCTGTGAATAAAGTCCCATCTTCCATCACACTCATAGCCCACTGACACTTCCTCCGACTCGCTAACTAAAAACCAGTACCTCTACAGAGGTGGAGGACTAGTCTGCACGATCGCCCCCCAAAATCCTCTCATCACAGCTGAAATGCTCTGCAGGCTTATTTGCGAAAAATAAAAATGATTTTTTTTTCTGTAAATATTTGTCTATTTTTTTCTGCAATAGGTGGACTTGGCTTTTAACCATTTCCCGCCTATAGCGAAATGCCTGCGGCACGATCTGTCACTGGTTGTGTCCAATGGGACATCGCTGATGGCTGATCAGTGTACCAGCCCATCGCCAGCACCATGTAATTGCTGTAACCAATCACAGCCGATCACATGACAATCATACACAATGGATGGCTTTTTTTTTTCATGCCATTAATTGTGTACAGCTGTGTTGCTAGCTGTGATTGGTCACAGTGATCACATGGTACAGACAGGGCCAATCACAGCCAATCTGTACCATGTGATTATATGTGGCCAATCACAGCTAATCACAATAATCAGTTACATTCAGTAAAAATGGTTGCTGGTAAAAACAATCATAATGTGTAAAAAAAACAAAACAAAACACTGCTCACTTCCCCAGGGTAGTGCAATGTTACTATGGTAACACTGGATTCACAGTATGTAAAAAAAAAAAAATTGTAAAAAAAAAAGGAAAAAAAGTAATAAAAAAAGGAAAAAAAAAAAGAAAATTCTTATTTATGTATTTATTTATTTATTTTTTACATACTGTCACCAGTCAGAGTCTGGAAGCGGTAGGTACCGGTACCTGCTGCATTCTTGGCAACCAGTGACATCATCAGGCTCCATTCATTTACTGGCTAGGAATACAGCAAGCCCTCCTGTACTGGGTCCAGACCCCATCAGTTCAAAAGGGGGGGAACCCGGGCGCCGCCCCCTCTCTCCAGGCCACCCCCCCTATATGCAATGAGACCCATTTTCCGATTGGCCGAAAAGAGAAGACTCCCGATTGGCCGCTAATGAGGAGGGAGGAAATGGAAGCTGCTGCCATCGCCAAACCTTCCACCGACCCCCACTGGGGCCCGGGCACTTGCTGAGCAGGATGTCTGACTGCACTGTCTTATTGCAAAAACCAATCTGCTGGCTTCCCTCCTTTCCTTTCCTGCTGACAGGGGGATGTTTCAGGATTGAGAGTGGGGGAAGGGGACGGTAAATATGTAATTTACTGGTCCCTTCCTTTTCTGAATGAACACAGTGAGTGATCGGTACCAATCACTCCTGTGTCCATTTGTCACTGAAGCCTAGCAAACTGTGTTTACTAGGCTTCAGTTTGTGAATGAGCAGGAAGACTCAGAGGGCTTCCTATTCATTTACCTGAGGCTGCAGAGAAAGGGACTGATAAATCGATGTCCTCGGTCACTTTCAAACAGGGGAAGAGGGGGAGACCCTGTCAGGTAGGCTGTATGGGGCACCTGTGATTTCTAACAGCAGCTTTGCAGGAATAGGTAACATATAACAAGTGTTGGGTTCTCTTCAAAATTCATACTGGGCCATTTGGATCTTGCATTGATTTTAGGGGGGGGGGGCACAGAAAAATTGGAGTCCCAACCAAAAATCTACACCAGACCTTTATATAAGCATGTAGCCCGGTAAGCTAGGATGGGGACAGGACAAGATTTCTTGCCCCCTCTACCCCTGCACCATACAAGGCCATATGCCCTCAGCATGGGGGAGGGGGGTACCCAATAGTGATGTGTCACAGGATAACCCCCATCAATTCAAATGTAACTTTATTCCTGCATTACATTCATTTTGTAACCAATCTTTGGTCATAGGACTCGAATGATTCTCAGTGGCACATCAGCAGCAAAGCAATGAAAAGTAAAGCCAGAAGGTTGGAGTTAACTCTCAGCTTCCGGCTGGATTCACACCTACGCAAGTTACAACTGCATTATGGACACTAGATGGAGCTGGTGGTCACAGTAAATAAAAATGTATTTCCAGCTCCATCTAGTGGCCATCATGCAGTATTTTCCTGAATCATAGAATTCTTATGAAGAATAATATTCGACCTGAAGATAAAATAGCCTAATAACATTTTTTTCTGCCTACAGAACAATTCTAAATACAGCTTCACCGGACAACCAGCTCTTCATATTTTTAAAATAAATAAATCTACCCCATAGTGTCACGGTGACGGTTTCTATCTCAGATTTGTATTTAGCGGTTTGGCTGGCGTGTTATGCGGCTGTCCACGGCGCTGATTATGGATGGAGTCTAAACTGTGATTACCTAGACATAAGCGGCAGTTATTTTTAGGACTCCGGTGCGATTTGAAGGAGTAAATGGCGGCCTTGGAGGTGTGAGGCCGCTATCAGTTATTATAAAGTAAACACATCATTCACCAGAGAGAAATAGTTAAACCTTCCTGCACATTCCCGGCTCAGGGCGGAAAGCAGAGGAGACAGCCAGAGCAATCAATTCTCCACATTCTAACAGCCCAGAGCTCATCGGCTGCATGTAACCGACTATAAATGAGCCCATAGATCCCCCTCCTCCACCCAAAGCCCCCAAAACTCTCATCTCCTTAACAATGGACAAATATCTCTTTAGCAGAAACTTGTCAAGTTATCCTGACAGGATAGAGAGGAAAACATACAAAGAAATCCCCGGCAAATCCGCTTCCTGCCGTCTGGTTAAGGCCTGATGGATAAAACAAAGTAATTTCAGCGTCACCGAGGATTGCGGGCGCCGTGCATCTACCTGACCTCAAATCCTGACAGATCAGAGAGGAGCGATTGTCTCCTAAGTCACATCTCTTCCCCGGAACAAAGCGCCAGAAAAAAAAAACAATCCGTGTTTGTAAACAGAAGTGCCGTCAGATGTTCAGGAAATCCACCGATGAAGAACGATGAAGCAAAATTATTATACTAGATATTTTATTAATTGTAATAATTATTATTATTATTGTATCATTACCATCACAATATATTTTATTATTAATCTTCTTCTCCTCCTTTGTCTTTCTTCTTCATCTATCTTCTTCGTCCTTCTTCTTCATCTTTCTTCTTCGTACTTCTTCTTCATCTTTCTTCTTCGTACTTCTTCTTCATCTTTCTTCTTCATTCTTCTTCTTCGTCCTTCTTCTTCGTCTTTCTTCTTCTTCGTTTTTTGTCTTCATCTTTCTTCTTCCTCATCCTTCTTCTTCATCTTTCTTCTTCTTCGTCCTTCTTCTTCTTCATCTTTTTTCTTTTTCGTTTTTCGTCTTCTTCTTTATCTTTTTTCTTTTTTGTCCTTTTTCTTCTTCTTTTTCCTTCTTCGTCTTTCTACTTTTTCATTTCTTCTTCTTCATCTTTCTTCTTCTTCATCGTCTTTTTTCATCTTTCTTCTTTGTCTTTCTTCTTCTTTGTCTTTCTTCTTCTTCACCTTTCTTCTTCTTCGCCTTTCTTCTTCTTTGTCTTTTTATCTTCTTCTTTGTCCTCCTTCTTCATCCTTCTTCTTCTTCATCCTTCTTCTTCTTCATCCTTCTTCTTCCTTGTCCTTCTTCATCATTCTTCTTCTTTGTCCTTCTTCATCATTCTTCTTCTTTGTCCTTCTTCTTCATCCTTCTTCTTCTTTGTCCTTCTTCATCATTCTTCTTCTTTGTCCTTCTTCTTCATACTTCTTCTTCTTTGTCCTTCTTTTTCGTCCTTCTTCTTCGCTCTTCTTTGTCCTTCTTCGTCTTTCTTCTTCTCTGTCCTTCTTCTTCATCTTTCTTCTTTCTCATCCTACTTCTTCATCTTTCTTCTTCTTCATCCTTCTTCTTAGTCTTTCTTCTTCGGTTTTCGTCTTTTTCTTCGTCTTTTTTCTTCTTTGTCCTTTTTCTTCTTCTTTTTCCTTCTTCATCTTTCTTCTTTTTCATCTCTTCTTCTTCTTCATCTTTTTTCTTCTTTGTCGTCTTTCTTCTTCATCTTTCGTCTTCTTCTTCTTCTTTCTTCTTCTTCTTTGTCCTTCTTCTTCATCACATAGTTACATAGTTACATACATAGTAGGTGAGGTTGAAAAAAGACACAAGTCCATCAAGTCCAACTTATGTGTCTTTCTTCTTCTTCATCCTTCCTAATCTATCTTCTTCTTTGTCTTTTGTCTTCATCCTTCTTCTTCTTCGTCCTTCTTCTTTGTCCTTCCTCTCCTTTGTCCTTCTTCTTCTTTGTTACATAGTTACATAGTTACATAGTAGGTGAGGTTGAAAAAAGACACAAGTCCATCAAGTCCAACCTATGTGTGTGATTATATGTCAGTATTACATTGTATATCCCTGTATGTTGTGGTCAATCAGGTGCTTATCTAATAGTTTTTCGAAACTATCGATGCTCCCCGCTGAGACCACCGCCTGTGGAAGGGAATTCCACATCCTTGCCGCTCTTACAGTAAAGAACCCTCTACGTAGTTTAAGGTAAAACCTCTTTTCTTCTAATTTTAATGAGTGGCCACGAGTCTTATTATGTTCCCTTCTGTGAAAAAGTTTCATCCCTATTGTGGGGTCACCAGTCCGGTATTTGTATATACAACAGAGAACGCATCTAGCGCCTTGAGGCGATTCAGTTCGCATTTGCAGCGCTCTACAAATCATTCATTCATTCATTCATTCATTCATTCATATAGTGAAATCATATCCCCTCTCAAGCATCTCTTCTCCAGAGAGAATAAGTTCAGTGCTCACAACCTTTCCTCATAACTAAGATCCTCCAGACCCTTTATTAGCTTTGTTGCCCTTCTTTGTACTCGCTCCATTTCCAGTACATCCTTCCTGAGGACTGGTGCCCAGAACTGGACAGCATATTCCAGGTGCGGCCGGACCAGAGTCTTGTAGAGCGGGAGAATTATCGTTTTATCTCTGGAGTTGATCCCCTTTTTAATGTGTCAATATTCAGTTTGCTTTGTTAGCAGCAGCTTGGCATTGCATGCCATTGCTGAGCCTATCATCTACTAGGACCCCCAGGTCCTTTTCCATCCTACATCCCCCCAGAGGTTCTCCCCCCAGTCGATTGCATTCAGATTTTTACCACCTGATTGCATTATTTTATATTTTTCTACATTGAACCTTATTTGCCATGAAGTTGCCACCCCATTTATTTGTTCAGGTCTTTTCGCAAGGTTTCCACATACTGCGGAGAAGTTATTGCCCTGCTTAGCTTAGTATCGTCTGCAAATACAGAGATTGAACTGTTTATCCCATCCTACAGGTCGTTTATGAACAAATTAAATAGGATTGGTCCCAGCACAGAACCCTGGGGAACCCCACTACCCACCCCTGACCATTCCGAGTACTCCCCATTTATCACCACCCTCTGAACTCACCCTTGTAGCCAGTTTTCAATCCATGTACTCACCCTATGGTCCATGCCAACGCACCTTATTTTGTACAGTAAATGTTTATGGGGAACTGTGTCAAATGCTTTTGCAAAATCCAGATACACCACGTCTACGGGCCTTCCTTTATCTAGATGGCAACTCACCTCCTCATAGAAGGTTAATAGATTGGTTGGGCAAGAACGATTCTTCATGAATTCATGCTGATTACTGCTAATGATACCATTCTCATTACTAAAATCTTGTATATAGTCCCTTATCATCCCCTCCAAGAGTTAACATACTATTAATGTTAGGCTAACTGGTCTGTAATTCCCAGGGATGTATTTTGGGCCCTTTTTAAATATTGGTGCTACATTGGCTTTTCTCCAATCAGCTGGTACCATTCCCGTTAGTAGACTGTCAGTAAAAATTAGGAACAATAGTCTGGCAATTACTTGACTGAGTTCCCTAAATACCCTCGGATGCAAGCCATCTGGTCCCAGTGATTTATTAATGTTAAGTTTTCCAAGTCTAATTTTAATTCTGTCCTCTGCTAGCCATGGAGGTGCTTCCTGTGATGTGTCCTGAGGATAAACACTGCAGTTTTGGTTACTGAAGCCCCCCGATTCCCTCGTGAAGACTGAGGAGAAGAATAAATTCAATACCTTCGCCATCTCCCCATCCTTTGTAACCAGATGTCCTTCCTCATTCTTTATGGGGCCAATATGGTCTGTCCTCCCTTTTTTACTGTTTACATACTTAAAGAATTTCTTGGGATTTTTTTTGCTTTCCTTCGCTATGTGTCTTTCATGTTCTATCTTAGCCGCCCTGATTGCACCCTTACATTTCTTGTTGCAATCTTTGTAAAGTCTGAATGCTGAAATGCTGATGATGATCCCTCAGCCTTGTATTTTTTGAAGGCCTTCTCCTTTGCTTTTATATGCATTTTTACACTGGAGTTAAGCCACCCAGGACTTTTGTTCGCTCTTTTAAATTTATTTTCAAATGGTATGCACTGGCTCATGCCCTTATTTAAAGCAAACCCATCTCTCCTCCGTGTTCTTTGTTCCTAAGATTTTATCCCAATTTATATCTTCTAACAAGGTTCGTAGTTTAGGGAAGTTGGCTCTTTTGAAATTCAGTGTCTTTATATTCCCCTTATGTTTCCTATTTGTGTGATTTATACTGAACAAGGAAATATGGTGTCTAATTACACCCCTGGGCTCTGTTATTTTATATTGTAGACACTATGTAATATCCAGAAACGTGCTTATTCCTTCACCAGTCCCACAAATATTCAACCAAGATTTAAAGTGTTTGTTCGCCCAGCATTTTATATTCCTGATATGTGGCTGCTGTACCATGTACTGGTATGAGAAAGTCTCCTGTTCTCATGTTATTGCTTCCTTTATGTCCTTCTGCTTTCCAATTTCAAACTGACCACACTAGGCATTAGAGCAATTCCATTAAGGCGTGCCTGTACTCCATTGGTCAGACTTCTGAAGACATGCCCCCTGCACAGCCTCCTATACTCCATTAGTCAGACTTCTGAAGACACACCCTGTCTGTATTTTTGGTAATCAGTAGATCTAGTAATGCTTTATTTCTAGTTGGTGCATTTACCATCTGACCCATAAAATTGTCCTGCAAGACATTTAGGAACTGGTGAGCCTTAGACGCATGCACATATTTCTTCTTCTTCGTCTTTCTTCTTTTCCTTCATCCTTCTTCTTTTTCGTCTTTCTTCTTCTTCTTCATCCTTTTCTTCTCCGTCTTTCTTCTTCTTCGTCTTTCTTCTTCTTCTTCATCCTTCTTCGTCTTTCTTCTTCTTCATCCTTCTTCTTCTTCGTCTTTCTTCTTCTTCGTCTTTCTTCTTCTTTGTCTTTCTTCTTCTTCGTCTTTCTTCGATCGTCTTCTGCTTCGTCCTTCTTTCTCCTTCTTCATATTTCTTCTTCTTCGTTAAATATTAAAGGCAATCTATGGTCAAAGCATTTACTTTCATTCTTTAACATTAGCATTATGATAACAATACAAACAGTAGTTCTTACTGACAATCCAATATAAGATTATTTAAAAAAATTCCTTTCATGCTGAAAATGCTGCTTGACTGCTGCCCGTCTTTTTCCACAACTTCCTGGATCCCCAGCATGCTTTGCAGCTTCTCCTCCATTTCTAAGGACTACATACCCCATGGTACCTTGCTGATTCCTGTACTGACTCCACTGGACTGGGCCGACTTCTCAGTCGGTAACCGGTACTATAGAAGGGACGGACTGCACCTAAATGAGGAGGGTGCAGATCTGCTGGGAAGGAAGATGGCCAAAAAGTTAGAGGGGTTTTTAAACTAGGCGATGGGGGGCAGGGTCCAGAGACAGGGATAGCCAGCGCGGATGATATTCCAGAGGGTAGTGTTGGGGGCATTAGTGGTAGGTTAACCAAAGCACAAAAACACAAGGTGAGTATAGTAGCAAGTCCTAGTTGCAATCTTGAAACACCCAATACGAGGACAATATGCGACCGGTCTAAACTATGTGGCATGTTCACCGATGCCAGGAGCATGGCAGACAAGATGGGTGAACTAGAGATACTGTTGTACAAGGAGGATTCGGATTTTGTGGGAATTTCAGAGACCTGGTTCAACAGCTCTCATGATTGGCTGGCAAACATTCAAGGGTATACCCTATACCGCAAGGATAGAGAGGGTAAAAAAGGGGGAGGGGTTTGCCTATATATCAAGAATAATGTACAAGCGAATGTGAGAGATGACATCACTGAGGGAGCTAGAGAGGAGGTGGAATCCTTATGGGTAGAGCTCCAAAGGGATGAAGCTAAGGGGAAAATAATACTGGGAGTATGCTATAGGCCCCCTAACCTGAAGGAGGAAGTGGAGACGGATCTCCTATCACAAATTGGATTAGCAGCAAGGATGGGAAGTGTTATCATAATGGGGGATTTTAATTATCCAGACATAGACTGGGCGGAGGGAACCGCGCATTCATCTAAGGCTCGCCAGTTCATTAATGTCTTGCAGGACAATTTTATGGGTCAGATGGTAGACGCACCAACTAGAAATAAAACATTACTGGATCTACTGATTACCAACAATACAGACCTGATCACAGATCTGGAAATACGGGGCAATTTAGGTAACAGCGATCACAGGTCAATTAGTTTCAGTATAAATCACACAAATAAACATAAGGGGAATACAAAGACACTGAATTTCAAAAGAGCCAACTTCCCTAAACTACAAACCTTGCTAAAAGGCAAAAATTGGGATAAAATATTAGGAACAAAGAATACGGAGGAGAGATGGGTTTGCTTTAAGAGCATATTAAATAAGGGCATTAACCAATGTATCCCATTGGGTAATAAATTTAAAAGAGCGAACAAAAGTCCTGGATGGCTTAACTCCAATGTAAAAATGCATATAAAAGCAAAGGAGAAGGCCTTCAAAAAATACAAGGTTGAGGGATCATCCTCAGCATTCAGACTTTATAAAGAATGCAATAAGAAATGTAAGGGTGCAATTAGGATGGCTAAGATAGAACATGAAAGACACATAGCGGAGGAGAGCAAAAAAAAATCCCAAGAAATTCTTTAAGTATGTAAACAGTAAAAAAAGGGAGGACAGACCATATTGGCCCCATAAAGAATGAGGAAGGACATCTGGTTACAAAGGATGGGGTTTGCAAAGGTATTGAATTTATTCTTCTCCTCAGTCTCCACGAGTGAATCGGGGTGTTCAGTAACCATAACTGCAGTGTTTATCCTCATGACACAACACAGGAAGCACCTCCATGGTTAACAGAGGACGGAATTAAAATTAGACTTGAGAAACTTAACATTAATAAATCACCGGGACCAGATGGCTTGCATCCGAGGGTACTTAGGGAACTCAGTCAGGTGATTGCCAGACCGTTGTTCCTAATTTTTACAGACAGTCTATTGACTGGAATGGTACCAGCTGATTGGAGAAAAGCCAATGTAGCACCAATATTTAAAAAGGGCCCAAAAAACATCCCTGGGAATTACAGACCAGTTAGCCTAACATCAATAGTATGTAAAATCTTGGAGGGGATGATAAGGGACTATATACAAGATTTTAGTAATAAGAACGATATCATTAGCAGTAATCAGCATGGATTCATGAAGAATCGTTCTTGCCAAACCAATCTATTAACCTTCTATGAGGAGGTGAGTTGCCATCTAGATAAAGGAAGGCCCGTAGATGTGGTGTATCTGGATTTTACAAAAGCATTTGACACAGTTCCCCATAAACGTTTACTGTACAAAATAAGGTCCGTTGGCATGGACCATAGGGTGAGTACATGGATTGAAAACTGGCTACAAGGGCGTGTTCAGAGGGTGGTGATAAATGGGGAGTACTCAGAATGGTCAGGGGTGGGTAGTGGGGTTCCCCAGGGTTCTGTGCTGGGACCAATCCTATTTAATTTGTTCATAAACGATCTGGAGGATGGGATAAAGAGTTCAATCTCTGTATTTGCAGACGATACTAAGCTAAGCAGGGCAATAACTTCTCCGCAGGATGTGGAAACCTTGCAAAAAGACCTGAACAAATTAATGGGGTGGGCGACTACATGGCAAATGAGGTTCAATGTAGAAAAATGTAAAATAATGCATTTGGGTGGCAAAAATATGAATGCAATCTATAGACTGGGGGGAGAACCTCTGGGGGAATCTAGGATGGAAAAGGACCTGGGGGTCCTAGTAGATGATAGGCTCAGCAATGGCATGCAATGCCAAGCTGCTGCTAATAAGGCAAACAGAATATTGGCATGTATTAAAAGGGGATCAACTCCAGAGATAAAACAATAATTCTCCCGCTCTACAAGACTCTGGTCCGGCCGCACCTGGAGTATGCTGTCCAGTTCTGGGCACCAGTCCTCAGGAAGGATGTACTGGAAATGGAGCGAGTACAAAGAAGGGCAACAAAGCTAATAAAGGGTCTGGAGGATCTTAGTTATGAGGAAAGGTTGTGAGCTCTGAACTTATTCTCTCTGGAGAAGAGACGCTTGAGAGGGGATATGATTTCAATTTACAAATACTGTACTGGTGACCCCACAATAGGGATAAAACTTTTATGCAGAAGAGAGTTTAACAAGACTCGTGGCCACTCATTACAATTAGAAGAAAAGAGGTTTAACCTTAAACTACGTAGAGGGTTCTTTACTGTAAGAGCGGTAAGGATGTGAAATTCCCTTCCACAGGCGGTGGTCTCAGCGGGGAGCATTGATAGCTTCAAGAAACTATTAGATAATAACCTGAATGACCGCAACATACAGGGATATGTAAGGTAATACTGACACATAATCACACACATAGGTTGGACTTGATGGACGTGTGTCTTTTTTCAACCTCACCTACTATGTATGTAACTATGTATGTAACTTCTTGAAAATCCTGCTCTCAGAAGGCGGGCTCTGTGAAATGTGTGACACAGCAGTGCCTCCTCACAGGAAATAGTGACTTCGTGTCACAGAAGGAGGAGAAGTAAGAGCGAAATCTTTAGACCCAAAGAGCCTGAGAAAGCAGTAAAGTTCAACAGGGGTTCTAATCCCTCCCTACAATTCCAAAAAATAAATCGTTTTGGCTGGACATTGACTTGACAAATAAATGCTAAAGTGCCTGTTTTAAGAACTTACAGACCAGGCATTTTCGGCACTCATTATTTAAAAAAAGTACAAATCAGTATTTTTTGAAATGACTATTAATACCCCCAAATATTGTATATATTTTTAAAGCAGAGGCCCTGGAAAATAAATTGGTGGGTTTTGCATCTTTTTATGTCAGATGGTATTTGTGCAGCGTTTTTTCAAATGCAATTTTTTGGGAAATACTTTTTTGAATTTTAAGGCAAAATAATAATAATAATACATGTAGCGGTCATAATATATGTATAATATGATGTTTTATATATGTTATCATTTGGCGCCACCTAGCGGCCAGAAGATAAAAGGACTGCATCTTTATTTTCTATTAACGTTCAGAAGTTGACATGGAAGTACTTTGTTTACTTCTGGACATTAACTTGACCTACCCAGAATGCTGATCAACTCCCATGAATCTTAAGGGAACAGACTGCATTGTGGGAAGCCTATAAAAGGGATGGGAGCGGCCATCTTAGGCCTCTTGGAGACACATGGCCAGCCTGGGAGGATCTGTGTGAAGTCTCCAGCACAGCGCGGCCTACCTCCACTGAGCAGCGACCCGAGCAGCGGCACTGTGATGCCTCAGAGAGCTGGACTGGCAGCGGGGCAAGACTGGAAAGGAGTCCGAGGAGCCTGTCGGAGTCATCTGGGAGTTCCGGACCGTTTTATAGTGTGGAGCGGAGCAGCCCAGCAGTGCCGGAGACAGAACCCTGACAACACTGTCCTGGTTGGGTGAGAGGGCTGTTGCCCGCAAGTTCCTTGATGCACTTTTATACATACGTGTACACAAGTCAGAGTTGCTGGGACCCTTAGTTCCACAAGCAGATTCAAGAGGAATTAGTACTGAGTCTCTAGCATTAAAGTTAATTAAAGTGCCACAACACCAGAGCCTGGTTTTCATCTTCTCAGTATACTTTGATGAGGAGTCATTAACCCTTGGATTACAAAATGACCTTGTTTGCTAGCAGAAGAAAAGAAGATAAAGAAAGACTGTTCAGTAACACAAGGCCTTGTGTCCCCTTACTATATAGGGGTAGTGTGATATTACTAGAGGGAGCTCCCAAATTGTTGTACTATACTTAATCAAGTTATCATTTGGTTTAGTATAGTCAATAAGCGCGCAGGAAATAGGACAGCGCTCAGAGTGAGATAGATTCACTCTGACGGTTATCCTATTTGCTTTCTATATCATTCATACGTTACTTCAGACATTTTTATATCTGTATTATATTTTTGTAATATAAAGTTAAGTTGACTATCAGACTATGTTGGTCTGATGGTACAACTATTGTAATAGACCCCTTTAAAGTAATTACAGTAAACAAAGATTTACTTAAGTATACCTGTGCGGGTGTTATTTTCTTTGTATCCTCAAGCAAGTGAAGATCAAGGTAAAGACAAACAGGTATACTATATTGTGCACTGTGAATTTGTTTTAAGGTTTTGTGGTTATCGCACACTATTACACAGTATGGAACCCGAAGTGTCAGAGGTAAGGGTAGTTCCAAGTGTCTGGGAGGGCCAGTGGGAAAACACCGAGTAAATAGATAGCAAACATGTCACACATTAAAATTGGGCACGCTCATGCAATAGTGGCAAACTACATACATTTTACAATCCATAGGCGACGCTTAAAAGCCTTTACAGGTTAACACTTTAGATGTACAGAGGAGGTACTAGAACTACTGCCCACGATCTGACGTTCGTGGTGATACTTCACATGTGTGGGACGATCGCTATTTGCATGCATGCTGGACCAATGTATGCTTTTTGCCTTTGCATGCTAGCCCTGGGGGAATGGGGGCGCTTAAATTTTATTTTTTATTATTCATGTATTTTATTTATTTTTTCGCTGTTACTTTTAAAGTTTGTTTCTTTGATCACTTTTATTGCTGTCACAGTGCTTGTGACAGTAATAGGTGGTGACAGGTCCTCTTTATGGAGAGATCTGGGGTCTATAATGAATATAAACATCCCATGTGACAGTAATAGGAGGTGACAGGTCCTCTTTATGGAGATCTGGGGTCTATAATAAATGTAAATATCCCATGTGACAGTAATAGGTGGTGACAGGTCCTCTTTATGGGGGGATCTGGGGTCTATAATGAATGTAAACATCCCATGTGACAGTAATAGAAGGTGACAGGTCCTCTTTATGGAGAGATCTGGGGTCTATAATGAATGTAAACATCCCATGTGACAGTAATAGGAGGTGACAGGTCCTCTTTATGGAGAGATTTGGGGTCTATAATAAATGTAAACATCCCATGTGACAGTAATAGGTGGTGACAGGTCCTCTTTATGGAGAGATCTGGGGTCTATAATGAATGTAAACATCCCATGTGACAGGAATAGGAGGTGACAGGTCCTCTTTATGGAGAGATCTGGGGTCTATAATGAATATAGACATCCCATGTGACAGTAATAGGAGGTGACAGGTCCTCTTTGTGGAGAGATCTGGGGTCTATAATGAATATAGACATCCCATGTGACAGTAATAGGAGGTGACAGGTCCTCTTTATGGAGAGATCTGGGGTCTATAATGAATGTAAATATCCCATGTGACAGTGATAAACGGTGACAGGTCCTCTTTATGGAGAGATCTGGGGTCTATAATGAATGTAAACATCCCATGTGACAGTAATAGACGGTGACAGGTCCTCTTTATGGAGAAATCTGGGGTCTATAATGAATGTAAACATCCCATGTGACAGGAATAGGAGGTGACAGGTCCTCTTTATGGAGAAATCTGGGGTCTATAATGAATGTAAACATCCCATGTGACAGTAATAGGAGGTGACAGGTCCTCTTTATGGGGGGATCTGGGGTCTATAATGAATGTAAACATCCCATGTGACAGTAATAGACGGGGACAGGTCCTCTTTATGGGGGGATCTGAGGTTAATAAGACCCTAAATTCCTCCTCCGCACTTAAAAGCATTAAAAGTACCAAGATCTGTGTTTTTGAATACTTTAGATTTTTAGAAAATGGTGCCGGTGACATGCGGGTAAACCCCAAAACTGTAGAACTGGATAAACCGAGGACTCCTCAACTTCTGGCTGCACTGCACAACTGCTGAATGCCCCACCAGATGTCTATGGTCCGTCCAGAGGTAAAAACCACACAGTGACTTTCCTCAGCACTGGGGTCATCTACGCACTCAGCCACAGGATCATTGGTTGCCTCCTGCCGATATCCACCAGGCTCTTTCTAGTGAGGGAGATGTAGACTCATGCCACCATAGGACAGCTGTACTCTTTCCCACCAACTTCCTCTTGGCTCTCTCCAGTGGGCTTCTCCAGACCCAACTTGATCCCTGGACACGGCTTTGCATATACGCCCCCAGCTAGGCCTAGCTGGGACCTCAGTGTCTTCCTGAAGACTTCCTCTACCATCCTGCACCAGGGGCAGATTTCCCATGCACAAGGGTCTCCTCCTGCAGAACAGAACCCAGAAACACTGCTCTTTGCTGCCCGGGCCTTATGGACTCTCTCACTACCTTCTGGGCACACCTCCCCAGGGATTGGCTGGAGTCCCATAAATATTCAGGCTGCATGCCCCGTCCTTCCTGTGGTTCTAGAATCTTCTAAAAGACAGGGAGAAGTAGCAGGGCGGCAGCCTGAGAAACACTGAGCAGCCCTAGAGCTGAGGCGTCAAACTCAATTTCATAGCAGGCCACATCAGCACTAGAGTTCTGTACAAAGGGCGGGTAGAACATGGTTCTTTCATGGTGGATGATACCAGCGGTGTGCGACCCTCCTTTTCAACTGGCATAGAATTGTATTATTCTCATAATAACTATAAGTAGATGCCCAGAGCACCCCTCCCACATTATGTCAGATGCCAAGAGCCCCCCACCATCAGAAGTCAAGAGTCCTCCACCCTCCCTTACATCACAGTGCACCCCCCTTACCTTGTGCTGCTGCTGGGAAAAATCTGGAGGCGGTGCTGGGAAGCAGAAAGTGCAGGGTCTGGAGGAGGCTCAGAGGAGGGCTGGAGTTGCCGGAGTTGGCTGAATGCTGAGACCAGGGGAGGCGGAGACGCGGGGGTGCTGCGGCTGCACAGAGAGGTGCAGGATCTTCAGGAGGAGTTCTGTCTTCCTCTCTGCTGTCGACTGCTGAGAAAAGGGGGCAAAGACAAGCCTCTCCACAGCTGAGTGGAGAAGCACCAGAAGAGGACTGGAGTCAGCTGCCAGAGTCGGCTGAATGCTGAGACCAGGGAAGGTGGAGGTGAGGGAGGGGGCTGCAAGGGAGGTGTGAAGGCCACATGAAATGGCCTGGCGGGCCAGATTTGGCCTGTGGGCCTTATGTTTGACACATGTGCCCTAGATAATCATCCCCTGTTCCACTGATTACAGGGGAGCCAAACTAGATTTACCTAGAAGCCTGCTCTACACCAGGAGGTGCTACAAGTGATTAGGAAAACACGGAATTCAGAGACCGTGAGACAGTGATGGGAGTAAGTCACACATGTGCAAGTCACAAGCAAGTCTCAAGTCTTAACCTTCAAGTCACAAGCAAGTCCCAAGTTACTGTGGCGAAAAGCAAGCAAGTCAAGTCGAGTCCCTGCTAGAAGTCAAGTCAAGTCATTTAATTTGGTCAAGTCACAAATTAAGTCAAAATACTGATCTACCCCTAAGCCGGGACTCGGGGGGAGCTTTCTTTTGTGGGGGGGGGGCTTTTGCCTAGGCCAAGACATAGCACTGGTAGTGCCAAGTCATTGCAAGTCAAATAGCCCAAGTCAAAGTCAAGTCGCAAGTCATTAGTGACAAGTCAAAGTCAAGTCGAGTCATTTATTTAATTTGTCAAGCAAGTCGCAAGTCCTCAAACAGGTGACTCGAGTCAAGGCATGTGACTCGAGTCCCCCACCTCTGCCGTGAGACAACCAGAGTTCTTATGAGGAGCTTAGCAATGGCGGCCTCCATATTTCACACAGTATTAGACACCGTGACACGTTGGGGTTTCTTATCTCAGTGGTCATGCCAAAACAGTGCGTTTACTCCACGCCACCTTTCGTTTTCAGGGATTTCCTGCTCAGTTTTTTTTAAAAGAACATCAAAAGTTCACACAGGTACACTATATTACCAGACACATATAATATAATATTGCACCAAAATGTATAAAAAAAATCATTTATTATAGATAGAAAAAGATATACATAAACATACAGGGAGGGAGGAAAACACCCACTCCCGTATATCATGAAACAGTAATACATACTGTATACACACACAATGATACATAAAAGCAAGCAATGATCAACGCGTTTCACCGTTTATATACATATCCGCTTCTTCAAGGCTTGATTGCTTGCTGGGGAGCGGGTTCTTCGGGAGACCCAGATTCACGGCCTGCCCTATTGGTTCTGTCAGGAAAGGTTCCACCTGCCGGTGGACACTTGGCTTGCAGTACTGGTGTCCACCAGCAGGTGTCTCTTGGCAGTCTGGAACTGTCAGGGGAGCTTTCACCTGCTGGTGGCACTATCTGATCCTTGGGCCGCAGTACTGGCATCCACCAGCGGGTGGTTCCCGGCAGTGTGGAGCCGACATCATCTCCTGTGATCAGGCGTCACCCAAACCTGATTGCAGGAAATGTGTATAAATACTCGGCAACACACACAGTGGCCTTGGTATCTTCCTTGCGCCCGGACCTGAACCTGTTATCTCTGACACCTGACCTTGTCTCTGTACCTGATACCTGAACACTGTGCCCTCTACCTGTACCTGTCCCTCCTGTGACCCTGTTACCTTTACCTTTACCCTGCAGCCTGATCCCTCCATCCTCTCCCTGTCCTGTTTGTTCCCTGTCCCCATCTGCTGATCTCCCTTTGATGACCCTGGCCTGGCTACGTTAATGATTCTGGTATTCCCCATTTATTGTACATACCGGTCTGACTATCGTTATTTGTGGGTCTCTGTCTGTTAGTTGGTTTGTTGGTTTGTAATAAGTCACAATATTTTCACTTTACATGCGTTTGGTTTCCTCTGTTGCTGTCCACGCAGTTCTGGTCACACCTGATTCATGACAGGTTCCATGTTACCGATGGTTTGCCCTTTGGCTTCTTTGTCCTCCAGGACTCCACACGTTGGATCTCTCATGGACCCAGGGCTTTTTTTCAGCGGGAACGCAGTTACGGCACCTCCAGCACTGAATGTATGTAATATGATGGGGTGTGGGGTGTGCTGGGGGGTCTATTGATGTTGGCTACTGGGGGATCTATTGTCACTGGTGGGGATCTGATTTTGCGTGAGGGTCTATTGTTGCTGATGGGGAATCTATTGTTGGTGGGGGGGGGTCTTATGTTGCTGGATGGGATCTACTGTTGGGGGAGAGGTCTATTTGTACTGGTTGCTGGAGGATCTATTGATGCTGGCTGCTGGGAGATCTGTTGTTGCTGTCGGGAAGGGGGGGGGTTGTTCTAATGTTGCTTGGGTGGATATTTTGTTACTGGGTGTGATATTTTGTTGTGGGTGGTTCACTGTTGCTGCAGGGAATCCATTATTGTTGGGGTGGAGTCCATTGTTGCTGGGGGAGTCTATTGTTGTGTGGGGATCTATTGCTGGGATTCTATTGTTGCTGACTGCAGGGGATCTATTTTACTGCTTTTCTTTTTATCATTAACATGTTCCATACAAATGATTTAGCACCACAAAATGATACTTGGTCCTGTATTCTCTAAAAGGGGCAGTACTGGTAGGTGGGTAGAGGGTGGAATCAAGGGACGGTGGTCAGAGGTGGGTAGGGGCAGAGACAAGGGGTGACTCAGATGGGGGGGTGGGGAGTACCTGCACCTATTCGCCGAGAAAAAAAGCCCTGTATGGACCACCTGTGCGTGTTCGTTGTAGCAGAATATACCCAATCAGGAAATCGGTTGGAACCATCGGATACACTTTGGAGTGATATCTTTTGCCTTTATTAGCAATATATTTATTGTCATCTATTTCCCTCTGAAGTTTTGGCTACAGCCGCTCCTAATTTTGGAGTCACCGCCCGTTGTATGTGGACTTTTTCTTGGGTGGGTGTTTCTTCTTCGGTCTCCTCTCAGTCCGGACACCTCAGACGGCCTCAGACTCTGATTAAATCAAGAAGCAATCAAGCCTTGAAGAAGCGGATATGCATATCAACCGCGGAACGTGTCGGCCATTGTTTGCTTTTATGTATCATTGTGTGTGTATATGTATTACTGTTTGTTGTTCTGTATGTTTATGTATATATTTTTCTATCTAAAATAAATTATATATTTTTATACATTTTGGTGCAATATTATATTATATATGTCTGGAGGTGACCGTTTAACTCCCATCATTCACTCTTTTCCTTCTACATAATCAGGGTTGGCACTCCATGACTGTTTTGGTTTAATTAGATGGGTGGGTCTTGACTTGATATCTCTGAACCTACTTTACCCTACTATATACACTATATTACCAAAAGTATTGGGACACCTGCCTTTACACACACATGAACTTTAATGGCATCCCAGTCTTAGTCCATAGGGTTCAATATTGAGTTGGCCCCTCCCCTTTGCAGCTATAACAGCTTCAAGTCTTTTGGGAAGGCCGTCCACAAGGTTTTGGAGTGTGTCTATGGGAATGTTTGACCATTCTTCCAGAAGAGCATTTGTGAGGTCAGGCACTGATGTTGGAAGAGAAGGTCTGGCTCACCATCTCCACTCTAATTCATCCCAAAGGTGTTCTATCAGGTTGAAGTCAGGACTCTGTGGTTCCTCCACCCCAAACTCGCTCATCCATGTCTTTATGGCCCTTGCTTTGTGCACTGGTGGGCAGTCATGTTGGAACAGGAAGGGGCCATCCCCAAACTGTTCCCCTAAAGTTGGGAGCATGAAATTGTCCAAAATGTCTTGGTATGCTGACGCCTTAAGAGTTCCCTTCACTGGAACTAAGGGGCCAAACCCAACCCCTGAAAAACAACCCCACACCATAATCCCCCCTCCACCAAATGATTTGGACCAGTGCACAAAGCAAGGTCCATAAAGACATGGATGAGCGAGTTTGGGGTGGAGGAATATGACTGGCCTGCACTGAGTTTGGGGTGCAGGAACCAGACTGGCCTGATGTCAGAAACCATGAAATCAGACCGAGACAGAAGTACAGTTAAATCACACTTGTTTAATAATAAAAGTAAAAAGAACAAACGTAGTCAAAACATAGCCAGAGTTCAGTAACCGGAACAGATAGTCAGCCAAGCCAGAAGTCAGGGATCAAAATAGTGGAACAGCAAGCAGAATCCGGAGCCAGAAGGGATGTCAGCAAAGCCAGTCTTTAAACAGGAACGCAGGAGATGTTTCTTGTGATGTTGACCAAAGACAGAGCTCCTCTAGACTGGACAGCTTAAGGAGCCAGGACTGACGAGCAGGATATCATCAACAGCTGATTAACTGTAGAGAGATAGGAGCTGGCAATTATCTGACAGCTGAACGGCCAGCTCAGAGAAGGAAGGGCTGAGCCCAGTCCTGACACCTGATCCTCGTGACCATCAAACATGTCCCAGTGTTCATGCACAGATGCTGTACCTCAGCTCTGCGTTTTTCCTTGCGGCTTCCCAGCTCTGGACCTCATGGACTCTCTCTCAGTCTCGGGCCTTGGTCTGTCCCAACCTGGACCACATGGTGCATAGCAGCACCTCTCACTGCTTCATCGGGAGGATGGGGCTCTGAACTCTGGCTCTCACATGAAGCCTGCACCCTCAGTGTGCTTCCTTCCTAGAAAATCTGGGGTAAACCACCATTTTACAGAGTGACCCGGGGTCACCCTGCCACAGCACCTAAAGCCAAAAATGTAGAATTGAAAGGGTTAAATGGCTTGCGGTGATCTACACAGCCATTAGTGCGCATGTATAAATGACAAAATAAAACTTTTTAACCCAAAAAAAAGAAACCCTAAATATGTTTTTTTACTTCTCCCAATGCGCCCGCAGCCTTCTATGGAGGCTCCAGCATATTGCGATCTGCTAATTAATAGAAGTAGCAGAAGATAAGTTAATAGAGGCCAAATTGCATCCGCATGCTTCATTTTCCATTGTGTTCCCCCGAGCCATGGAGCCCTTTATGGAACAGGTTAATCAGATGCGTTGAGTTTAATCACACTGAATAACGCCAAGCTTCGCTAATGCGCAGAACAGGACCTTAGGCGGAATGTACGGTACACCCAGCGAGGTTCATTCTAGGGAATAATGTGCCGGCTCTGACATTATTCCATCGCTCAAAGGCAAGGATTTCACAGCAATCCAAATGGGGATTGGAGCTGAGTTTAGTCAGCTTTTAAATTGCAAAATAATATTATGTTACTCTGAATGGCGTAGTTCAGTAAATACTATAATAGGGATTGGACAGGTCACGTGAAAACAAAAGGCAGCTAGACACTAATCAACCGATGATCCAGGTGTCTGCTGCTGGGAAATACAAGGGCTGTACCAAAAGTGGTCATAACCTTTGTATAAACTTACATAGGACGTTCAATTTTCACCTGTTGGTAGAGTAACTCTTCATTTATACAAAAGTAATACTCAACTCTCCATCGCAAGCAATACATTTGTGCCAATCTTGAACCCAACTCTCAAAATGATCCAGGTGTCTGCTGCTGGGAAATTCAAGGGCTGTACCAAAAGTGGTCATAACCTTTGTATAAACTTACATAGGACGTTCAATTTTCACCTGTTGGAAGAGTAACTCTTCATTTATACAAAAGCACTACTCAACTCTCCATCGCAAGCAATACATTTGTGCCAATCTTGAACCCAACTCTCAAATTCTTTTTGCCCTGTTGTAGCCACTTCTTCACAGCCACTTTCACCTCCTCTGTGTCTCCAAATCATTGTCCCCAAAGACTGTCCTTCATTGGACCAAACAAGTGGAAGTCGGAGGGCGTTAAATCTGGGCTGTAAAGTGGATGGGGACCACTGACCAGCTGAATTTGCCGATAACCTGATTTGTTGCCAAAGATGTGTGTGGTCATGTACTGTCACGGTGAATGGGGATCGTTTTTAGATTCTTGTTCAGTCTCTTCCATCTAATGGTCTTCTCTAAGCTTCTTAAGTGTCTCATTGTTCAGCTCACTAGTCACAGTATGGCCGAGTTTCAGAAGGTCAAGGAGAATGACGCCCTTATCATCCCAAAAACAACAGTCACCATGACTTTCTGTGCTGATTGCTGGCCCTTGATGAAGAGGTGTGATGCCATTCCATGGACTTATTCTTCATTTCCAGACCATAAAGATACACACACATTTAATCCCCTGTCACAGGATTGGCAAAAAACATGGCAAGTGCAGTCTTCTTTCTCCACTGCAGGTGGCATTCAACCACAGTAGCATTGCAGAAGGAGAGGACGTCAAGGGGAACTTAGTTTCTCTATGGTATTCTAGGTCACAGGGGGCAGCTTTCCGATTGGCAGCCATCTTTAGTCTATTTAGGACCTTGGCACGCTTTTCGTGTATGGCTAGAGTAGGGACAGGTCACTCGTCTGGCAGGGAAAGTGCTTAGCTTCAGGGAAAGGTTTCCAGGGGAGGAGGGAAAGTGCAGGGACATGCCATCCTAGCTGGAAGACTCCCCATATGGATAAGGACTAGCCAGATTGCATTCCACCCCTCGAGACAGACACTGGCCTGACCTGAGGCCTTCTGGCCAAGTTGCCTTCCTGCTGGGCCTGTTCTGATTTGCTGAACTCAGTTACCATATATTTCTGTTTCTCTGTACTGGGTCTCTGAGTGTTTTCTGCCACCGCACCATGCTGCACCAACCGGCAAACGTGTCTTCATTGGCTTAAAACGCTTCCAGCAAATCAGAGCAGACTTCCACCCTTCTCGCCTTCAAATCTGTTGTCAACTGCCGAGGTGCCTGTTTTGAAAACACTTTCCGATATCCTAATGCCCCATACACACGATCGGACTTTCCGACAACAAAACCGTGGATTTTTGGTCGAAGGTTGTTGGCTCCAACTTGTCTTGCATACACACGGTCACACAAATGTTGGCCAACTATTACGAATGTGGAAACGTGTTGACGTAGAAGACGTACAATGAGCCGAGAAAAAGAAAGTTCAATAGCCAGTGCTGCTCCTTCTGCTTGATTCCGAGCATGCGTGAACTTTTGTGCAACGTACTTGTGTACACACGATCGGAAATTCCGACCACAAAGTTTTGTTGGCGGAAAATTTGAGAACCTGCTAGCAAACATTTGTTGGTGGAAAGTCCGCCAACAAATTTTCAATGGAGCATACACACGGTCGGACTTTCAGCCAACAAGCTCACATCCAACATTTCGGAAAATCCGATCATGTGTACGTGGCAGAAGTCTTCCACTATCTTCTGTATGGCATTCAATTGTGCAGCAAGCTCACGGATTGTGACTCCTCTGTCCGTGCAAAGCAATTCATCCACTCACTGACAAGTTGTGTAAGTGGTCACAGTTCATGGTTTTACGCTGTGTGGTTTGTCTTCAGGGTTGGTTTCTCCTTGTTTGAACTTCTTCATTCATCTGTCGTCTCCGTAAACATTCTGTAGCCTTCTGTAGATGTTGGACAGCCTGCACCCCTCCTTCATCAAGAACTCAATGACTGCAATTTTCTACAGAATGTTTACAGAGATGACACTACTGACAAGAGCCAGTGATGAAGCTAGAAATTATTTCACCCGGGGCAAAGCCTCAGTTCTCATGGTTCAGGGGTGCGTTACGTACAGAGTGCAGGGTTCAGAGGTGTGCTATGTACAGAGTGCAGGTTTCATGGGTGCACTACATAACAAATGCAGGGTTCAGGGGTGCGCTACGTACACAGTGGAGTGTTCAGGGGTGCACTACGTACAGAGTGCAGAGTTTGGAGGTGCTCTATGTACAGAGTGCAAAGTTCAGGGGTGCACTACGTACAGAGTACAGGGTTCAGGGGTGTGGAACATAAGAGTGTAGAGTTCAGGGCTGTGCTAAGTACAGACTGCAGGGTTCAGGGGTGCTCTAAGCACAGACTGAACGGCTCAGAAGTGTGCTAAGTACAGAGTGCAGGGTTCAGGGGTGTGCTAAGTACAGAGTGCAGGGTTCAGGGGTGCGTTAAGTACAGAGTGCAGGGTTCAGGGATGCGCTAAGTACACAGTGGAGGGTTCAGGGATGTGCTAAATACAGAGTGCAGGGTTCAGGGGTGCGCTAAGTACACAATGGAGGATTCAGGGATGCGCTAAGTACAGAGTGCAGGGTTCAGGGGTGCGATAAGTACAGAGTGCAGGGTTCAGGGGTGCACTACGTAACAAATGCAGGGTTCAGGGGTGCACTATGTACAGAGTGCAAGGTTCAGGGGTGCGGAACATAAAAAGTGTAGGGTTCAGGGGTGTGCTAAGTACAGACTGCAGGGTTCAAGCATGCTCTAAGCACAGACTGCAGGGCTTAGAGGTGCGCTAAGTACAGAGTGCAGGGTTCAGAGGTGTGCTACATACACAGTGGAGGGTTCAGGGGTGCACTATGTACAGAGTGCAGGGTTCAGAGGTGCACTATGTAAAGAGTGCAGGGTTCAGGGGTGCACTATGTACAAAGTGGAGGGTTCTGGGGTGCACTATGCACAGAGTGCAGGGTTCAGAGGTGCTCTATGTACAGAGTGCAAGGTTCAGGGGTGCACTACGTACAAAGTGCAGGGTTCAGGGGTGCGGAACGTAAAGAGTGTAGGGTTCAGGGGTGTGCTAAGTACAGACTGCAGGGTTCAGGCGTGCTCTAAGCACAGACTGCAGGGTTCAGAGGTGCGCTACGTACAGACTGCAGGGTTCAGGAGTACAAATCTCATTTGCCACCTTAAACCAAAAATTACTCTTTCTTTTCCTCCAAAATCTACCCCAACTCCTAGTACAGAGTTCTCCCATCCTTGACATGATTGACATCCCCCATCCAGTGTAAATCCTATTCCCCTGCTATGTAAGTAAATGGGGCTGGTGATATCATTGGTTGTTAAAGTGATATTGTTAAAGGGCAGATTTTATTTTTCTTTTATATCAAGCATGTTATACTTACCTGCCCTATGTAAAAATTTTAACAGAGCAACTCCAATCCTCCTCTTCTCTGGTCCCCCGTCGGAATTCCTGGCCCCTCCCTCCTGCCCGGTGCCCCCATAGAAAGTAGCTTGCTATGGGGTCACCTAATCAGGCTTGCTTCTGAGCCGCTGCTCTGTGTGTCTATTCACACATGGAGTGTGACTTGGCTCTGTCCCCACTCTCTCCTCATTGGCTCACTGGCGGTGATTGACAGTAGTGGGAGTCAATGGCTCCCGCTGCTTGTATCAGCCAATGATGAGGAAGAGATCTGAGAGTGCCACTGCTCTAGTGTACATTACTGGATCGAGATGGGGCTCAAGTAAGTGTTAGAGGGGGCTGAAGGGGCTGCTGCACATAGAAGGTTTTCTATTTTTTTTTTAAAAACTTGAGACCTTTACAACCCCCCCCCCCCGAAGAGTTTGGTGGTGACTGCACAAGACGGTGATCTTAACAACCATTGGTAGCAGGAAGCTACCATGGGGTAGCGATACCGCTCTTCTACGTATTGTTCAGCTCCCACCAAATGGGAGCTTGTCCAAACCCCTCACGTCCAAGGTTTGGTCCAAACACAAGTTCATCCCTACTTGTAAGGAAATGAGATACTCCTAGAGAGTAACTTTATGATTGTACTATATTTTCAGTTTCAATATTTTTATTAAAGTTAAAAAAAAAACAAAAAAAAAAAACATGCCAGTCGTGTAGTCATTATTCAAGTATAAGATCAAGTGACAGCCCACAACTAATGAAGGATAGACATCAACAGGGGCGTACCTACAGGGGTCACAGGGATCGCAATTGTGACCCGGCCCCATGCGCCGGGGGGGGGGGGCTATGTGGCCTCACTCTATACTTGGATAGGAGGAGCAGTGGGGCGGCTGCAAATAGAGGAACCAATCTCTTCATTTTTCTCCTGCATGAGGCCCACTTCTGCTCCTCTCCCTCCTGCAGGCATTCAGCAGCTGTAGGAGGAAAATGAAGAGATTGGTTTCTCTATATGAAGCTGACCCCACCACTCCTCATATCCAGCTTCTCTCTGCTCTCCTGCCCCCTTGAGCTCTTTCCCGGCCCCCCTGTGCTCTCTCCTGGCCCTTGTGTTTGGATGAAGAACGCGGAAGGGACCGGTAAACGTGTCATTTACCGGCCCCTTCCTTGTCTGAATGAATAGAGTCAGTGATCAGTATCGATTACTAACTTTGTCCATTCATAACTGAACCATAGTAAACTGTTTCCTATGCTTCAGTTTGTGAATGAATGGGAAGCCTCAGTACAGAGCAATTCTTGTCCATTCATTCTGTGCTGCTGTCTCAAAGGTGGTCTGTTTATACCCCTGATATCTCACCAAAGCCACCCCCCCCCCCCAACAGGGCTCCTAAAAAAATGTTTTTAAAAGAATTAAAAAAATAAAAGTAAAGAATGGTAAAAAATGAATAAAAAAATAAAACAACAAAAATGAAACACTACTGACACCAGTGGCTTAAATACACAAAGGTCGCACTTGCAACCCAGGCCCTGGCGCCCCGCCACCGGGCTCAGAGGGAAGGGTCCCGGCTGCTGGTCAGGGGGGCCCCTTAATGGTTTCTTGCACCGGGGTCCCGGAAGGTCCTAGTTGCGTCTCTGGACATCAAGCAAGCAAATGAAAAAAAAAAGACATTGTGATGAATGTTGGCACATACAGTGCCTTGCAAAAGTATTCACCCCCATGGCTTTTTACCTATTTTGTTACATTACAGCCTTTAGTTCAATGTTTTTTTTAATCTGAATTATATGTGATGGATCAGAACACAATAGTCTAAGTTGGTGAAGTAAAATTAGAAAAATATATACATAAAACTATTTTTCAGAAATAAAAAGCTGATAATTGACATGTAAGTATGTATTCACCCCCTTTGTTATGAAGCCCATAAAAAGCTCTGGTGCGACCAATTACCTTCAGAAGTCACATAATTAGTGAAATGATGTCCACCTGTGTGCAATCTAAGTGTCACATGATCTGTCATTACATAGACACACCTTTGTGAAAGGCCCCAGAGGCTGCAACACCTAAGCAAGAGGCACCACTAACCAAACACTGCCATGAAGACCAAGGAACTCTCCAAACAAGTAAGGGACAATGTTGTTGAGAAGTACAAGTCAGGGTTATGTTATAAAAAAATATCCAAATCTTTGAGGATCCCTAGGAGCCCCATCAAATCTATCATAACCAAATGGAAAGAACATGGCACAACAGCAAACCTGCCAAGAGACGGCCGCACACCAAAACTCATGGAGTGGGCAAGGAGGGCATTAATCAGAGACCTAAGGTAACCCTGGAGGAGCTGCAGAGTTCCACAGCAGAGACTGGAGTATCTGTACATAGGACCACAATAAGCCATACGCTCCATAGAGTTGGGCTTTATGGCAGAGTGGCCAGAAGAAAGACATTACTTTCAGCAAAATATGAAATGGAACATTCTGAGTTTGTGAAAAGGCATGTGGGAGACTCCCAAAATGTATGGAGGAAGGTGCTCTGGTCTGATGAGACTAAAATTGAACTTTTTGGCCATCAAAGAAAACGCTATGTCTGGCGCAAACCCAACACATCACATCACCCAAAGAACACCATCCTCACTGTGAAACATGGTGGTGGCAGCATCATGCTGTGGGGATGTTTTTCAGCAGTCAGGACTGGGAAACTGGTCAGAGTTGAGGGAAAGATGGATGGTGCTAAATACAGGGAGATTCTTGAGCAAAACCTGTACCACTCTGTGTGTGATTTGAGGCTAGGACGGAGGTTCACCTTCCAGCAGGACAATGACCCCAAACACACTGCTAAAGCAACACTTGAGTGGTTTAAGGGGAAACATGTAAATGTGTTGGAATGGCCTAGTCAAAGCCCAGACCTCAATTAAATAGAAAATCTGTGGTCAGACTTAAAGATTGCTGCTCACAAGCACAAACCATCCAACTGGAAGGAGCTGGAGCAGTTTTGTAAGGAGGAATGGGAAATAATCTCAGTGGGAAGATGTGGCAAGTTCATAGAGACTTATCCAAAGAGACTTGGAGCTCTGATAGCCGCAAAAGGTGGCTCTACAAAGTATTGACTTTAGGGGGGTGAATAGTTATGCACATTGACGTTTTCTGTTATTTTGACCTATTTGTTGTTTGCTTCACAATTAAAAAAAAAAAATCTTCAAAGTTGTGGGTTCTGTAAATGAAATGATGCAAATCCTCCAACAATCCATGTTAATTCCAGGTTGTGAGGCAACAAAACAAGAAAAATGCCAAGGGGGGTGAATACTTTTGCAAGGCACTGTATACATAAGTCAATACATAGGTCAAAAATGTCACCAATTTCGTTTAGGATGGATACAAATTGTTGGCATTCTCAATCATCAAATAGAGACAAGTCCCAAGCATGTTTTGTAATATTCCCGCCAGGGCTCAAGTAATGAACCTAAACAATGATAGTCATCATCATACAAGATGGCTTTTCTCCAATAAGAGGCAAATAAGACATCATCAGTAAAGGAGAAGAAAAGGAAAGAGAGGAAAAAGAAGAAGTGAAAAAAGAAGCCACAGCCCGCCCAAATGCCCCAAATATGGGCATTTTCAACCCATACACTGTCCCCACTGTGATGACAGATGTGGAGATATCCTATCCATGGTTCCAAACCCTCTCAAACCATGAGGAAGTATCTCGTAAAATGCTAACCTGCTTTTCCTTAGTCATTATCCATGTTAGTTCCCAATTCATCATTGCCAGGTCTTCTTGTACTAAATTTTCAGTAATATTTCCAATACAAGCCTTATAAGACTAGCAAATTCCCCATTAGCCGGTATGGAAGTTGTCAAATTTATTCCTTATCATAAGCTTGAAAAACAATAACTAGAAAATGAAAAAAGTTATTCTATAACGGTTGACTTGATTTTGATTCATTGTTGCCCTTGGTCCAAGAACTGGGCCTCTTCTGAGAGTTCCGTGCTCTCGGATATATAGATTTCATTTATAATCTAGTCTTGCTAGTTAATGCCTCTGTTCCTCCTGATGGAACGATCCATAGCCTATGGCAGTCTGTGCAAGGTGACTCTGAATGCTCACACATGGACGATTGATTAGAGGCTGTAGAACATTCAATTCAATCTGAGCTCCCCGTAGCCTAACTGCAAACTGCAAAGTGCAGATTATTGATCTCTATAGGTAATGTGTTGTTACCAATTTCCCGATCACTTTATAGACTATGAATGCTGCTTGTTTCCTGCAAATCAGATGTGTGTAGTTCCCATACGTCCATAGCCTGAAGTAAGAGATAAGAAAACGATTAGGCTTTTAAGTGAAACTTCATAAAGTAATGAACAGTCTTTGTAGATTGTGAAAACCTGCTGTCAAGGGATGGGCCAAACATCCCCCGGTTCGGTTCTCATCCAGAACATGCGAACGGACCGAAAGTTTGCGCAAACAATCAAAAATAGTTAAAGTCTATGGGACTCGAATGCGAGAAATCAAAAGTGCAAATTTTAAAGGCTAATATGTCCTAAATTATTAATATGTCCTAAAATTATTGTCCTAAAAAGTGTTTGGGGACCCGGGTCCTGCCCCAGGGGACATGTATCAATGCAAAAAAAAAGTTTTAAAAATGGCCGTTTTTTTCGGGAGCAGTGATTTTAATGATGCTTAAAGTGAAAAAATAAAAGTGAAATATTCCTTTAAATATCGTACCTGGGGTGTGTCTATAGTATGCCTCTAAAGTGGCGCGTGTTTCCCGTGTTTAGAACAGTCTGACAGCAAAATGACATTTCTAAAGGAATAAAAAGTCATTTAAAACTGCCTGCAGCTGTAATGTAATGTCGGGTCCTGGCAATATGGATGAAAATCAGTGAGACAAACGGCATGGGTACCCCCCAGTCCATTACCAGGCCCTTTGGGTCTTGTATGGATATTAAGGGGAACCCCGCACCAAAATTAAAAAAAGAAAAGGCGTTGGGCCCCCAGGCCCTATATATTCTGAACAGGAGTATACAGGCGGTGCAAACAAGACAGGGACTGTAGGTTTGTTCTTATGTAGAATCTGTTTGTAATTTTGAACTGGTGCATTTTTAACGTGTTTAGCTCCAGCCAAAAAATCTATTTTAAAGCTTTTTGGAAAACATAGGGAAGGGTTATCACCCCTGTGACATTTGTTTTGCTGTCTGTGTTCCTCTTCAGAAGATTTCACCTCACTTTTTGTCCCAATGACAATTGCATTTTGAAAATTTGGGGTTTATAAGGGAAACAAGGATTGGTGATAAATCAGTGGAGGAGACACCTTTTTCCCATATTAACTCTTACAGGAGAGAATTTCCCTTCCTAGGGGTAGATTTCATTCATCTCACTTCCTGTTGTCTCCCTCCGTTTGAAAGTAGGAGTTTTTAAGTCGGATGTTTGAAAATAGAGGACCGCCTGTATATACTATACGGCCTGCCCTATACACTCTGCGGAAAATTGTGCCTTAGGTGTTGGTGGTACCAGAACACTGTAAGCCCTCACAGTTACTCTTGGTGGGCGCTGGAACGGGCCCTGCTGTGAAATATTATATTAAGAATTGTAATTACACGCCCCTGTTGAACAGGGTCAGTAAAATTGGGCCTTTGGTGGTGGTGTGGTGGTGTTGCCACAACACTGTAAGCCCTCACAGTTACTCTTGGGGGGCGCAGGAATGGGCCCTGCTGTGAAATATTAGATCAAAAATTGTAATTACACGCCCCTGTTAAACAGGGGCAGATAAATTGGGTCTTAGGCAGTGGTGGTGGTGCCACAACACTGTAACCCCTCACAGATACTCTAGTTGAGCGTAGGAATGAGCCCTGCTGCAAAATATTACAGCAAAAATTGTAATTACATGCCCCTGTTAAACAGCGGCAGAAAAATTGGGCCTTAACCACTGGTGGTGCCCAGAACCAAAAAAGTTCTTAGAAGCTATCAACATGAACATTGAGGAGGAATAGGATAGTAACTCAGGATAACAGGATAGTCACTCAGCATCAGCATAGGCAGGCTTGAAGGGATTTCACATTCATAAAACAATTAATCGGTTACATCAGCATCAGGTGCTTGGTAGCTGGTGATCCAAGACTGATTAATTTTTATGAAGGTGAGGCGATCAACCGAGTCCGTGGACAGGCGCACTCTGTGATCGGTTACAGAGCCTCCAGGAGCACTGAATGTGCGTTCCGAAAGAACGCTGGTTACAGGACAGGCCAGTAGCTCAATTGCATACTGTGCAAGCTCTGGCCAGTGATCCACCCTCAAGACCCAGTAACCCAATGGATTTTCAGTTGGAAAGGTCTCCAAGTCCGATCTTGCCCCTAGGCAGGGCTGGACTTACAATTGGGCTTCACTGGGCTCAAGCCCGTCCAATAGGGGGCCCCGCGGGCAGGGCCAGATCCACGGCAAACTCCCGCCCGCTAGCCAGCCTGTTTCGTCAATACTGCTGCTTATTTCACGGGGACCGGTCAGGCTTGTGTTTACTTCCACTTCCTGATAGCGGTGGAACGCACCATAGGGGCGGCCGTGATGTCATCAGCTAGAAACAATGTAATAATAGAAATATTGCACTTCAATCATTTTTTTGCGATATGGCACTGCGTCAACTTAACTGACAATTGCGCAGATTGCTAACAGATTGCCCAGAAGTGCTTGGGACACCTAATTCTACACCTTCATTCCTCTCAGTGCAGGTCTCTGAGAGGACTGAAGGTATAGTGGGGTTGGAGATCCCAGCTGATGAGGAGCAAGGAGAGGTCCGCCTTGTTCTTTGGTGTGGGTCTTTTAAGTACTGTTGCCAACGGACTGCATGGGAGCTCGACAAATGTCTGGTCAAGCATGTGATGCCCAAGCGGCTGCTGTTTTGGCCACGCTTGATACGCTTCAGACATATGTTGCAAACAGTAACGGTGCGATCTGCTGCACACGTATCAAAAAAGGCCCACACCAAAGAACTTTTGGAAAAACGCGTGTCAGCAGCACCCTGCACATGAGGAGCTCTGCGGTGTGATGCAGTCTGTTGCCTGCCCTTAAGCTGGCCCCTGGAGGGCATCCTGCCTCATTGGAGATGTGCCTCCTCCTCCTCCTCTTTTCTATCTAACACCCGCGTAGAATCAGTGACCTCTGAGTGCGCATGCGCGAGAGCTCCGTCATGGCTGCTTGAGCCGAGAGCTCCGCTCCACCCCGGACCGCCGAGCCGCACACCAGCCGCCTCAGCCCTACTACGGGCTAAACATTAACACTCCCGAGTAGGGGAACGTCCCGGGAACCAGAAGGAATGTCTGGACCCCCGGTGAGACGCGATCTCGGCCCCCAATTCTCCTCAGTCAGCACGGAAGGGAGTCCCAAGATGGCCGCCGTAACGGACGGACCGACACAGCAGGCAGGCATCCACTCCAGGACCCAGGAGCACAGGCCAGTACTTAATCCCCCGACCCTGTCATATGCTCAGGCAACACAGGGACCCCCCCAAACACCCCAAGTACACCTGCAAGGCCATACGAAGCCCCAGGCCGCAGCAAAGGCCTCCACTGAGACTCTGAGCCTCACACAACAGGAGCTATGCTCTCAAGCCCTCCCTGCACAGGCCCATCCTCCACCTTCACTCTCCCAGCAGCCAAGCTTCTCAGTAGCTGACCTCACAACGATGCAGGCAGACATGTTTGCCAAATTCTCATCCCTGCTAGAAAAAGGTCTGGCTAATACAGCAAATCAGATTACCAGCACTATTAAAGCGGACCTGTCCAATTTGGGCGCCAGAATTGAAGCCATTGAGGACAAAGTGGAATGCACAGCCGCGAGAACCAACCAAAACTCTGCACACCTCATGACCATTCAGGATCAATTAGATGTTGCCCTTTCTAGGATCGACGAGCTCGAAAATCGGTCCAGAAGGTATAACTTTCGGATCAGAGGCCTTCCCGAAACTTTTTCGGACATCCCCTCCACGGTTCAGGACATTATTGCAGCCCTTATTCCTAACATACCCCCCCAACGTCTTGAACTAGACAGAGCACACAGGTCTCTCGGTCCCCCCAGACAAGATGGATCCCCAAGGGACATAATTGTCAAGCCGCACTTTTTCGGGGTTAAGGAAGAGGTCATGCGGCAATCCCGACAAAACCCAAAGCTACTACACCAGGGTCACCAGATCCAGATTTTCGCTGACCTCGCCCCCACGACTATCCAAAGACGGAGGACGCTAAAACCCCTCCTCACGGTACTCTCTCAACGGGATATCAAATACCGCTGGACCTTCCCCTTCGCAGTTAAATTCACCATTCAGGGTAAGACCCATTCCTTTGCAAGCCTTCAGGAAGGTGAAAGACTGTTCCTCGCACTCAGGCTTATCTCCCAGGAAGCACCAATGGATTTTTCATCTTCTTCCTCGGGCTCCACTAAACGTCCTCCTCCAGGCAGCCCTGTATCCCCACTCTGGCTAAAGAGACCTTCCAAGAAGAGCAAGGACGGGAGACCGCCCTAAGGACACCTCCTCATACCTTATCCCTTCAGTCTCGGCAGAGGCATCTTTGGGCCGACTTTTCCCCTCCTGTTGATGGAGCAAGTTCTCCAAATCCCCTCAAGTCTTATGGACATGACAATCCACACATCCAGGTTCTTATCGAACTTCACGGCCTCTCACGACGTTTTCAACGTCCAAAAGTTGCTTTGTTAACGGAGATTTGAAACAAATACTTACCACTAGTTGCTTCACCTTCTCCACATCACGAACCAGCTAACATTCTCAGAGGAAGCAGTCTTCCACAGAGTACCTGCTCCTATTGGAAGTACCCGGTTTCTTGAAGACAAACCTCCGGTTTACTGGACTAGATTAACGTAGTTCAAAAGGATGTGTCATACCTTAGTCCAGGTTACAGTCTAGGTTCAATTCAAATACCCATCCCATGTACCCCCTTTCCGGGGGTTTTACGATTAGCTGGGCCATGACGGCCCGCCTTTTTGATAGATTATCCCCCAGATATTCTCCCCCTCATAGTTAGATAGGGGGGGGGAGGATTTTTCTGATTGTCCAGGAGATGGGATCCTCAAGGAATTTGTTTTTTTTTTATTCCTGCCTGGGTTATTTTCTGTTTCAGGCCCTTACAGCCCAGTTCCTAGGGCTGCCCATACAATTTTTATGTTTTACGTTATGGTGTGCATATGTTAAGTATTAAATCTGATATACCAAGGGTCCGGGGTGGAACCCTTGTGCCTCCACTCGATCCCAAAGAACCTTTTGAGTCCTTTGGTATCGGAATTTCAGACGGCCCTCTGGGCTCTCTGAAGTTGTTATTGGAGCTATAGCGAATTGCGATTCGCATAACTCCAAGGGTACACTCCAAGTACCCATGTCGTTTTGTTTGTTCCTACATGTTAGTAAGTCTCATAACTTTTTTCTCCCCATCTCTTTTCCCCTCTTTCTTCTAGCCATCCATGGGGGGGTTTCCCCCTGCGCCCCGGAGTCGGTCCTCCACGCAACCAGGCCTAAATCCGGTATGAGAAGACTCCCAAGGGTAAGTGACTGGTTGGTTTATGGCTTCTACCCCCTCTGCTCCGATGGCTGACCTGAATGCGAAGAGTAAGGACCTCAAAATAGGTTCTCATAATGTCCAGGGCCTAAACTCTCCCAGGAAAAGGAGACTGGCACTGGATCATTATAAATCCCTAAGACTAGATGTAGTGCTTCTGCAGGAGACGCACTTTCCCATCCGGTACACCCCCAAGTTCATACATGCACACTATCCAACATTTTACCTAGCGAATGCCCCTAACAAAACGAAGGGGGTGGCTATTCTCTTCTCTAAAAATTGCAAATTTACACATCTCTCTGATTTTAGGGATCCGGAGGGTAGATTTATTTTGGTGAAGGGTACCCTGGAGGGGGTTTTATATTCCTTCGTCTCCTACTACGCCCCAAACAAGGGCCAAGCGTCTTTCTTCCAGGATATGTTCTCATCAGTGGAACCGCTCCTGGAAGGCAAAGTCATCCTGGGAGGGGACTCAAATGTTGCGTTTGACCAGGGTCTAGACAAAACTAAGCCCCCTAAAAACCAACTCACACGACCATCCAAACTCAGTACTAGGATCGCCAAGATGGTTCACGCTCAGGGTCTGGTGGACGCTTGGAGAGAAATGAACCCCAACAAAAGGGACTTTACGCATTTTTCTGCTCCCCACCAGTCCTACGCGAGAATTGACCACATCCTCACCCAGACTGCCCTCATTCCCCTGATCACCAGGGTGGCAATACTAGACACCGCATGGTCAGATCACTCATTGGTTCTCCTTACTTTGAGAAATGTTCTGTCTGGGAGAGGAGGTTTCTACTGGCGACTAAATGAGTCCCTTCTGACTGACCCTAGCATAACACAAGAAATAGCAAAATCTATTAAAGAATACTTCCTCTTTAATGATGTGGAGAACATATCCCCCGAAACCTTATGGGCCGCCCACAAGGCAACTATACGAGGAGTTATAATAAGGCTAGCGACCAAATTTAAGAAGGAGCGCTTAATCGACATACTTAGACTTGAAAAATCCTTCCTTCAACTAAAAGCGGAACACAAAAATAACCCGTCTAGAACCCTCCTAAGCAAACTTGATGCCACGAGACTGGAACTGAATCTCACTTTAACGGCTAAAGCAGAAAAAAATCTTAGATGGGGAGGAGCCAAATTCTACTGCCACAAGGATAGATTCGGCTCAATGTTGGCAGCTAAGCTCTCCCCTAAATTTCGCTCTCTCTCCTTTCCCAAACTAAGGATAGCAGGCCAACCCCCAACAGCTAATCCGGCCAGTATTATGTCTGCTTTTCACGACTTTTATTCTAATCTTTACAAACCTTCCCAATCGGATAAAGGGCCCTTAGATAACGAGTTTATAAAGAATCTCCCACTTCCCTCACTATCCAGAGAGTGTAAAGACTTAATGGAGGCTCCTATCACGGAGGCCGAAATTAAAGAAGTTATTAAAGGTTTAAAATCTGGTTCCGCCCCTGGACCAGACGGTCTCTCAGTCCCCTACTACAAGGAATATGGCGCTATCCTAGCCCCGTACTTGGCGAAGTTCTTTAACTCTAAAAAGACGGGATCTCACCTTGAAACCCAACTAAATACAGCATTTATCTCAGTGATTCCCAAACCCAACAAAAATCATGAGGAAGTTGAGAACTACAGGCCCATATCTTTAATTAACAATGACCTCAAAATTCTTACTAAAATTCTTGCCAACCGCCTTTCCTCCTTCATCAATCTCTACATACACAAGGATCAGGTGGGTTTTATTCCTGGTAGGCAAGGACCCGACCAAATTAGGAGAGCAATTGATATAGTTTCCATTCTACAGTCCAACTGGGAAGGGGGACTGAAACAAGAAGGAATGATCCTCTCGCTGGATCTCCATAAAGCTTTCGATTCGATAGAATGGCCTTACCTTTTCTCCATTTTGGAGAAATGGGGATTTGGTCCCAACTTTTTAGGGACTCTAAAAGCCCTATACTCCTCCCCTCAAGCGGTGATTCGCCTGCAAGGTCAATACTCTAAACCCCTAACCATTGCAAGAGGCACTAGGCAGGGATGCCCTCTTTCCCCCCTAATTTTCGCTATCGCGATCGAAACGCTAGCAATAGCAATAAGAGCAGATCCCAACATTCAAGGGGTCGCCTGTGGTGACCAGGTCCACAAATGTGGATTGTTTGCAGACGATATGCTCCTCTTTATCACATCACCAACCACCTCCCTTCCAAACCTGTGCAAACTCCTGAAAGACTTCTCTAAGGTCTCTGGACTGAAGGTCAATTATGCCAAATCTTCAGCCCTGAACATCTCCCTTAACCCATCCATCTTGGCATCCCTGCAAAGTGCCTTTGAATTCAAATGGAGTGACTCGTACATTGACTATCTGGGGATAAGGCTCACTGCTAAAACGGAACTCCTTTACCCAACTAACTTTCCTCACACATACCGCAAACTGGAGGCAGACTTATCCAAATGGGCTAAAGGGGGCTTATCCTGGTTGGGTAGGATCCATGCAGTCAAGATGACTTTACTCCCTAGAATCCTCTACCTTTTCAGAGCCATCCCAATAAGCATCAATAAAGAGCACTTGAAAGCATTTCAAAGGAAAATAATAAAATTCATTTGGGGGGGGAAGGGGTACAGACTTCCACAGAGCACTTTATACTTAAATAGACCACAAGGGGGTTTAGGCCTACCGCAGCTACTCTGGTACTACCAATCAGCCAGGCTAGCCCAGATCTCGTCGGTTTATGCGAAGACTGAAAGACCGGACTGGATACAGATTGAGAGACAGGCAGTACCCTCCTTCACTATCGACTTCCTCCTATGGGTCCCCCCAAAAAAACGTCCACCCATTTTATCCCCTATCCTTTCACAATCCTTTCAATTATGGGACTCTCTGAGAAACCATCAATCCATAACCTCATGCAAACACCCCCTGGCTCACATCTTCAACAACCCCGACTTTCCCCCGGGTACTGACATCAAAGCGTTCCGCTGGTGGTTGGACAAGGGGATGTACCGGATAGGACACTACTTTACACCAATGGGGCCCATCACCAGAGCCTTCTGTGTGAATCAACTAAAGATGCCAAACTCGAAACAAATTCTTTCGTTTCCAACAGATCAGACACTTCCTCACTCAGTTGGGTAAAAACAATCCCTCAAACAACGCATTCACCCCTTACGAAATATGGTGTGGACAGACCACGGAGCAGAGGGGAGGAATCTCCACCATCTATCAGTCACTCTCAGGTCAGTCCACCAAGACCTCTTACATGACAGCCTGGGAGTCAGACCTTTCCTTGGAGTGGGACCTGGAGAAGTGGAGGGTCTCCTTTAATAGGGCTTATAAGAGCATCTTAAACATTTCGCTGGTGGAGTCCAGCGTGAAGCTTATCACGCGCTGGTACCTACCACCGGAAAGACTGGCCAAAATGTTCCCCTCCACGGACCCCAGATGCTTTAGGGGCTGCCAACTTAGGGGATCCCTGGCCCATATCTTTTGGGAATGTCCAAGATTGAGACCTTTCTGGAGCAGGATTTTTCACATGATCAAAAAGGTTACTGGAGTCCAGATCCCGAGGTCCCCCGCAGCTGCCTTATTGAACGACCACTTACCTAAGACCCCCAGGCAGGCCCGTAAATTGATTCATTTCATTTTGCTGGGAGCGAAGTTATCTATTGCTAAGGCCTGGAAGCAGCCCAGGGTTTCATTCAAAGCGGCTATCCGCAAAATCTCTTGGATCATGGCCCAAGAAAAGCTAGCCAGTACCCTGCTCAACACCACACAGAAATTCGAAGCCGTTTGGGAACCGTGGGCTGACTTCATAGGCATTTCCCTAATTCCAGGGGTACAACCTTGAGGCGTGGGCCTGCTTCGGGGTGGGGGGGGTTCCCTCCAGTGGATTGGCTCTCGATTTCTCTTTTCTCTCTCTCTCTTTTCCCCCCTTCTCATCTCTACCTCCCCTCTTTCCCCCTTTTTCTTATCTCTCTGATTGACTTAACAAGATGATGCTTTGCCTGTTTAATTCATGTTGTTGCAGGCTCCCTCGGGGGTCGTACTCCCAAGGGGAGCACTCGAAGTAGGCTTCCCTGCTCTGATAGATACCTTGAGACTTTTTATACTTTAGGAGTGAGGGTTGGGGAGGGTTTGGAGAGCTCCGATCAGGCACAGTGTGTTCCCAATCGGGGTGCTGTCGTTCTCTCCTCCCTCCCCCTCCCCCAACCGGTCCATATCTCCGGGTTACATGGCTTGCGCTAACAAAAGTTGGTATGGGAAGGCTCTACTGTACCGTTTTTCCAGAGACATGCTTTTATCTATAGTCTTAAGTTTGATTTGTTACCCCAAGGGGGCTCACATTTGTCTGATGTATAACCCTGCATTTAATGCTGATGACTTGTAAACCCCTTTTTTTTCGCTGAAAATTCAATAAAATACTTTGAAAAAAAAAAAAAAAAAAAAAAAAAAATAAAAAATAAAAAAAAAAAAAAAAAAGAATCAGTGACCTCATCATCCCCTCCCTCCTCGCCACTGGAGCAAACCTGGCAGTATGCTGCAGCTGGGGGTACATGACTGCCAGTTTCTTGTGCTTCTTGGGCAACCCCTCTCTCTGGGCTCACATTACTGCCTTCATCCTCAACCTGGGTACCATCATCAGAGCCTTCGAAACTCTGCGCATCTTCCTGCAGCATGTACCCTACACTGTGGTCAAACAGTTCGGGGCACTCCTCAGGGCATGATGGTGGGGCTAGGGAAGGAGTGACTGATGACATTGAGCCGATGGAAGAAGCCGCTTTGGCAGCTGCATTGGCAGACAAAGTACCCTGAGCAAGGGTGACAGAGGATGAGAAGGATGAGGACGGGTTGGTCATCCACTCTACCAACTCTTCTGCATGTTGTGGCTCAACACGGCCAACTGCCAAAAAAAGGACAAGCGTGCCCCACGGCCACGTGCTGAGGATGCACTGTGTCCACAACCAGCACTGTTGGCTGTAGACACAGAGCCTGCTTGCCCTCTTTTGGTGGCCTGTGAGCATCTGCCTCTCCTTGGTGGCCTTCCAGCCTTCCAGACATACTGTACAATTAGATTAGCAAAACAACGCCTGAAGTTTACTAAAAACAGTACACCAGGAATTGCCTACAGTCAGGTATAGGCTTGGCTAGACTATATATATATATATATATATATATATATATATATATTAAATGAACTGCAGCTCACTGAGTCACCTGCCTGAAAGTGTCTTTAAACACGCACTCCAGGAATGGCCTACAGTCAGGTATAGGCTTGGCTGGACTACAATGCAGTGGATATATATTTTATGAACTGCAGCTTACTGAGTCACCTGCCTGCCTGAAAGTGTCTTTGAACATGCACTCCAGGAATGGCCTATAGTCAAGTATAGGCTTGGCTAGACTATACATATATATATATATACAAGCCTGTGTATATATATATATATATATTTAATGAACTGCAGCTCACTGAGTCACCTGCCTGAAAGTGTCTTTGAACACGCACTCCAGGAATGGCCTACAGTCAGGTATAGTCTTGGCTAAACTACAATGCAGTAGATATATATTTTATGAACTGCAGCTCACTGAGTCACCTGCCTGCCTGCCTGAAAGTGTCTTTGAACACGCTCTCCAGGAATGACCTACAGTCATGTATAGGCTTGGCTAGCTTATATATATATATATACAAGATTGTGTATATATATATATATATATATATATATATATATATATATATATATATATATATATATATATATATATTAAATGAACTGCAGCTCACTGAGTCACTTGCCTGAAAGTGTCTCTAAACAAGCCTGTATATATATATATATATATATTTAATGAACTGCAGCTCACTGATTCACCTGCCTGAAGGTGTCTTTGAACACGTACTCCAGGAATGGCCTACAGTCAGGTATAGGCTTGGCTAGACTATATATATATATATATATATATATATATATATATATATATATATATATATATATATATATATATATATATATATATATACTAAATGCACTGCAGCTAGCTGAATTAAATACTTGCTTGAAGTATATTAGAAACAGTACACCAGGAATGGTCTGCAGTGAGTTCTAGCTAAACTATATACAGTGGATATACATAGCAGTATGACTGTATATATATATTAAATACACTGCAGCTAACTGAATTAACTGTCTGCCTGAAGTATATTAGGAGCAGTACACCAGGAATGGTCTGCAGTGAGATCTAGCTAAACTGGATACAGTGGATGTATATATATATACATTATATATATATATATATATATATATATATATATATATATATATATATATATATATATATATATATATATATATATATAAAGCCGGGATGTATATATATATATATATATATATATATATATATATATACTAAATACACTGCAGCTAACTGAATCAACTGCCTGTAGTAAATAAATGTAGCGCTAATACTTAAAAAGTGATAAAATGATCAGTGATATATGAGGGTAATAAAAAATGAATAAAATTCAATGGTGAAATAAAGTGTCAATAACACCACAATATAATAGTCCCATAATCAAAAATTGTATATGGTGAGTGCAACATGAAATGGCAAATCTTTAGGTCTATGTATCATCAGCTAAAAGATCTTGAACGGGAAACAGATGGAATACGCTTACCAGACTTGGTGGATTCGGATGCCGGTGACACTGAATCAGACAGGCTTAGAGATCCAAGATGGAAATGGTCGTCCGGGGAACCCCGGATCTCAAGGGGAATCCCTCCTCTGCTCTGCCAATCAGGACTGCCAGTCCGGAGAGACTAAGGGGAAGATGGAATATCCAAACGTCATGGAAGTCCCGGATGTGTGTAAAGCTCAAAAAAATGTATTAAATGCGCCAATGGTGCAGATCAAATGGTATATTTATTGGATAACCAATAATCCAAAAAACAGTTTAAAAAGCATGATCACGTAAATAAGTAAAATCAAGTGTAGGGAAGAGTGTAGCTCACCCGACGCGTTTCGTCCAATTGGACTTCAACTGGGGCATCCTGCCTTTGGCCAATTATGACTCTCTTCGCTGACAACGCTGTGATTGGCCAAAGCATGCGGGTCATAATGCATGCTTGGCCAATCATCAGCCAGCAATGCACTGCGATGACGCAGTGCATTATGGGCCGTGACGCGCCACACGAATTTGGTGCAAACGTCCCATAACGTTCGATCTTCATCGAACGATCGAACAGCTGATGTTCGAGTCGAACTCATGTTCGACTCGAACAGACAGCCCATCCCTAACTGTCACCAAAAATTAAATAGAGAAGGCTCAGGCTCTTCTGGAAGAGTGAGAATTGGTGGTGGCGTGGGCTACTTCATTTAGGACAAATGCTGAAGGATATTTAGTGACCTGCACCATCTGGATTTTCCATAGTTTGGTAGGACAGGTTAATTGATTGTGAAATTGCTGGGTTGTCACATCATCCATCCCATTTCCTGTGACCCAGGTGGTCCAGACGGCAGCCTCCCCGCAATCTGCTGCAGCCATTTAGCAGGGCTGAAATTAATGGTGAAAGCAGGCCTGTGGGGCGCATAAAGGAGTGTTCTGGGAGGGCGTCATATGGCATCCACCCAGAACAAAAGAGCTCCCGCCTGGCCATCATTTGACTATAGGCCAGGCGAGAACTGGTTAAGAATCTTCTCCAGCATCCCATGGCATTGGGAATTCCTGGGAAACGCAAAGCCCATGACCTGTGTTCCCCTTTTGGGATGGTGAACTCTTTTAACCAATCACATGGCATCCTTAGTCCTTAGTTCATCACACCACGCAGACAAAGGTGTTACCAGTCTCATTGTCCCTGAAGACTCATCCAGCAATCACCAAGCTTTCTTAATGGTTTCTAGCACGGGGGGCCCGGAAGGTCCTAGTTGCACCACTGGACATCAAGCAGGCAAATTAAAAAAAAAAAGACATTGGTGATGCATGTTGGCACATATACATAAGTCAATACATACTGTAGGTCAAGAATGTCACCAGCTTCATTTAGGATGGATACAAATTGTGGGCATTCTCAATGAAATAGAGACAAGTCCCAAGCATGTTTTGTAATATTCCCTTCAGGGCACAAGGAAGTATCTTGTAAAATGCTAACCCGCTTTTCCTTAGTCATTATCCATGTTAGTTCCCAATTCATAATTGCCAGGTTTACTTGCACTAAATTTTCAGTAACATTTCCAATACAAGCCTTATAAGACTAGCAAATTCCCCATTAGCCGGGATGGAAGTCTTATTTATTCCTCATCATAAGCTTGAAAAACAATAACTAGAAAATGAAAAAAGTTATTCTATAACGGTTGACTTGATTTTGATTCATTGTTGCCCTTGGTCCAAGAACCGGGCCTCTTCTGAGAGTTCCGTGCTCTCGGATATATAGATTTCATTTATAATCTAGTCTTGCTAGTTAATGCCTCTGTTCCTCCTGACGGAACGATCCATAGCCTATGGCAGTCTGTGCAAGGTGACTCTGAATGCTCACACATGGACGATTGATTAGAGGCTGTAGAACATTCAATTCAATCTGAGCTCCCCGTAGCCTAACTGCAAAGGAAGTGCAGATTATTGATCTCTATAGGTAATGTGTTGTTACCAAACCGTGACAATTTCCCAATCACTTTATAGACTATGAATGCTGCTTGTTTCCTGCAAATCAGATGTGTGTAGTTCCCATACGTCCGTAGCCTGAAGTAAGAGATAAGAAAACGATTAGGCTTTTAAGTGGAACTTCAAAAAGTAATGAACAGGCTTTGTAGATTGTGAAAACCTGCCGTCAATTGTCACCAAAAATGAAATAGAGAAGGCTCGGGCTCTTCTGGAGGAGTGAGAATTGGTGGTGGCGTGGACTACTTCATTTAGGACAAATGCTGAAGGATATTTAGTGACCTGCACCATCTGGGTTGTCGGTAGTTTGGTAGCACAGGTTAATTGTTTGTGAAATTGCTGGGTTGTCACATCATCCATCCCATTTCCTGAGACCCAGATGGCCCAGACGGCACCCAGAACAAGAGAGCTCCCGCCTGGCCATCATTTGACTATAGGCCAGGGCGGAAACTGGTTAAGAATCTTCTCCAGCATCCCATGGCATTGGGAATTCCTGGGAAACGCACAGTCCCTGACCTGTGTTCCCCTTTTGGGATGGGGAACTCCTTCAACCAATCACATGGCATCCTTAGTCCTTAGTTCTTCACACCACGCAGAGAAAGGTGTTACCAGTCTCATTGTCCCTGAGGACTCATCCAGTAATCACTGAGCTTTCTTAATTTTCCACCAGTTGGAGAAAAGGACTTCTTTTGCTACTCTATGGTTAGTGAACTGGGCCAAACTCTGAAACTCAAAAAACAGCACTACCTACAGTGCCTTGAAAAAGTATTTCTACCCCTTAAAATTTCCCACATTTTGTTATGTTACAACCAAAAACATAAATGTATTTTATTGGTATTTTTTATGATAGACCAACACAAAGTGGCACATAATTGTGAAGTGGAAGGAAAATGATAAATGGTTTTCAATTTTTTTTTACAAATAAATATGTGAAAAGTGGGGCTTGCATTTGTATTCAGCCCCTCTTTACTTTGAGACCCCTAACTAAAATCTAGTGGAACCAATTGCCTTCAGAAGTCACCTAATTAGTAAATAGAGTCCACCTGTGTGTCTTTTAATCTCAGTATAAATACAGATGTACTGTTAAGCCCTCAGAGGTTTGTTAGAGAACCTTATTGAACAAACAGCATCGTGAAGGCCAAGGAACACACCAGACAGGTCAGGGGTAAAGTTGTGGAGAAGTATAAAGCAGGGTTAGGTTAAAAAATATATCCCAAGCTTTGAACATCTCACGGAGCTCTGTTCAATCCATCATCGGAAAATGGAAAGAGTATGGCACAACTGCAAACCTACCAAGACATGGCCGTCCACCTGAACTGACCGGCCGGGCAAGGAGAACATTCATCAGAGAAGCAGCCAAGAGGTCCATGGTAACTCTGGAGGAGCTGCAGAGATCCACAGCTCAGGTGGGAGAATCTGTCCACAGGACAACTATTAGTTGTGTTCTCCACAAATCTGCCCTTTATGGAAGAGTGACAAGAAGAAAGACATTGGTGAAAGAAAGTCATAAGAAGTCCTGTTTGTAGTTTGTGAGAAGCCATGTGGAGGACACAGCAAACATGTAGAAGAAGGTGATCTGGTCAGATGAGACCAAAATTCAACTTTTTGGCCTAAAAGCAAAACGCTATGTGTGGGGAAAACTAACACTGCACATCACCCTGAACACACCATCCCCACCGTAAAACATGGTGGTGGCAGCATCATGGGGTGGGGATACTTTTCTTCAGCAGGGACAGGGAAGCTGGTCAGAGTTGATGGGAAGATGGATAGAGACAAATACAGGACAATCTTAGAAGAAAACCTGTAATGCCCCGTACACACGACCGGTCTCTCTGAAACGGACTTGCTTACACAAGATCACACCAAAGTCCATTCGTTTAGAACATGATGAGGTACGACTGGACTAGAAACGGAAAGTTCAATAGCCAGTAGCCATTAGCTGCCCTTGCGTCGTTCTTGGTCCGTCGGACTAGCATACAGACGAGCGGTTTTCCCAATAGGAACTGAGTCCGTCTGAAATATTTGAAACATGTTCTATTTCTAGGTTCGTCAGATTTTTCAAAAGTAAAGGTCCAATGAAGCCCACACATGATCGGAATGTCCGATGGAATCGTTCCCTCTGACCTTTTCTGCCGGAAAGTCCGCTTGTGGGTACACGGCATTAGAGTCTGCAAAAGACTTGACACTGGGGCGGAGGTTCACCTTCCAGCAGGACAACGACCCGAAAAACATACAGCCAGAGCTACAATGGAATGGTTTAGATCAAAGCATATTCATGTGTTAGAATGGCCCAGTCACAGTCCAGAACTAAATCACATTGAGAATCTGTGGCAAGACCTGAAAATTGCTGTTCACAGACGCTCTCCATCCAATCTGACAGAGCTTGAGATATTCTGCAAAGAAGAATGGGCAGAAATGTCCCTCTCTAGATGTGCAAAGCTGGTAGAGACCTCCCCAAAAAGACTTGCAGCTGTAACTGTAGAGAAAGGGGGTTCTACAAAGTATTAAATCAGGGGGGCGCCATACAAATGCCCCCCCCTAACTTTTCACATATTTATTTGTATCATTTATCATTTTCCTTCCACTTCACAATTATGTGCCTATCACATAAAATCCCAATAAAATACATTTACATTTTTGGTTGTAACATGAGAAAATGTGGGAAATTTCAAGGGGTATGAATACTTTTTCAAGGCACTGTATATTCTATACTCAAAGCCACATATAAACATTGATATGTGCGCAATCATAAATCGTAGTATAAATAGGAGGTCCAAATGTAATCAATGTGTTATCAGTGTGTGCTAGATCCTGATGATGTAATTTCCTAGGATGAAACACGTTGGGTGGTTACGTCTGATTTGACACCACTCCCAGCACCGGCAACGCGTGGCGGCCATCTTTAATACTGGAATTCATTGTTTTTCTAAGGCAAACACCATTTTATACTCTGTAAGTGCATTTCTTTCTTTCTTTTTTTATTAAAAAAGGGGTATATTTCACTATGTGGGCTCCCCTTTTCTATTCCCTAATGCTTTATATGGAGAATATTTTCCTCATATATGCTGGAAATTTTATTGGAACTGAGGGGGAAGTCATTTGGAGTACATGGAAGCCATAACACCCTGGATATACCCACACACACCGGATTTGACTCTCATGTTGGAGGAGTCAAAATCCTCTCTGGTGAGTGCGGTGTGAAGTCTGTGTATCTCCTGGAGAGAAGACACTGTAGAGCACACTCTGTGATTGTTTTTGTATTTGGAGCACTGTTGGGAAGTGGGACTGTCACCTGAAAAACAAACTAAAAAATGGACACCATGTGCTCCTGGTGCCGAAAGTGACGCCAAATCAAAAGTAACCCGTCCAACGCGCTTCGTCATAGGTAATGAGCTCATCAGGAGCTAGTACACACTGATAACACATTGGGGTTGATTTATCAAAGCTGGAGAGTGCAAAATCTGGTGCAGCTGTGTATGATAGCCAATCAGCTTCTAACTTCAGCTCATTCAGTTAAGCTTTGACAACAAAACCTGGAAACTGATTGGCTACCGGGCACTGCTGCACCAGATTTTGCACTCTCCAGTTTTAGTAAATGAACCCCAGCGATTACATTGGTTCCCAGTGACTGTGATCACATTTGGACTTCCTTTTCTGTAATAGGATTTGTGATTGCACATGATATCAATGTTTATCTGTGGTTTTGAGTACAGAGTATCGGTAGTGCTGTTACCCTCAAGGCAGGTGGGGATTGTTTCTGAGTTTTTTTGCAGTTGTTTTTACACAGCATAATGAGTTCTTTTGGTTTATTGATTTAATTGTTTATATTAACATAACCACAATGCAGGTTTAATTTCTTTATATACAAACTCAGAAACTGCCCATCACAGGTAGACACCCCTGCCGGTCAGCAATGAGGGTAGGTGGGGGGGGTCCCCTCCTTGTTCGAACGTAACCACCTCTTTAACCCAGTTTTGCATTTTTTTGCTCACTTGCTTAAAAGGCCTTAAGATATCATAAACCCCCAAACATTATATACCATATTTATCGGCGTATAACACCCCAAGTTTAGGAGGGAATTTTAAGGAAAAAAACTTTTAGGAGGGAAGTTTAATGGAAAAAAAACTTACGTTTAAATGCCCATCAATGCAGCCTTGTCAGTGTCATTGAAGCCTTCTCAGTGCAGCCTTGTCAGTGCAGCCTTGCCCCAGTGCAGCCTTGCAGCCATGTCAGTGCAGCCTTGTTAGTGCAGCCTTCCCCAGTGTCCATTGCAGCCTTGCCCCAGTGCAGCCTTGTCAGTGCAGCCTTGCCCCTGTGCAGCCTTGCCCTAGTGCAGCCTTGTCAGTGCAGCCTTGCCCCTGTGCAGCCTTGCCCCAGTGCAGCCTTGCCCCTGTGCAGCCTTGCCCCAGTGCAGCCTTGCCCCTGTGCAGCCTTGCCCCTGTGCAGCCTTGCCCCTGTACAGCCTTGCAGCCTTCCCCCTGTGCATCCTTGCCCCTGTGCAGCCTTGCCCCAGTGCAGCCTTGCCCCTGTGCAGCCTTGCCCCAGTGCAGCCTTGCCCCTGTGCAGCCTTGCCCCAGTGCAGCCTTGCCCCTGTGTAGCCTTGCCCCTGTGCAGCCTTGCCCCTGTGTTGCCTTGCCCCTGTGCAGCCTTGCAGCCTTGCCCCTGTACAGCCTTGCAGCCTTGCCCCTGTGCATCCTTGCCCCAGTGCAGCCTTGCCCCAGTGCAGCCATGCCCCTGTGAAGCCTTGCCCCTGTGCAGCCTTGCCCCAGTGCAGCCTTGCCCCAGTGCAGCCTTGCCCCTGTGCAGCCTTGCCCCAGTGCAGCCTTGCCCCTGTGCAGCCTTGCCCCAGTGCAGCCTTGCCGCTGTGCAGCCTTGCCCCAGTGCAGCCTTGCCCCTGTGCAGCCTTGCGATCCCCGCTGATTGTTTGTCATCGCGCCGACATACACATCCGAGTGTACAGATTTAAATAGGAGGGAGGGACTGGGCGGAGCCGAGATACACATAGCTGAGTGTACTCGACTCTTCACGGCTCCGCTCACAGTCACGCCCAGTCCCGCCCTATGGTGGACACAACACAGGTCAAATGGCGGGACTGGGCGTGACTGTGAGCGGAGCCGAGAAGAGTCGAGTACACTTGGGTATGTGTATCTCGGCTCCGCCCAGTCCCTGCGATCTCGGTGGCGCTCGCTCTGCTCCGCCGAGTCCGCCGGCGCCATTTAAATCTGTACACTCGGATGTGTATGTCGGCGCGATTGCAAACAATCAGCGGAGATCGGCGGGGATCGGCGTATAACACGCACCCACGATTTTCCCCTAATTTTAAGGGGAAAAAAGTGCGTGTTATACACCGATAAATACGGTATTTTCTGAAAGCAGACAACAAATAAAATACTTGTAGTTCCAATTTTTTATGTCTCACAATATTACTGCAAAATGTCAGTAAATAATACACTAAAGTTAATTTTAGGGCACACATACGCAAAACATTACTCAATTTTTTGTTAAAATAATAAAGACGAGGTTGCACCGAGTAAATAGATACCCAACATGTCAAACCTTAAAAGTGCGTACGACCGTGAAATGAGGACATACTTCAGTAGCCTATGTTTTCCATAGCCGACACTTTAAAAAAGCTCCTACAGGTCATCAGTTTAGCGTTATGGAGGAGGTCTGGTCCTACAAATATTGATTTCACTCTGGCATGCATGGCGATATGTCACACATGGATCACAAACAGCAATTTAATGCGTAGGTGCCCCTCAGCGCTTGAGTTTATGCATTTGTGCCTGCAAATTGCACTGCTATACATTCTTTCCCGTGCCATGCTGACCGGGGTCACCGAGAGGTACACCCGAAAGTGATATCAATCAAACACGCTGCTTTCCAGGTCAGCAACAAGAAGGGGAGGAAAGTGTGTCCACTCTGCTCCCTCCCCTCTACCTGGTGGCACCTACTATGTCCGTCCCAGGCCCTGCAGATGGGCAAGCGAAGCCTGGGATACGAAACGGGGGCGGGCATAGGGGGTGGTGACGTAGGGGGGTGCTGACATAGGGAGGAGGTGCTGACGTAGTAAGGAGGTGCTGACATAGGGGGGTGGCTGATGTAGGGGGGGTGCTGAAGTAGGGGGGTGCTGTTACCAGGGGGGAGACATGGAAGCAATAGGGGGCAGTGCAGTCACCTGAATGCTTCCACCTGACAGGCAGAAGTGTGCTTGTCAGATATGCACACAGTCTTGGTGGCTGTAGCCCCTGGGAATGTGCACCCCCCCCCCCGGTCAGGTCCGTACCATGTACAGACCCCAGGTGGCAAAAGGCTTAAAGTTTAACTAAAGGCAATTTTTTTCCATTGTCGGATGGAGTGAAGAGGGATGAGACCCCCTGTCAGTTTTTAGTGCCGTCTGTGTCCCCGTTAGTGAGATTCACCCTCTCTGTTTGTCAGTGGCAGCCGGGGGTATTTTTTTTTTTCAGGGGGGCGGCAAACAGTTACCCCCACGGTTGGTCGGGTGGGTCTGTACACTTACCCCATCTATGGTGGGCAGTGCTTCTCCTGGGCTTCACCAGCAGCTTCCCTTGCTCGGCGGCTCCTCCTTCCCCCGCTCTCCATGGGCATTGCGGCAGCTTCCGTTTCCTTCTTCCTCCTCCTTTGAAGCCTATAAGAGCCTCTGACTCTAATCAAGTGCTTCAAAAAACCACCCCTGTAATTCAGGCACCTGAAAGGGGCCGGACGCATGAATAGTGGGTGGCGGTGTTCTGTCAAAATAGCGGCCTAAAGAGAGAAAGGGCAGGTGGGACTTTTATGGTACCAAGATGTAGAGTGAACAATCAATTTGAAAAAAACATAAATTTTATTTTAACCCATTCTTTAAAATCGCAGTAAGCATTTACAAGAATCACATATTGTTTCTTTGAACATATACAGCCACTTCTTACTCTACATGTTTCGCTCAGAGGAGCTTCTTCAGGAGTTTTTTTGGAAGTGTCGCATGAAGTATTATAGACTATAAAGAAAACAACAATTGTAAATGGATATGCTTAAAAATTGCCACGAATAAAATCAAAATAGCAGCCGTGGATAGAGCATGGGGGCGGCGGCCGTGGACAGAGGGGGCGGCGCTCTGGCGCCCCTAATGGACAACCTGGCACTGCTGTTTGTCTTGTTTACCGTTATCAGTGAAATTGAAAGAGGATCCCAAATTTTGGGTTTTCCCCAGAACATGAATAGAGGGGAAATCTTCCAATGGGGACACCTGGGGATTCCCTCACTTCCTGTTTTTGGCTTTTCCTATTGGGGCAGGAAGTGGAGGCGTATCCATCCAATGGGAGAAACCGATGTCAGGATTTATAACCCTCCCGTACGATATCCAAAGGAGCCTTTAGTTCTGCTTAAATCCTCCAGCATATAACAAAAATGTAAGTTTCCATTTCTGGTGGACTGACCCTTTAAATGTAAATACTAATACACAGCTTATAGCTCGTAATCATCAGCGATTGAAAGACAGAGCACAACCTCCATTTTCACATAAATCCCAGATGAATGCAGCTGGTGATGCCCTCAGGTCTCCTATATCTGTATCTCGCACAACGTCCGCATATACAATTTTCCATTTATTGTTTCTGCAGGTAGAATATGGCTAAAAAAAAAAAAATCAATGGTAAGAAAATCAATGTTTAATGTGGAAGCAATATATCCTTGTGCTAGTTTATACGGCAATACCTTTTCTAGGGTATTTGATAACAAGTTCTCATTGTCATCCCAATCTGCAGCAACCCGAGGTCAGTAAATCATTTCCTAAAGACAACGGCCTGAAGACGTCCCACAGCTTCTCTTCTTCATATAATGAGAGAATTGAAATCTAATCTGAACTTGGACTTGTATTATAGTATTCCTAACAACTGAAACATAGAAGAAACACATAAACATTGTTAAAAAGCTAAAAAAAAAAAAAAAAAAAAAGTTTGAGTTCAGTTTCTACATTTTGATACCATTTTCATTTAGAACTGCAAAATAACCTGTTAAGTGAACTTGCACTCAAATGTTACCTTAGAGATACATAAACAGCCTTGCTTGGAACACTTAAGTAAATGTAATGCACCCCTGGCGACGCCACGCGACTGGGCGACACAACGCGTAGGGAGGAGTCAGTGACGCCACACTTATCTTGCTCTTTCCTACATAAAATTACATTTCATGAAAACTATATCTCTATAATACTGGTGTCCCCATAATAGGGATAAAACTTTTTCCCGGAAGGGAGTTTAACAAGACTCGTGGCCCATCATTACAATTAGAAGAAAACAGGTTTAACCTTAAACTACATAGAGGATGTGGAATTCCCTTTCACAGGCGGTGGTCTCAGCGGGGAGCATTGATAGTTTAAAAAAACTATTAGATAAGCACCTGAACAACCGCAACATATAGGGATATACAATGTAATACTGACATATAATCACACACATAGGTTGGACTTGATGGACTTGTGTCTTTTTTCAACCTCATCTATTATGTTACTATGTAATATATATATATATATATATATATATATTGATATTGATATATGCTTCATTTAAATATGTACAGTGGGGACAGAAAGTATTCAGACCCCCTTAAATTTTTCACTCTTTGTTATATTGCAGCCATTTGCTAAAATCATTTAAGTTCATTTTTTTCCTCATTAATGTACACACAGCCCCTCATATTGTACACACAGCACCCCATATTGTACACACAGCACCTCATATTGTACACACAGCACCCCATATTGTACACATAGCACCCCATATTGTACACACAGCACCCCCTATTGTACACACAGCCCCCCATATTGTACACACAGCTCCCCATATTGTACACACAGCACCCCATATTGTACACACAGCGCCCCATATTGACAGAAAAACACAGAATTGTTGACATTTTTGCAGATTTATTAAAAAAGAAAAACTGAAATATCACATGGTCCTAAGTATTCAGACCCTTTGCTGTGACACTCATATATATAACTCAGGTGCTGTCCATTTCTTCTGATCATCCTTGAGATGGTTCTACACCTTCATTTGAGTCCAGCTGTGTTTGATTATACTGATTGGACTTGATTAGGAAAGCCACACACCTGTCTATATAAGACCTTACAGCTCACAGTGCATGTCAGAGCAAATGAGAATCATGAGGTCAAAGGAACTGCCTGAAGAGCTCAGAGACAGAATTGTGGCAAGGCACAGATCTGGCCAAGGTTACAAAAAAATATCTGCTGCACTTAAGGTTCCTAAGAGCACAGTGGCCTCCATAATCCTTAAATGGAAGACGTTTGGGACGACCAGAACCCTTCCTAGAGCTGGCCGTCAAACTGAGCTATCGAGGGAGAAGAACCTTGGTGAGAGGTAAAGAAGAACCCAAAGATCACTGTGTCTGAGCTCCAGAGATGCAGTCGGGAGATGGGAGATAGTTGTAAAAAGTCAACCATCACTGCAGCCCTCCACCAGTCGGGGCTTTATGGCAGAGTGGCCCGACGGAAGCCTCTCCTCAGTGCAAGACACATGAAAGCCCACATGGAGTTTGCTAAAGAACACCCAAAAGACTCCAAGATGGAGAGAAATAAGATTTTCTGGTCTGATGAGACCAAGATAGACCAAGATATTTTGGCCTTAATTCTAAGCTGTATGTGTGGAGAAAACCAGGCACTGCTTATCACCTGTCCAATACAGTCCCAACAGTGAAGCATGGCGGTGGCAGCATCATGCTGTGGGGGTGTTTTTCAGCTGCAGGGACAGGACGACTGGTTGTAATTGAGGGAAAGATGAATGCGGCCAAGTACAGGGATATCCTGGAGGAAAACCTTCTCCAGAGTGCTCAGGACCTCAGACTGGGCCGAAGGTTTACCTTCCAACAAGACAATGACCCTAAGCACACAGCTAAAATAATGAAGGAGTGGCTTCACAACAACTCTGTGACTGTTCTTGAATGGCCCAGCCAGAGCCCTGACTTAAACCCAATTGAGCATCTCTGGAGAGACCTAAAAATGTCCGTCCACCAATGTTTACCATCCAACCTGACAGAACTGGAGAGGATCTGCAAGGAGGAATGGCAGAGGATCCCCAAATCCAGGTGTGAAAAACTTGTTGCATCTTTCCCAAAAAGACTCATCAAAAGGGGCTTCTACTAAATACTGAGCAAAGGGTCTGAATACTTAGGACCATGTGATATTTCATTTTTAATAAATCTGCAAAAATGTCAACAATTCTGTGTTTTTCTGTCAATATGGGGTGCTGTGTGTACAATATGGGGTGCTGTGTGTACAATATGGGGTGCTGTGTGCACAATATGGGGTGCTGTGTGTACAATATGGGGTGCTGTGTGTACAATATGGGGAGCTGTGTGTACAATATGGGGGGCTGTGTGTACAATATGGGGTGCTGTGTGTACAATATGGGGGGCTGTGTGTACAATATGGGGGGCTGTGTGTACAATATGGGGGGCTGTGTGTACAATATGGGGGGCTGTGTGTACAATATGGGGTGCTGTGTGTATAATATGGGGTGCTGTGTGCACAATAATGAGGAAAAAATGAACTTAAATGATTTTAGCAAATGGCTGCAATATAACAAAGAGTGAAAAATTTAAGGGGGTCTGAATACTTTCCGTTCCCACTGTATTTTTATGCTGTATTTTGAGCATAATCATTATTACTATTTATACATTGTTACATAAATATGTTACTTACCTTGTAGATTTATCCTCCTGATGAAGCGGTCCTTTGATCGTGAAACATGTAGAGTAATGGTCTCCAAACTGCGGCCCGGGGCCAGATGCGGCCCTTTGCTTGCTTTGATTCGACCCTTGGGGCACAATTTCAAATACTGATACCAACAATGGGGCATAATTTGACCCACTGACACCAATGATGGGGCACAATTCCTCGCAATGACACCAACGATGGGACACAATTTCTCCCAATGACACCAGCAATGGGGCTTAATGACACCAATGATGAGGCATGATTCCTCCCACTGACACCAAAGATGGGACATTGTTTATTCCCACTCATATTGGGACCTCTTCTATTCCCGATGGCCACAGTCTGGCCCCCATTAAGTCTGAAGAACAGTAAACTGGCCCTTTGTTTAGAAAGTTTGGAGACCCCTGATGTAGAGGTTTATATGTCCTGTGAGGTCCTTCCAAACCTTGAATTTCTTCAAGAAGTCTACAAGTATTGATACACTGTATCGATATTTTCTTTGCTGTTATGTATTGATTTTTTAAAATCATGACTAGTCTTTTATATGTAAATTAAATAAAAATTATTATTAATTAATTATTCATTGTGCTTATCAGTACCAAGATAGTCCATTTTCTTTCCTTCCTAGTGGAGAACAGCTTTAGCAACTGTCTTCACTCCCCTCTTACATTAACCACTTGCCGACCAGCCACCGTCATTATACTGTGGCAGGTCGGCATGATCCCGCAAATTGCCGTAGGTGTACGTTGGCACCTTTCAGGGTGAAAGCAGACGCGTGCCTGCTGCAAGGGGGGGTACCTGATGTGCGTGGCCGGTGGCCGCAATGTCCGCCAGCCACCTGCGATCGCGGGCACAAGAGCCAGAACGGGGATCTTTGTGCGTAGAACTATGATCTATAAACAGTAGAAATGCACTTAAAAGTTACTTAACTCCTGTTACTGTGTGTTCACAATCTCCGTAGGCAACCAGGATCCCAGGCTTCTATAAGCAGTTGCTGGAGATCAGGCGAAAGCCTCTTCAGGCATAGTTTTTTTCTGGCTGGCACAGACCTTCCTTGGTGTTAAGTCGTTATGGATTTCGTGCTGTCAGCTTATGCCTGACGTCCTTTTATCAGGAAAATTTACCATCCCCACATGGGTGTGGCCTAGGTTTGCCACATCATCCCTTTAATCCAGGACACGCATTAATTACATAGGTTCTGTGGCTGATTAAGGTGGTAATTAAACTCACTTGGTGCCTTATCTGCATTAAATCAGCCTCAGAACCCGCGTAATTCATATGTGTCCTGGATTAAAGGGATGATGTGGCAACCCTAGTGTGGCCCCCTTTGGATTAATGAGTTTCAATTAGAGAAGTATTCTCAAATTCTACCTCAAGATGGCACTGTGGCATCATACATGCCATAGGTCATATATGCCAGGTTGTCAAGCTATTGTTGACCACGGTTACAGACTAGTTTATTGTAGTTACAGAACAATAGAATGATCCAACTGTCGAATGAAAAGCAACAATGGTATCTAAGTTGCCATTGTTTGAGGACAGCCTGTGGAATTGTTACCAAGGCATTTGTTTGAGAAGTATTACCTCAAACACACTTGATGTCTGTTTCTAAGTCTAAACAGATTCTTTTTAAAACAAGTCTGATTGAAAAATCGATCATATAATATACACTCATCGGCCACTTTATTAGGCACAGCTGTTCAATTGCTTGGTGATACAAATTGCTAATCAGCCAATCACATGGCAGCAACTCAATGCATTTAGGCATCTAGACTTGCAGAAGTTCAGACCGAGCATCAGAATGGGGAAGAAAGGGGATTGAAGTATCTTTGAAAGTGGCATGGTTATTGGTGGCAGACGGGCTGGTCTGAGTATTTCTAGGATTTTCACACACAACCATCTCTCGGGATTACAGAGAATGGTGGGAAAAAGAGAAATTATCCAGTGAGCAGAAGTTGTGTGGAGGAAAATGCCTTGCTGAGGTCAGAGGTCAGAGGAGAATGGGCAGACTCAAATAACCACTCGTTACACCCAAGGTATGCAGAATACCATCTCTGAACGCACAACACATCCAACCTTGAAGCAGATGGGCTACAGCAGCAGAAGACCCCTCCGGGTGCCACTCCTGTCAGCTAAGAACAGGAAACTGAGGCTACAATTGGCACAGGATCACCAAAACTGAACAATAGAAGATTAGAAAAATGTTGCCTGGTCTGATGAGTCTGGATTTCAGCTCCAACATTCAGATGGTGGGGTCAGAATTTGGCGCATGGATCCATCCTGCCTTGTATCATCAGTTCAGGCTGGTGGTGGGGGTGTAATGGTGTGGGGGATGGGGTATCACCGGTTCAGGCTGGTGGTGGGGGTGTAATGGTGTGGGGGATGGGGTATCACCGGTTCAGGCTGGTGGTGGGGGTGTAATAGTGTGGGGGATGGGGTATCACCGGTTCAGGCTGGTGGTGGGGGTGTAATGTTGTGGGGGATGGGGTACCTGAGTTTTGTTGCTGACCATGTCCATCCCTTTATGACTACAGTGTCCCCATCTTCTCATGGCTCCTTCCAGCAGGATAATGCACCATGTCACAAAACTCCAATCATCTCACCACTGGACAATGAGGTCACTGTCCTCCAATGTCCTCCACACTCACCACATCTCATCCAATAGAGCAGTGGTTCTCAACTCTGTCCTCAAGTACCCCCAACAGGCCATGTTTGCAGGTTGTTCTTTATCTTGCACAGGTGCTTTACATCAGAGTCAATGGCTTGGTATTTCGAACAAAACATGGCCTGTTGGGGGTACTTTGAGGACAGGATTGAGAACCACTGCAATAGAGCACCTTTGGGTTGTGGTGGAAGGGGAGATTGGCATTATGGATGTACAGCCGTCAAATCGGCAGCAACTGCATGATGTTATCATGTCACTATGGAGCAAAATCTCTGAGGAATGTTTCCAACATCTTGTTGTATCTATGCCACGAAGAACGAAGGCAAAAGGGGGTCCAACACGGTACTAGCAGGTGGGCCTAATAAAGTGGCCGGTGAGTGGATATATTTATATCAAACCCAAAGAAGCGTGGGTTACCAGCTGGGCTATTGATAGATGAGTTAGCTGTGACATGGAGCCTTCTGAAGACGGGACTGGAGTGGCAGCTGATCCAGGGTGGTACTCAGGATATGCAGACAGGTCCAACTGGCAGGACTGAACGAAAAAGATGTAGTCAGGAACTTGAGCCAGAGTCAGACACAAGTCTATGGTATGTCAGGCAGGAGAGTAAGCATAAGCGTCGTCAGGAGAGAGCCGAGGTTATGCACAAGAAGTCAACCAAAGCGGAGTCCATTGGAACAAGCTGAGGTCAGTGCCAGAAGAGAAGTAGTAGACAGGTCCAGAGAAAAGCCAGGTTCATAACTGGAAATCCAAGAATACAGAGTACACAGAAGCAAGGAATGCAGGGAGATGAACATCAACAAGCAATCTCTGAGCATATCTGCTGTCCTTATAAAGGCCATTTGGCCCCAGCAACTACTGAGAACATGACGCCAAAAAAGGAAAAGGGAAGAGAGGAGAAATGGTCAAACTGAAATATAATAATAAAACATTATATATCATCCAAGGAATCCTAACTATATGCATCAGTTCAGGTGGACCATATCTTTATGGGACTTCTTAGGGCAATTTCTGCTCTCATAGGTAATTGTATACAGTGGCAAAACTGAATTACTGCCTTCCGCCAGGAAGCATGAATAGGAGGGGTAGTGGACTTCCAGTGCAACAAAATTTCCCTTCTCACATAAAATAAGGCATAAGTAAGAAAAATCTTAGTATACCTATCAACCTCAATATCCTCCATATAGTTCAGCAGCAACAAAAGAGGTTCCTGGGGCAAGATCACCCCACAGAGCTCACCATGAGTATCAACCACTGACTCCCAGTAAGGACAAAGCATGGGGCATGACCACAGGATGTGCAAGAAGGTACAAGCCTCAGTAGCAAACCTGGTGCACATCGGGTCTGCCTCAGGGTAAAAGTCAGCTAGTTGTTTGGGGGTTGAGTATGCCCTATGGAGACAATTCAATTGTATAAATCCATCCTTATCTGAAATCATAGAGGTCACATAAGGAGAGGCACACTCCTCCCAGTCATCCTCATTGAGGGCAGGGATATCAGCCCTCCAAAAGTGAAAGGTACAGGTAGTGTCATAGGCCACAGATAAACAGAGATACAAAGAAGACTAGCATTTCCCCATGACCTTCGAAGACAGAAGGCACTCAACAGGATCAGACTCCAAGGGGATCTGGAAATTGGGTGGGAATGGCATGTTGCAGTCATCAATTTCTAAATTCCATGGATTTGGGCAGCGGGTACGTAATACTTCCTGTCTTAGAGTCTCAACTCTGAATTGAGGAACAATGAAGACAACCTAGGACAGCAGCATTGTAAGCCTGGGGGGGAATGTTAGATGTACCATCAGATTTAGATGGACTTGATCAACAAATTAGAGCTGAACTCCATCAGTTAAAATAACAGTTCTTTTTTCCCTTTTGGAGTAAAGGTTTTAGAGAAATAAATAAATGCTGATCATTGTAAGCACCCCTGCCAGTGGTAAATGGTTTGCTTCAACCCACTAACTGCTATATCTGCAGGACAGCTGGGTCTGTTGAAAAATAACAGACTTACTGGCAGGATCACCAGGTTGAAATAAAGGAAAGAAGGAAAGAAAGCCTAAAAAAGGAAACAAATGTAACTGTAACATCTAAGGCTTGGTACTGAGTTCACCAGAGCTCCTGATGGTGCAGGTGGGTTTTGCTGCATAATAGTACCAGGTCGCGGTCCTCAGAATCGCCCCACCAGGAGATGAGCAAGCTGGGGTCCAGTAGCAGGTATAACAGGTAGGGATCAAGCAGAAGCGTGGTCATTAAACAAGGCAAAGGTTGGTAACAATTGGTTGCAGGTTGGGATCAAGCGGAAGCGTAGTTGAGAAACAAGCCAAAGGTCATTAACTAGTGGTAGTGGAGACACGGGCGGCAGCAGGAGTGACGAGAGTGAGTAAGTATCAGCCAGAGAGAGGACAATTATCTGGCAAACAGAAAGAGCAGAGACATGGCTTAAATCAGGAAGTTCATGGGAGGAGCAAAGGGTTCAAGGTTCACCAAGAGACAAGACAAGATTGTGTAAGGAATCGGGTAGGGAGCTGTCCAGCATCTCAGGTGGTAGACATGGATCCTGGCGGCATTTAACGTAAAATCCAAGCAAATCAAAATAGCTTTTTGTAGGAGAATCTGGTAGGAGCTAAAATTCCCCAACTCACATGCCATAGTAAAGACAAGACTCCTATATGTGAAGTCACTGGGCTGGAAATAGTAAGCTAGGAACTTCTGTAGGAGGCTTTTAGAAAGAGGTCATTTGCTTTTTTAAGAGGATAGGCCTTTAAAACCAAGCCCGGGTAAACAAAATCTCTGCATCTGGTGGTGGATGACATTAGCTATAAGCATGGATCTTCTCTATATTCATTGAAAAAAGTCAAATTTAACCCTAACTTCCACCTTTCAGGCCTCACTATTGGTCCGTTATTGCAATGGAGAGCCTCACCAACAAATAGGGAGGCTTTGGATATTGAACGTTTTGGGATCAACCTCAACTTTTAGAAAGTTGACAAATTCATCTCCTGCTATCTCTAATGATTGTTCTGACAATTACTGAAGGTCTCTCCTGCTCATCCATCTTTTCTTTCCGAGTTGTTGAGGTTTGTGATTTTCTTACTTTGATCATCAATATGAATGTATTGTAAATGCATGTGAGTGGAATCACCCACAGACATCCTATCTCTTGAGGATAGCAGTGGAAAGATGTGTTCTCAGTAATTCCTCCAACAATTCCCGAATAATGTTCCTCATCGTAAAATTGCAAAGTCTTTAAGTATATCATCACCTACTGTAAATAATATCATCAAAAGATTCAGAGGATCTGGAGAAATAACTGTGTGGAAGGGACAAGGCCAAAACTGGATGGTGGTGACCTCTGGGCCCTCAGACGCCGCTGCATTAAAAACAGGCATGATTGTGTGATGGACATCAATGCATGGACTCAGGAAAACTTCCAGAAATCACTGTCTGTGAACACAGCTCAATGTGCCTTCCCAAAAATACAGGGTAAAGGTCTATCATGGAAAGAAGAAGCCGTATCTGAACATGATCCAGAAACGCTGCCGTCTTCTCCGGGCCAAATCTCATTATAAATGGTCTGTTGCAAAGTGGAAAACTGTTATTTGGGCCAAAGCTCATTTACAATGGTCTGTTGCAAAGTGGAAAACTGTTTTCTGGGCCAAAGCTCCCACACACACACACAGTGAGTGTCCCAAGTTTTTTGTGATCGGGATTGTTTATTGTGGGTACAAAAACTGAGGCTTTGTTGTACCTTCAAGCCACGCTTCTTGTTCTTTGGTATTTGGCCATGCCTGCTGCTGTGGATGGCGTGCTATGTGCACTGCAACTTTTCTCTCTTCGATGTCCCTGAGGGTTTTTGCTCTTCATCCAAAACCTAACAAAGCTGAGTCTTGGGGCTCATCCTCTATGTGCTGTAGGCCACCCAACTCGCATGTCAAACATTTACCCCAAAGTCTACACTACAACCCCCCCACCATGGGTGATGCTGATGGGAGCCCAGAAAATACACCTCCAAATAGCTGTATATTGGTGGTGTGCTGCAATTCCCAGTCAGTAAACATTTAAGAAGAAAGTCAGATAAGTTGATTTACTAATAGAGCTTTGTGAACAAAGTGAACATTCACTTCAATCATTCAATCATTCAGCCACGGGCAATACATAAACCTGATTTCCATATCACTTGGTTGGATATTCAATGTGAATGCAGTTTCATTTTATTCACTAAACAAAGTGAACATTGGCTTTGAGCATTCTCCACTCCCATAGTATAAAGCTGTCAGTCACAAGAAGAGCAATTACATGTCTTCTCCCCGTGCCTGATGATACAAACATATATATGATAGCCATGGGGCAAACCTGTCTTCTTATATTTGAAATTATGAGATGGTATCCTCCATGGTAATGGCCACTTTCTCATATCTAGTAGAGAGTGCAGAAAGCTGATGTTTGAGTACTCAGATACTAGGAAGGTGGTATTTGATGTTATTAAACTTCATTGTAATTCCAGTGCTGAAAAAAACAAAAGTAACTTTGTAATCCATATATTATCCACATACAGTAGTACCTTGGATTACGAGCATAATTCATTCCAGAAGCATGCTTTTAATCCAAATATCAAAGCGAGTTTCCCCACTGCCACTGCTGGTGTAAGCAGTACCGCATGTGGCCAGAGGTTGGGGGCGGGGCGGGCAGCGGAGACACTCGGAGATGCTCGAGGACCACTTGGAAACACTCTGAGTCACTCGGAGATACTAGAGAACCGAACGTCTCCGAGTGTCTCCGAGCATCTCCAAATGGTCTCCGAACATCTCCAAACGTCACCAGCGCCCCCGCACCTCTGGCCACATGAGGTACTGCATACACCAGAGGCTTGAATCTTGCTTGTCTTGTGAGACAATGCTCGCAAATTGAGTCAGGATTTTTTTTAAAAATAGCTCGTATTGCGAAACGCTCGTAAACCGCGTTACACGCAATCCGAGGTATTACTGTACGGTGTAATATTATATTGTAACGGCACCCCGAGTATGAAAGGGGTTAAAGCCATTAAGGACATTCCATTTCCGAACACAAAGGCAGCTGCAGGACACTTCAATCAGCCGAACAAGAAACCCAGACGAATAATTCTCCCCCCCAAGTAGGAGACGAGGCTCTGTGTTGAGGGTCAAACAGGAACGAACTTTTATTGAAAGGAATACAAGTCTTATATACAGTAAAAGGAGGAGGTGTATACCTCCTGCTCATATTACTCTGAAAATACACCTGTGACCAGAAACCTAATTAACATGAGCTCATTAACTAATCCCTTTAAGCAGCCTTGGTCATTGTTATGATAAATCAGAATTTCACTACAAGTCAGACTTGTTGTCACCGAGTTTCACTCAGTACATTATACATTATCATAAGTTTAAAGACAGGACATTCTCACAACAGCAGGAGCTCCACTAGGAGTCGGCCCGTCTCCTACATTGTACAGAGGCCAACGTGATCCGCTCTTTCAATTAACATGTTGAGTTCAGAATCAAACAAACCAAGAATAGTCTTTACTTATATCCTGGGAGATATTGTGGATACATTTAACTGTCCTATTTTAAGTAATCCAAGATATTTTTTCTCACCCACCCTGTGCCAGGATAGCACAGGGTGACTTAGACATAAGAGGTGCATAGAGAGCTGAAACAAGGGCATCCCATACTTTCCAAAGGATTCTGAGTTCCACGGGCCCTCCCGTCACATATATATCTCTATATATCCATCTATTTAAACATTTTCAAATTATCCAGATGTAGCGCTCTCTAGTGTGCAGTGTAGTGAGGTAAATTTATGCTGACTCTCAGTAGCTTGGGTTAGTCTGAAATTGTCTCCGACCACTGCCAAACCCATTATATGATGACACTGTACAGCACTGGTGACAGTATGTAAAAAAAAAAATAGTGAAAAGAATATTGTTTTTTAATTTTCCAGAAAATTGTGACAAAAAATGACAACTTAAAAAAACTCACCATGCCTCTTACTAAATACCTTGGACTGTCTACTTTCCAAAAAAAAAAAGGGTTGATTTGGGGGATATTTGTACTGTCCGGGGATTTTCGGGCCTCAAGAAATGAGATTGTCCGTCAGTACATCAGGACTGATCGATTGATGAGATATATATCCCCATAGTTTGTGGACTCTATAACTTTCCTACAGAATAAATAATATTCACAGATTTGGGTTATGTTCACTGAAGAAATGGAGCAGAATACAATTTTGTCCTATATTGATAAGAAAGATTATTTACCAGTATTTGCAGAATTTTATAACAGAAACTAAGAAAAATGTGGTTAATTTTCAAAATTTTTGGTCTTTTCTTTTTTTATTTAGCACAAAAAAATAAATAAATAACCCAGTGGTGGTTAACCGGTTCAATACCGGGCATTCCCCCCCCCCCTCCTTCCTTCCCAGGCCAATTTTCAGTTTTCAGCGCTGTCGCACTTTAAACGACAATTGCGCGGTCGTGCAACGTTGTGCCCAAAAAAAATTGACGTCCTTTTTTCCCCACAAATAGAGCTTTCTTTTGGTGGTATTTGATCGGCTCTGCGGTTTTTATTTTTTGCGCTAAAAACAAAAGAAGAGCGACAATTTTGAAAAAAACACAATATTTTTTACTTTTTGCTATAATAAATATCCCAATTTTTAAAAAAAAAAAACAAATTTTTTCCTCAGTTTCGGCCGATACGTATTCTTCTACATATTTTTGGTAAAAAAAATCGCAATAAGCGTATATTGATTGGTTTGCGCAAAAGTTATAGTGTCTACAAAATACGGGATAGATTTATGGCATTTTTAAAAAAAATTATATTTATTTATTTTCTTAGCGGCGATCGCGATTTTTTTTCGTGACTGCGACATTATGGCGGACACATCGGACACTTTTGACACATTTTTGGGACCATTCACATTTATACAGCGATCAATGCTATAAAATTGCATTGACTACTGTGTAAATGTCACTGGCAGGGAAGGGGTTAACCACTAGGGGGCGGGGAGGGGTTAATATGTTTCCTAGTGAATGATTCTAACTGTAGGGGGAGGGGACGCACAAGGGGAGGAGACCGATCAGTGTTCCTCCGTTCTGGGAACACACGATCGCTCTCCTCTCACCTGACAGGCTGTGGATCTGTGTGTTTACACACGCAGATCCACGGTCCGGCCCGTTTAACGGGCAATCGCGGGTGCACACGCACGGGGTCCCGAGCAGCGCGGCGGCGCGTGCGCCCCCTAGACACCCGGGAATCCCAGGACATCATATGACGTCCACCCAGGATGGGAGATCCCATCCCAGGACGTCATATGTCTATGGCTGGGTAGGGAAGTGGTTAAATACCAAGAAAGCTCTGTTTGTGTGAAAAAACAAGATAAAAATGTCCTATGTGTACAGTGTTACATGACCGCGTAATTGTCATTCAAAGTGTGACAGCGCTGAAAGGTGAAAATTGGCCTGGGCAGGAGGGGGAGGGGGGTGGGGTAAAAGTGCCCGGTATTGAAGGGGTTAAATGTATGCTTTGAATCATTGTCCTAAAGTATAATTTGCACTCTGACCATGGACTAGCGTGACATCGCGAAATAAATTGGTGACCAGTCTGGTTCATTATTTCCTTCGCTTTATGTAATTCTCCCACTTTACTGTCACTATGGGAGCTCCGTACCATTACATCTCACTCAACCATGCCTGACAGAAGGCACTCCTCCAACATCCCTTCATTCATTCTTCATATGTTCTTCTCTATGAGCCAAATACTTGAATTCCACTCATTTGTGCATTTATAATACTCATCCTCCATCAGATGTCCGTCTCTTTTGCCCACGTGTTCATTTTTATTTCCTAGTTTCAGATATGATTTTTTTTTTTCCCTTGTGAAATCTTTTCACTCTTGCAGATGGTATTGGTATTTTGTGTGCACTATTTAGGTGTAGCACCCTTTTTTTTTTTTTATTTCTATATTTTATTTTTGCAAACACAGAAAAATACATTTTTTAATATATATACATAAACAAGTATCATTATTTCTGCTTAAATATTACAGAGTATAGCTTAGCACATTGTGATTCTGTTTTTAGTAGATATATATGACTTATTATCAAACAGAACAACAAACAACAAAAAAAAAAAAAAAGAAAGATTTTCCTATAGCATTGTTTAGGTTCTCCCACTCCCCCCCTACAATGACCCATCCTGCTCTCCAAGCACACATCCGTACTCCCTGGTACGGACCAAAAGAGACCATGAATTCCATTTTTTATTAAATTTCTCCACCTTACCCTGTGTGATCGCAATGCCTTTTTCCATGGCGTATATGTGGTAAATAAACCATTGCTTCACATAGCTAGAAGTCTTTGGGCTGGACTTGCCCCATTGTAAAAGAACAGACAATGGAGGGATTTATTCACAAGCTTGAAGTCCTAGAATCAAGTTGGGTCTGAAGAAGCTCACTGGAGAGAACCAGGAGGAAGTTCAACATAGGATAGCATAGTTGTCCTATGGTGGTGTGAGTCTACATCTAACTTACTAGGAAGAGCCTGGTGGATATCGGCAGGGGGTAAGTGATGGTCCGGTAGTTATGTGAGTAAATTACTCCAGTGCTGGAAAGTCAGTGACTGTGTGTACCTTTTATCTCTGGAAGAAGTACTAATCACTGTAGACTATTTGCGGCTTCTTACCCCGTGCGGCATAAGGAACCAGCCAGCTGAAGACCTGTAAGATGTCCTTTATTCCAGCTGCAGGTTATGATATGCTTATCCTCTTGTGCTGTTATGCATCTGGGCCTTCCACTCCTTAATCTCTCCTGGTTAAATTCAGCTTGCTTGGATCTCTCAAGGAAGCAGTGGACACCATTGTATGAATACTTCACTTTTGGCCATTTTTGAACCAGAACGTGAACTTTTGGAATATCATCACAATGGAACCTGATGGAAGACAACTGGCTTGCTTTTATTGGACAACATAATGGATTCAGCTGTGCTAACACACAGTAATTACAAAGTATAGCGTGATTGGGCAATTATCATTTAACCATGATTCGGAATGTATGGACCATTAGGAGACTTGAGAAATGGCTGCAGAAAATGTGGTTTTCGAGCAGCCATCACCATCTGCAGCACTAGTCTTGTCCTGGTTATTTTATTTTTAAAGCAGGTTAATGGCATTTAATGTAAAAGAAGTATCAGGGCTTTTTAAAACAAGATATTTCTTAGTGATTCCAGACTACTGAACAATAGTGCGCTTTTATGGACGTCAAGTGGTGCCGGCATACAGGAGAGAAGAGCTGTGCAGAGATCAGGGCAGCACAATTATTATAAAGAACCAAGCAAAAAGGTAACACTCACATAAGGCTCATTGACCTGGCAAGAATCAGGAATGCCTTGCCGTAAAGTAAGAATGCTTTAAAAAAATATTTTTTTGAATTGTCTTCATCAATTTACAAAATGAAAAATGAGCGAACAGAAGAGAAATCCAAATCCAATCAATATTTGGTGTGACTACCCTTCGGCTTCAAACCAGCATCAATTCTTACACTTGCACGCTTTGTACACTCGCACAAAGTCTGATACTTTGTAGGATTAGAGCCAGGTGTATGATTAATTATACCAAGCAGGAGCTAATGATCATCAATTGATGTATATGTAGGTTGAAACACAGTCAGTTAACTGAAATAGAACCAGCTGTGTAGGAGGCTTAAAACTGGGTGAGGAAATGCCAAGCTCCACTACCAAGGTGAGGTTGTGGAAGAGAGTTTATTTTTCATCAATTAAGAAAATGAAAAGTCAATGAAGAGAAGAGAAGTCCAAATGCAATCAATATTTGGTGTGACCACCCTTTGCCTTCTTCTAGGTAGACTTGCACACAGTTGAGGGAACTCAACAGGTAAGTTGTTCCAAACATCTTGGAGAACTAAGCATAGATCTTCAGTTGATTGTTGGCTGCCTCAAATCCTTCTGTCTACTCCATGATGGTAAAATCAGGGCTCTGCGGGGGGGCCAACCCATCTCTTCCAGGACTCCTTGTTCTTCTTTACACCAAAGATAGTTCTTGTCACGAATGTCTTGTCTACCCCAACGCAGGTGGTCAGACACTATAGCTAGCTACTGTGTGCTTCACCTGAAGCAGCCCCCTTTCCCTTAAGGCAAACAGGTCTACCCGTACTTGGTTGCCTCCAGGACTTATACACACTTTTATTGTGATCACTTTATTTCAATGTATCGGTTTTTTTTTAGCAATAAAAGATACCTTTTTTATCTGCACCATGGGGAGGCTTTATCTTTCTCTTTACATAAAGAAGTGAATGCCCAACCTCCATCATATGCAGTATATCCCAGCCAGCATGATCCAGCCTTGATCCACCGTGAACATCCATCCGATGACCCTACCAGTTCCTGTGAATTACCTACCTGCGAGGTCTGACGGCCTGGATATCGTTCTACACGCCCCGGGTGGCACCATGTCTTCATGACTCCATGTCTTAGACAGGGGAGTCCACTGGATCCGGTAAGGGTTTATGCCTACCATTCTCTGATTTGATGCTGTTGTTGGTTGATGAGGTGTCCATGTACTGATCTACCCAGTCTTCTTCCTATATTTGGAACATCCTTCATTGCCAGTGACTTTCTTTATGTGCACATTTGGAGACTTTGGCTTTTTAATTATATTTTTTGTTTTCATTTTTTCTCATGACACATGGACTCCTAACAATATTTGTTCCATTCACCACACCTGGCTGATAGGTCTGTGGTTTTTGTTACCACATCATATTATCATTGTTTATGCGCTACATTTCTTTTAAAATGCTATAGTGCCACCACACCAGGGCAGATGCAAACAGAGCAAACAGACAGACTACTTGCAGTTAGCAGACAGATAACGTGGTTCTATGACAGTCCAGGTAAAAGGCAGGCAGAATTCAGGGAAAAGTCCAATATCCAATCCGGGTCATACACAGAGAAATCCAAACTAGCAAAGCAAGGCAGACAATTAGGAGGCTTGATCAGGAACAATGCAGCTATACTGTCGCTATTACAAGCAAGGGATAGAGTGTTTGGTTTGCTTATAACAGGTGATTGACCAGATCAATCACCTTGCAGGTGGACACAAACCGGGAGAACGCAACAGCCAACACCCGGATGCTGGAATGAGGGGCAGGAGCACAAAAGTGATCCTGACAGTTCTTAATCACATTGGCTGGATGTTTGTGGTGGTTGTCCTGCTGCAGAATGATTTTGGGGGCAATCACACGCCTTCCTGGTGGTATGTCATGATGGAGAATCTGCCTGTATTTCCCAGCATTGAGCATTGCCAGGTCAATGAGCTTTCTGTGAGTGCCTTACCTTTTTGCTTGATTTTTTTTATAATATGTAGCCTGCCCTGACCTCTGCACAGCTCCTCTCTCCTGTATGCCGGTGTTCTGCCGAATAAGTTCCGCTCGGCGGATAAGTTCCTCACTGTACTGCGCATGCGCAGTACGATCCGGCGGAAATAGCCGAAGCGGAACAGCTGAAAATCAGCTGTACACGGCGCCTGTAAGAGGGCCCCTCGCGGGCTCGCTTCGCTCGCCACGCTTCGCTCGCCACGCTTCGGGCACGGCCTCGCTGCGCTCGGCACTTTTAGATTCCCCCTCTAGGTCCACTTGGATGGTGGGGAAGGAATCTGGACCCAGAGCGCAGGCGCCGTGTACAGCTGATTGAAGCGTTTGAGCTTCGGCTATCTCCGGCGGCTGACAGTAGTTGGTACTGCGCAGGCGCTGCGCCTGCGCAGTACAGGGGAGGAACTTATCCGCCGAGGGAACTTTCTCGGCAAGACACCGGCACCACTTGACATCCATAAAAGCGCACTATTGTTCAGTAGTCTGGAATCACTAAGAAATATTTTGTTTTAGAAAGCCTTGCTAACTCATTTGAATTAAATGCCATTTTCCTGGTTTAAAAATATAACCAGAGAAGATGTAAATTGATTTTAGAGAATTAAGAACAAAATTGCAAAAATGTTTCAAATATTGGTGGGCAAAAATGTTCAACTGGAACCAAGCTGGCAAACATATTTATACATAAAGATAGAGAGACTCTCATCCAACATTACTATAAAATACATCTTCAAATCAGTGATGGCTGATGGGTTTTTGTTATGGGAGGTGGCAAACAACTCCCCCCGCGGCTCCTCAACCCCCCGCCCGCTGTATGCCGGTCCACTGGCACTTACCCTATCGGCGGCAGTGATCGGTGGGCACATCGGGGATCGTGGGCACACAGCATCAGGGATCGGTGGGCACACAGTGACAGGGATCGGCAGGCACATCGGGGATTGGTGGGCACACAGTGACAGGGATCGGCAGGCACATTGGGGATTGGTGGGCACATCGGGCAGGTGATCAGGCTGCGGCGGGCATCTGGAAGCGTCTCCTGTGTCCTCTTCTCTTCTGAGATCACAGCGGCTTCCGATGTGTGTCTCCTCCCCTCCTCCTAGGCGTCCAATAGGATCGCCTGACGTTTCAGCCAATCAAGAAGTGGGTATCAGACCCGCGCTTCCTGATTGGCGGAGAGAGGCGATTCAGTGTTAGAAAAGCAAATATTAATTTGCTTTTCTAACACACCCGGGTGGTCTCCGAGCGTAATGCTCTGCGCTCCGAGCCCACCCTATTTTGAAATCTATTAGAGCCTATGGCTCTAATCAGGTGCTTCAAACCCCCCCCCCTTATAATTACTGTCAGAGGTACTCTCTGTTCAGCATTGGTGTGGGCAAATGTCCATATGTATGTAGAGGTGTGTGGCTATTAATGGCATGTGAACATCCCCAGAGTTTGTACCAAATGGATTGTCTATGGCTCAGCCCCTCTTGGTGCACCCTCTTTTAGCTTTTTTCTACAGTGTTTCCATTGGGTGTCCCCTGACCCTTGGAGGTCAGCAAGGTCTGTGCATTTACTGGGAGCCATAGAAATCCTTTCGAGCGCAGGAGATTTTGTTTGTTTGTTATCTTCCTTTCTTTGTATGGCTCAGCCCCGCCTGGGGTCAATGTTGGGTGGTCTCCTATGACTTCATCTAACTCACTTCTGTTCTAGGATTTGGTATTGACCTGGTTTGCTGCTGCTGAGCTGCCTTTGGATTCCCAATAACTGCTCATCTTGCTTCAGTATCGATTTAAGCCTGCTTCTCAGTTTTGACTCTGCTTGCCGACGAATGGCATTACATAAATAATAGATATGTTTTTTGAAGGTAATATATTTATTAAAGTGGTTGTAAACCCTTACAATCCACTTTTTACTACAGGTAAGGCTATAATAAGGCTTACCTGTAGTTACCCCCGATATCTCCTAAACCTACACAGTTTAGGAGATCTCCCCAGTATCGGCATGTGCCGACATCATCTGCACATGCGCACTGAAGTAATAGCATGTTTGTGCCGTTGCTTCAGTTAGTGTGCCATTACCGGCGGAGTGACATCATTGCAGCTCCAGCCAATCACAGCGCCGGAGCCCGCGATACCCGGAAGTAACTCCGGGAGCAATGTCCCCGGCCAGAGTATTTCATAATGAGCTAGTATGCTATGCATACTATGCATTACATAAATATGCTATGCATACTAGCTCATTATGGCTTTGTCTTGCAGTTTTTTTTTTTTTTTGTGGGTTTACAACCACTTTAAGTTCACTATCCCACTTTAGAAAGAGAAGATGGATGGGCAAGGTCCATTTTAGAGCAATCATCTTACGAGCCACAAATGGTGCTGTAGAAAGAAAGATGTATCAAGATAACCCAAAAGACATGCAAGGGGTTCCATGATCTGAGTAATGCCAAATAAACCATTTAGAGTACCTACTTCTAACTGTACTGTCTCTTTAGCATGCGACCATCCTCTTGTTTTTGGTTTCTACTGAACTACAACTCAGGGGACCGCATTACGAAGGTAAAGCGTGAGCCAACAAACTGGAAAGAGCTCTCTCAACAGGTAGCAATGACAGTCTCTGGGATGTTTTAGGCTTGTACTCACTATGCCATATGTAATTCAATGCATTCCTGCAGTAAGAGCCAGCCTCTGTACTAGATACTGGAAGGTTAGATCCGCTGTAGATTTCCTGCAATGCTCTTCAGGAACTCTGGATGTTGGACCCCTAGCTTCAGCTGGAGCTAAGCCCCAGATAAGCTTTTTCTAAGCTACAGTTATCAGCCCCCCAGAGGGCCTCAGCCCTCAGGGTTGGGTCTTCTCCCACAGGACAAAGGCCCTGCTATTCCAGGCCCAGCCTATTTATACCCACCTCAGCCGCATACTGGCCACTCTTCCTGTCAGGGATTGGTTGAGATGGTATTTGCAAGTGTGGGTCCACACCACCTGGCACCCTGCCCGGGTGCCTCCACCAAGATACAGCTTCCTCCACTCTGGAACCAGGAACCAGGGGTTCTAGCTGAAGACACTAGCTTAGTTGCAAACTGGAACTACTTTATTGAACGGAAATACAGGTTTTTATACACTTAAGAAACAGGGGCAGTCCCTACATGGACAATAAAAACAAATATTACATATGGGGGTAAACATCTCACAATGGTTAGTGTCAGAAACCATGAATCAGACCGAGACAGAAGTACAGTTAAATCACACTTGTTTAATAATAAAAGTAAATAGAACAAACGTAGTCGAAACATAGCCAAAGTTTGGTAACCGGAAAAGATAGTCAGCCAAGCCAGAAAGTCAGGGATCAGAGTAGTGGAACAGCAAGCAGGATCTGGAGCCAGAAGGGATGTCAGCCAAGCAAATCTTTAACAGGAACGCAGGAGTCTCTGTGATGTTGACCAAAGCGAAGGTAGAAATCATCTCGGCTGGACGGCTTAAGTAGGCAGGACTGACGAGCAGGATATCATCAACAGGTGCGCAACTGCGGAAAGATAGGAGCTGGCAATTAGCCAAAAGCTGAGCGGGCAGTTCAGAGAAGGAAGGGCTGAGCCCAGCCCCGAAAGTTAGGTAACAAGGTAAAGTTGATAAGATTAATTCCTTTAATCCCATCCAGGAGGATTAGCAAACAGACATAAACAATAGATCACTCAATTAATAATGGGAGGAAGACTTAACAGTAAACTCACAACACCTTAATAAACAAATTACACATAACAGCAGGAGAACTCAGCATCAGGTTGTTTTGAGCTGGTTATTAGACATGTGCCCTGCCAAAAAAAAATTAATTCGTTTTCGTTTTAATTCTTTTTTTTTCTTTTTTCATTTTTCTGGTTTATTTGCTATGATCGAAATTCGTTATTTCGAATAAATTCGAAAATTCCGAAATTCAAAAGTTCGAAAATTAGAAAATCTGAAAATAAGAGTGAAAATTTGAATATCCGAAATAATAACTAACTAACTACTTATAACAAACTATTTAATTATAGGTATTGGAATTTCCCTTCAAATTTGGCTGTTAGTGAACGCAACTAATACGAATTTATCCAAAGTGACGAATTATCCGAAATAACGAATGTCGCATCTATAGGAATGGAACGGAACAAATTAAAAATAATAAATTATAATAATATATTGTTTTTATTATTATTATTTTTTATTATTAATTTGTTACGTTCCATTCATTTAAATGCGGCATTTGTTATTTCAGATAATATGCAACTTCGGATAAACTTGTATTCGGTTACGTTCACTAACAGCCAAATTTGAAAGGAAATTCCAATACCTATAATTCTATAGTTAGTACTAGTTATTAGTTAGTTTATTATTTCAGATTTTCTAATTTTCAGGTTTTATAATTTCTGGATTTTCATTCTTATTTTTGCATTTTTGTTCTTTTTTTCATTTTTCAGATTTTCGAATTCTCTGATTTTCAAATTTTTGAATTTTCGGATTCTAGAATTTTCAAATTTTCAAATCTTCGAATTTCTGAAAAATTAGTTAAACTGGTTTTCGTTAATTTGAATATTTCCAAATTAACACATTTGTCGAATTTAGTTGAAAAACGAATTTGGAACGAAGTGATTACACATGTCTACTGATTATAATCTTCTTCTAAAACCTCGTACACATGATTGGATTGTTGGCAGATAGAGCGTCAGATTTTTGTCCGAAGGGCGTGTGCCTGGATTTTGTCTTGCATACTAACGGCACACAATTGTTGGCCAACAAACACGAACGTAGTGATGTACTATGTGGAATTTCAGGTCTTGAGCGCCGCCCTTTGGGCACCTTCTGCTAATGTCATATTTGGTGAGCATTGATTCCGAGCATGCGTGTTACTTTGGACTTTTGTGTGATGGTCTTGTGTACACGCGATCCGAAAATCTGACAACAGACCGATGTCCACCGAAAATGTATTAGCCTGCCATCCAACATTTGTTGGCCGAAAGCTGAACAACAATTGTCTGATGGAGCGTACTAACGGGTGGATTTTAGGCAAACAGTCTGTCATCACACAATTCCCGGCCTAAAATCTGATCGTGTGTACGAGGCTTTAGAGCCTCTGAGTCTAGGAGGGGGTTGAAGCATTCAATACTGTTTTGTCACAGGGGCCCCAAATCTGTATCCGGGTCCTCCAGTTCTCGGAGTCTGTGTGTTTTCGGGGGGGGGGGGGAGACATAGATTTAAATCCGAAGTAGAACCACTCCAAAAGTCCCCCAGGCACACACTTCCCAAAGAATTGAGCCTCCTCAAACGCCAAGGACCATAATCAGTAGGCAAGAGTCTACCTTGCAGTCCCCTCCAGAAGCCCCTGTCCTGGTTGGGTCTGTCACATCCCTCAACTCATTCAATTGTAGAGCCTTCCAGAAATCAGGGGGAATCAATTGAGTCTGCACCAGCAGAACCCAGAACAGCCAAAAGCAATTGAATACTTCTCCACTGCTAAAGAGGAACCAAAAAACTAAATTTGCCGCAACCTAGTTAGGAGGGTTCTACACAACATTTTCGGACCTTTATAGAAAATCCTACCACGTCCCCGTAACTAAGCACAGCTAAATGCTCAGCCCAAAAAAGAGAAAGCCCGAGCCTTAATAAAATCAGCATGCTTGTAAAAGCTAACAGGAGCCTCCTGCATACGTGCGACACGGGGCAGTGCAGAGCACAGAAGGGAAATTACTTTCATCAGCCTGATTATATTATTCGGAATTAATGAGCTGTGCAGTGTTAACAAGCAATTGAATGCGTTTAACCCAAGTAGCGGCACGATGACCCAGCAAGCTTTGCTTGGCTTTCGCTTTTCCAGGGTTAATTTCCAGCCAGTGAAAGAACAAAAAGGTAAACAGAGAACGCAGTTTGGGGAGCTCACATCCCCACGTATTGACATATCTGTCTGGTTGTCTTGTTACGCAAAATCAATCGACTTACAACAGCCACGAGCGATATTGAATATGATAATTACATTTGCTGATCAGAAGAACAGACTGCTGTGTGTGGTAAAGGGCTGGAAGTTGGATGTGTGTGTGTTATGATTTGTAACGTAGCGGGAGATATCGTGTTCATACGCGGGGTAAAGGTCTGGAAACAGTTGGAGGACTTCTGTGTAGTCCGCCTGAAATATTTGATTTTTGTTCAGAAATTTGAAAAACAAACGACACACACTGATGTCATAAACTAGGCAACTTTTAAGAGAACTTTTTCACATCTTAAAACAGCAGTTCAGTAGGGCCCGGAGACAGAGGCGTTGCTTGAAGCTTGTGGGCCCCGATGCAAAAGTTGACCTGCCCCCCCCCCCACTACTTCCGAAGTGTGTGCAGATACATACACCGCATGCCAAGATACTCAAAGTGGCTTAAGAGTTTTGAGTTCCCAGAGTCTCTCTTTACATCAGAGGACAGGGATTACCGCTGTAGAATCAGAGGACAGGGATTACCGCTGGAGGATCAGAGGACAGGGATAACCGCTGAGCTTGGTTACCATTCCATGTTGCCAGCACACAGCACAGACACTTCCCAATCCTGGGCTGTTCTCATCTTGTGGGGCCCTAGGGCAGATCGGAGCTGGATTTTGTGGAGGATATGATAATATGACAGGGAGGCTGCAGGGCCCCCCTGGAGCTAGGGGCGGGGGGGGTTGCATTTGTGACCCCTGCAACCCCTTATGTTACGCCCATGTCCAGAGCGAGAGAAATAGAATAAAAAGATAGTGAAGGTCCGGCATGACAGGGTGAGAAGGGTAGGCAACTATGGGGTTAAGGAGGTGTAGGTGGAGAGAAGGGGAGAGGTAGGATTGGCTGGGAGCAACAAGATAGGGAGGGGTTTTTAGTTTATTTAAGGGGAGGCGGGGTCTCCCGGGCATCAGTGGAGGGACAGGTGACAAAGCAGGCAGTTTCCACTCTGCTGCGTGTCACAGTAAAAAGCATGGCCGACGTGGAGAGGATCCTGGCCCAGCTACGGGCTGCTGCAGCGTCCAAGGGTCCTGAGTGGCTGAAAAGCCAGGTGTCAGCCCTGTTAGAGGACTAGGCATTCAGGTAGGCAGCGGGGGGGCTGCCGACATCCCACACGCTCAGCGGTCTTGGCCACAGGAGCGTTTTTCCCCCGGATCCTCCCACAAGCTTTGCGTCAGTGTAGGAGCCCCACCCAGGACCCATCAGGCCCACCGGCAAAGCAACCACCAGCTTCCGTGGGTGGAGGGTCTGGACAGAATCCTTGTCAAAAGTGGAGCTCTGCAGGCGGGGGAACAGGACGCGTGCACAGGCTCCTCTGCCCACCCGGCGGCACTGTCCGGAGCCTGCGGACTCCTCCCCCTATGACGCCTCAGGTAGGGGAGAGTCTTGGCGTAGAAGAAGCAATGTCACGGCCGCTGGGCCATTACCTGATGTGGCCAGTGGCTCCTGTATGTCGGCGGCGACCCCTGCTAGGCTTCAAGTAGAGGAACAACAGATACCAGACATGCGGTCAGAGGGTGAGCTGTCTTGCTCAGAAGAGGAGGAATCGCAGAGCCATCCTGCACTGAGGGATTCTGGAGTGGCGGCTGTTGGGGGCACCCCTGGTCAGCCTGGTTTGCCATTATGGCGAGCGTCATAGAGGAAAAGAGCCCAGAGCACTGTTTAGCGCTCTTTTGTTATATGGACGCCATCAGCGAGGCTTACAGAGTCTATGGGGGATCTTCTTGGCTGCGGTACGATGAACAGTTTGGCAGTGAGGGCCATCCCTCTGTCCCTTCGGTGGGACCACAAGGACATCAGCCTCTGGATGCAGCTCATGTCCTCGGCGCGGGTCCCGAACTAGTTCTTTCCAGGAGGGGCCGGTGGTGCAGCTTCCCCTGGACAACTAAGAAGTGTGGTTTCTGTTGGCAGTACAACGAGTGCTCTTGTAAGTTTAGGAGCTCCTGCCATTTTAAACACGCGTGCTCCGGGTGCAGAGGTTCTCATCCCGTGCCCCATTGCTTTAAAAAAGGCAAGGGCCATGCCGGAGAGTCTACAAACAAGAGGGAAGACGCTGGTGAGGGGGGAAAGGGTGCAACCTGTCCTAAATAGATATCCAGACCGAGAGGCTGCGCGGCTACTGAGGGAGGGATTCTTGGAGGGTTTTAGGATCCCATGTTCCTTGATTACAGTGCCTCCTTTGGTGCAGAATTTGCATTCTGCTTTACAACATCCTGGTGTGGTCTCTGACAAGCTGGCTAGGGAAGTGGCACTGGGTCGCATGGGCGGGCCTTTCGCGGTGAAGCCTTTGCCGGAGTTGGTGATTTTGCCTCTGGGGGTGGTGCCTAAGAAGTAACCTCACAAGTTTCGCCTTATCCACCACCTGTCTTTCCGGAATGGAGGTTTGGTCAACGACGACATTGATCCTGAGGCGTGTACGGTTTCGTACACTTCTTTTGATGTGGTGGGTTGGCTGGGTTTGCTGTTACGGAAAAGGAACTCTGATGGCAAAAACGGACATTGAATCCGCTTTTCGTTTGCTCCCTGTCCATCCAGACATTTTCCGCCTGCTGGGGTGCTGTTGGCAGGACGAATTCTATGTGGATCGCTGCTGCCTATGGGCTGCTCTGTTTTCTGTGCTCTGTTCGAGACGTTCCGTTCCTTTGTTGAATGGGTGGTCCGTGATGTAAATTCCATCATTCATTATTTGGATGATTTCCTTTGCGTGGGGCCACCTTCTTCTAATGTGTGTGCGATACTTTTGTCCACAGCACATTGCGGGTAGGCTTGGTATTCCTTTGGCCGTGGACAAGACGGAGGGCCCTACTACCAGGCTCAGTTTTTTAGGCATAGTGCTAGATTCAGGCACCATGGAGTGTCGGTTGCCGGAGGATAAATTGTTGGCCCTCAAGACGGAGATCCGTGGGATATTGGGACTACGCAAGATCCAGCTTCGGAAGCTGCAATCCCTATGGGGTAAGTTTAATTTTGCATGTCGCATTATTCTCATGGGCAGCGTTTTTTGCCGACAGCTGTCGGCTGCTACAGTGGTGGTTGGGTCTCTTACCCATTTTATCCATCTCAATCGGGAACATCGGGAACGGAAGGTCGGTATAGATGTACATACCCAAAAATCGTGAAAACATGCAGATGAATGTGAGGCTGGAACTCAGATGTTAAACAGCCAGTGGGAAGCCAAAAACACTCATCCAAGGGGGATATAAAAAGAAAAAAGTCCTCCATACGGTGTAGGTCAAAAAAGGTGGGTTTTATTGAAAAAAACAACATACATCCGTAAATATAAAACTGTGATCACAGAATAAAAAGCAATGGGGGAAGCAATGTGAAGCAATGTGTGATCTGTGATCACAGTTTTATATTTAGGGTTGTATGTTGGTTTTTCAATAAAACCCACCTTTTTGACCTACACCTTTTTTCTTTCTATATCCCCTCGGATGAGAGTTTTTGGCTTCCCACTCCGGCTGTTTAACATCCGAGTTCCAGCCTCACCTTCATCTGCATGATTTCCTGGATCTTTTCTTGGAGTTCGTTGGATTCCCTGGATCGTGTCTAGAAGTCCGCTGATTGGGCCATTACTCCACTACTTTCGGTAAGAGTACATGCCCCTCAACTTGGGTGGAGGACACATTATCCCACACATTATCCCTGGTGCTCTACATGCCTGCCGAGGCCGTTGTACCCCACTTCTGAGAAACAACCTTATTTGTGGTGGACTCTATATAGTTTTACCTTATATATATATATCTTCACATGTTAATTTCATTTTGTGATTGATTTTATAATATGTTTGCACCCTTTTTATATATAATTTGGTATATTGTTATTGATTATTGCTTACAATGGTGGTCAGCAGAAGAATGCGCCTTACATTGATGAATGTGAATGGGGAATATTACTCCGCTAACCCGGTGTGTGAAAGGGAAAAACATCTGCTACATCTGCTTTTCATCCTTTAGTCCTACATTTATACCAGTTTTTTTATATTGAATTTTTGTCACATTCCTATGTAGCAGATGTTTTTCCCTTTCACACACCGGGTTAGCGGAGTAATATTCCCCATTCACATTCATCAATGTAAGGCGCATTCTTCTGCTGACCACCATTGTAAGGGGCATTGTTACCACTGGCTATCAATGTAAGGGGCGTGCTTCCATTGGTCATCAACGTAAGGGGCATTCTTCCCATTGGTTATCAATGTAAGGGGCATTCTTCCCATTGGTTATCAATGTAAGGGGCATTCTTCCCATTGGTTATCAATGTAAGGGTCATTCTTCCCATTGGCTATCAATGTAAGGGGCATTCTTCCATTGGTCATCATCAATATAAGGGGCATTCTTTCCATTGGCCATCAATGTAAGGGGCATTCTTCCATTGGTCATTAATGTAAGGGACATTCTTCCCATTAGTTATCAATGTAAGGGGCATTCCTCCCATTGGCTATCAATGTAAGGGGCATTCTTCCATTGGTCATCATCAATATAAGGGGCATTCTTTCCATTGGCCATCAATGTAAGGGGCATTCTTCCATTGGTCATCAATGTAAGGGACATTCTTCCCATTGGTTATCAATGTAAGGGGCATTCCTCCCATTGGCTATCAATGTAAGGGGCATTCTTTCATTGGTTATCAATGTAAGGGGCATTCCTCCCATTGGCTATCAATGTAAGGGGCATTCTTCCATTGGTTATCAATGTAAGGGGCATTCTTCCAATTGAACATCAATTTAAGGGACATTTTCCCACTGACCACCACCGAATTGGTTTTAGCAGGGGTTCCCTAAGACCTGAAGATTATTTATGGGTTCCTCTAATGTGAAAAGATTGAGAAAGGCTGACATAGGGACATGTCAGTGGTAAAAAGTGAATTGTAGAAAACAATTGTTTGGTACATTAAAATATATTTTTTTAAAATGAACTCCCCTTCCCCCCAACATAAACACACAAGTAATACATCTCTACATATGCCAGATAGAAAAATATTTTTAAGACATTTAGGTGGAGATGGTTGAGCTGGGAAGGTTTTTAATGCCTCTTTACAACTTTGGGTTTTGCAATTTTTCACAGTTTTGCAAGTGCATGCTTTCTTAGAATCCGGCTCGATATATTTGACACCTATTAAGTTGACAGTCTCACTTTTTTATGTTTAATGGAATATTTGGAGTTATATTGTGGTTTTGTGCACTAAAAAAAATGTAGTTAATTTTTTTTATTTATTTTTTTTTTTTACAGGAAAACATTTCTACAAACATTGTGTGACATACAAACTTGGATTGCTACAATATTTTTCTATAGTTTTTAATAGTAATAATAATAATAACAATAATAATAATTATTATTATTCCAACAGATAAAGGCTTAAAGTAAAACTATCAGAAATGTAGGCAACTGATATATATATATATATATATATATATATATATATATATATATATATATATATATATATATATATATATATATATCGATATATATAGCGGGTGCCCCGCATCTCCCACGACCGTGCCAAGCAGACTTCCTTTGGGGGTTTTCTCCCGCTCCCTCTTCTCCTCTACACTAACTGTATATTTATGCAAGTGGTGCTCGCACAGGGACAAGCAACCGTCCTCTCTGCTCCATCCCCTGCATCCTCATTGGCAGGAGGAAAGGAGCCAATTAAAAAGGACTCCAGAAGCTGCAGAGGATTGTGAGACATGTAGTCGCCAGCAGAGGCAGCCCCATTCTAACCCCTGGGGGTAGAGACTAAAATTTCCAGCCTGCTCTGGGGGAAAAGAAGAGAGGATTCCATCTTGTCTACCTGGGACCGGGGAGACAAACACAAGGGGATGGGGCGAGGAGAGAGAGATGCATGCAGAGAGGCTGCTGTGAACCTTGGAGTTGATTGCGGCCTAATGTGGCATCCAGTGCCACTGCTGTTCCTGCCCATGAGGATGGGACCTGCATCGCCACGCAAGGGCCTCCCTGCACTATCGCTGATGGCAGAGGCACAACGCAGATCATTGAAACGTTTGACTGAGCGGCTGCATTGGGCCTACGCCAGAAGAGGAACAAACTTGCATCGCTTCAGAGTAACCGCCTGTTGTCTTCAGGACCTGGCGAGCGAGCACAAGCCCAATGTTCTCTTTGCCACCTACGAGGACAACACCTTTGAACACTGCAAGCACCCATCATAGTTCCAAGAGGACCTGTCACTTGCCACATAAAACCCCTTTATGCTGATTACTGACCCCTTTTTGTTACACTTTGAGGATCCTTTGTTCTTTCTGAGCTCCAACTGTCAGTTAAGACAAATACAAGGCCTTACATTCAGACTACTACTCTTTTTGCCCCTTTAAAGGGAAGTGTTACTGGTTGTTATACAGCTAAACCTCTCAGTAGGATTAGAGTTACTGTAGGCCAGACCTTCTTCCCCTTTAGTATTAGCAACATCAGTTAACGTTCCTTTGAAAAATCTCTTTGCTAAATGTCTGTTATTGCTTTGTTACCTTGAGGGCTGTTGTTTTTCATTTGTTTTGGCTACTTATACTTAACAGTTTGCCAAGAGTTAATGCAACAGAGTTTTGGGCTGTCTTTCCCAGGATTTGGCTGACTGACAGTCACTTAAGCTCTCCTCTTTTGAGTAAATAAAACAGCGAAGGTTGAATTCAGTTTGAATTGTGTCTGTGTGACATGGCCAGGTTGATAGCCGAGGTCAGGAGCCAGGTGGGTATCAGAGCAAACGTGGTCAGATGGATAGCCGAGGTCAGGAGCCAGGTGGGTATCAGAGCAGACGTGGTCAGGTTTATAGCCAAGGTCAGGAGCCTAGGTGGGTATCGGAGCAGACGTGGTCAGGTGGATAGCTGAGGTCAGGAGCCAGGTGGGTAATGGAGCAGACGTGGTCAGATGGATAGCTGAGGTCAGGAACCCCAGGTGGGTATCTGAGCAGATGTGGTCAGGTGGGTAGCTGAGGTCAGGAACCAGGTGAGTATCAGAGCAGACATGGTCAGGTGGATAGCCAAGGTCAAACACAGGTAGCAGGCAGGAGACAGGTCAAGGACAAGCCGGGACGGTAACAGGAGACACAGGAACAGGATTATCACGGAGATAACACACTGGAGGAGCCAAAGATCAACCAGCAACTACAATCACTGACAGGCTTCCTTACAAAGGCCTATTGGCGCCAAAATTAGGCTGGGTGTGCGCGTACACCTGTCCACATGCACCTATTCACCAGTGCACATGCGTGTACACCAGTGCGCACTAGCTATGCGCCAATGAGAATTCCTGCAACCATGTGAAGTATTGGCAGAGCTGCCAGGTCCTTGAGCACTTCTATTGCTGTTGATGCCTTGACACATTGCCCCCTTAAGCATGGACATCTGGAGAGGATATGTTAAAATAGCCACTGCACAACTCCTGGGCGTCATGACATCACTTAGCTCTGCTTCTCACACGTTTCGTCACGTGATCTGTGACTTTCTCAAAGGGTAAAACTTACCTCATAGGTTTTACCCTGTGAGGAAGTCCCAGATCTTGTGGTGAGACCCAGTAGCTCTTGTTGTTTGTAGCCTTGGATCTGTTTACTGCTCTTCCTTCAGATTTTCTAAGAACAGTTATCACAGTGATAAATCAGCAATACTGGTTTATCACTGGTGTGTTGAAGAAACCATTATGATCATTGATCAATGATTTAAAATGGAAAATACTGCATTTGGCCACTAAATGGTGCTAAGTATCTTAGGAATCAATAGATTTTTATCTGTGACATCTAGAGACCAAATGTGGTTATTTCTAATAAATCAATGAAAGACATTCATCCAGCATAGGAAATAGCTTTGTTTCTTAAAACCCTCTATGGGATTTTGTCGGCAAGTGGCAACCAAACCAAAAACATTGACTGTTACTTTTTATTACAAAAATTACTTAACCTTATTAAAACCACACAAGGCCATATTCTAGCCTGAAAAACATTGTACAGATGTATTCAAATGAAGCTGATACATTTACCATTAGATACTTTTACCATTATTACATACTGTATCTCTTTATGGGGGTTTGATATTCAGCAGATAACTAGAGCATCGTGCATCCAATGCATTTCCAGGTTTATCAATCAATCTCTTCCTCAGGGATAGCCTGATGCCTCTAAGTATAGTGAGATATTTTACCATATTGTCTGCTTATATCAATCTCCACTTGCTTATGAACAGGGGTGATCTCATGCAAGGATCACAAATCTCCCATATCATTGTAGCAAGGTCTCTGGCCTCCTTCAGTCTAATGGGAACCTCCAGAGCCAGAGATAGCTGACATTCTTCTGTGTATGGTGGGTTGTAAGGCATAGTGGGTGCAAGATGGATAAAGTTATTGGGCACCAGGCACTTCTTGAATGCAAAAGAGATATTTATTTCTCTTACAAACTTTTATGGGGGAAAGAGGGTTAGGGCCAGGACATCCTTGAGTAGTTGTAAGTTCAATTAGTAGACTCCGAGATTTCAACAGGAGGACAGCTGTGCAGGGAAAGGCCTCCAGCAAGAAGCCACAGCTGCACATGCAGGCATGCTGTCTCCTATGGCAACAGTCTTTAACGGTTCCTAACACAAAGTGTAACAGTTCTTTCATCTTCACTACAACTTCATGTAGTTCTTCAGCCCACTGAGCTCCCGGTCTCTCACACTAGACCCTCTGATTCACTGACACTGAATCCCTTGAGCTCCTCCAGTCGTCTCAGTGGTGTCTTCCTCAAGCGTCACCCCCCGCTTATCTGCTGGTTCCCTAGCTTGGCACTCGCGATACTTCTCAAGCTTCACCCCACTGACCTGCTCGGTCCCTGACTTGACACACAAGGCTGCTCTGCAAGCATCACATCCGCTGGTTAGGTCCCTGACTTGATCACCGCCTGAAGTTTCCCGATTCTCCACCATCCCCGTCTGGTGAGAATACAGCTCCGGTACTTGCTTCAGTTACTCACTGTGGTCCCTGGTAATAAGGTGGTTGGTCCCTTAGTGGTGACAGCTTCGCTTCTACCTCTGACCACGACAGGTTCTCCGAACCGTTACCTCTGGTTGGACTGCAAGGCGCAATCCCAACCCTATGCTGCTCTCTTGCCTCTGGATAGGCCCTCAGACAGCCCAGTAGTCAGATGCCCCCGGGATAGGCCCAATTTCCAGCCTAGCAGCCCGGGGCATACGACACACGTCCACCCAGGCAGCCATCCAGGTGGCACAGAACATAGACCACCTGACCTCACCCGAATATATAGGTTCTCCCAGCAGGCCAAAAGATTCAAGAAAACCCCTGCCCATTGGCCGACATACCCCATATAACCATAACCTGATCTTGGGTTGCCCTTCTCATATCTAATACCACCAAGTACCCGGCCACCTAGTGGTAGAAGAGAAAAGTGCAACAACGTCAAACTTAGGGAGAAATCAATGGATCTCTAACAATCAACCAGGATAACTATTCCTGGCAAGTAAATTTGTAAGGAGCAACCCTGACTAAACTACATCATTGAAAAGGGAGGGTTTGTATAGGTCTAAACTTTAGAACACTTCAAAAATCACACAACCATTCCAGCTTTGGCTGGAGTGATCAGCAGTGAAAAATGGGCTCTGTTCATTCATGTCCTGGGACCCCCTCTCCTCATTGGCTGAGGCAGCAGTGGGAGCCATTGGCTCGCACTGCTGTCAATCACAGCCAGTGAGTCAATGAGGAGAGAGTGGGGGGAGGGCGGGGCAAAGCCATGCCTCTATGTGTCTTATGGACACATAGAGCAGGGCTTAGGAGTGAGCATGCACCAGTGCCCCCCCATAACAAGTGGCTTGCTAATGGGGGCACTGGTCACGGGGGAGGAGCCAGGAGCACTGGGGGGGGACACTAGAAGAAGAGGATCGGGGCTGCGCTGTGCAAAACCATGTTTGTTATTTATTTTTTATAAAAAGTGGAACCTTTAATACCACTTGAAGCGCAGAAACATTTTTGAATTAGATATATATATCTAGTAAGAATATATACAGTATATAGTTAAATGCAGCGAGAATTTGTAATACACAAAACTATACAATAATAAGAGCCCGGCAATCCATTGTAGAGCCGTCGTTTCAGAATACTTTAATGCAGAGCGATCGTCTACTTACACAACCTTGAATCTCGGGCCTGCATGATAAATAAAGTCCCACTATAGATAATTCATTGTCTTTCTTCCCCCACCCAGCAAAGGCGAAACATTAACAGCGACAATGCATTCTGTTCTCCATCTGACAGCTACTCAAATCAAATCTTTAGCGTGGAAGAGTTTGTCTAGCAGATTAAATGGCTGCTTGTAGAATAAAGGACCGCTGAGTTCTCCATACAAACCCATCACTTAGAGACAAACAGAGCTGCTTGACAAACACCCAACATCCGCATCAAGGAGCAGAAAACAGCGCCATGTAAAACAAGCCGCCGATTTCCAATGAAGGTTATTACTCGACCAGGAAAATCTCCCGCCTTCACTTCATCTATCTTATTACTTCGCTTCTTCTTTCTAATGTACTCAGACAACAGAAATATTACTATTAGGTCAACACTAAATAAACATCGGACTGTAATAAATATATTATATGAACACCAGACTGTGCTGAATATATTATATGAACACCAGACTGTGCTAAATATATTATATGAACACTGGACTGTACTAAACATATTATATGAACACCGGACTGCTAAATATATTATATGAACACCAGACTGCTAAATATATTATATGAACACCAGACTGCTAAATATATTATATGAACACTGGACTGTACTAAACATATTATATGAACACCGGACTGCTAAATATATTATATGAGCACCGGACTTCTAAATATATTATATGAACACCGGACTGTACTAAACATATTATATGAACACCGGACTGCTAAATATATTATATGAGCACCGGACTTCTAAATATATTATATGAACACCGGACTGCTAAATATATTATATGACCACTGGACTGTTCTAAATATATTATATGAACACCGGACTGTACTAAACATATTATATGAACACCGGACTGCTAAATATTTTATATGAACACCAGACTGTGCTAAATATATTATATGTAAACCGGACTGCTAAATATATTGTATGAACACCGGACTGTACTAAATATATTATATGAACCCCGGACTGTATTAAATGTATAATACAAACACTGGACTGTACTAAATATATTATATGAACACCGGACTGTACTAAATATATTATATGAACACCGGACTGCTAAATATATTATATGAACACCGGACTGTACTAAATATGTTATATGAACCCCGGATTGTACTAAATATATTATATGAACACTGGACTGTACTAAACATATTATATGAACACTGGACTGCTAAATATATTATATGAACCCCGGACTGTACTAAATGTATAATACAAACACCGGACTGTACTAACTATATTATATGAACATCGGACTTTACTAAATATATAATATGAACACCGAACTGTACTAAATATATTATTTGAACACCGGAGTGCTAAATATATTATATGAACTTTGGACTGCTAAATATATTATATGAACACTGGACTGTACTAAATATATTATATAAACCCTGGACGGCTAAAAATATCATATGAACACGGGACTGCTAAATATATTATATAAACATCGGACTGTACTAAATATATTATATGAACACTGTACTGTACTAATTATATAATACAAACACTGGACTGTACTAAATAAATTATATGAACACTGGACTGTACTAAATATATAATATGACCACCGGACTGCTAAATATATTATATGAACACCGGTCTGTGCTAAATATATAATATGAACACCGGAGTGCTGAATATTTAATATGAACCCCGGACTGTACTAAATATATAATATAAACACTGCACTGTACTAAATATATTATATGAACACCGGACTGTACTAAATAAATTATATAAACACTGAACTGTACTAAATATATTATATAAACACCGGAATGTACTACAGGAAAAAAAGCATTTTATTTATAAAGGTCCTCAAAACGACATCTCTTCACCTTTTATTTGAATGGGTTTGTTGGGTCAGGAAGGTCTTCTACTTCTTGACACCTCCCTGCCATGGAGGCCCTTTTAATTCTTCTCTTCTCTCCACCTGGAAGCGGACTCGGCTATCCAGTTGCATTTAGCAGGTCATCCTGGTCATTGCATTGCTAGCCATCTAAATCCTCCCATGATAGCTTTAGACCACCTCTGTATCCCCAGCTTACTATTCTGAACATTGACAGACAGACAGCCATGGATTTATGTTCTTGGTGGCTTGATTTCTGGTAACCCATAATGCATTGCTGACATCCACCTGCTTCTTCATACTACAACGTTGTACTATGAAATACCCAAATAAAAGATCAATTGAAAGTGAAGATATGTGTAATGAAGTCGTTTTATTCTCGGCCGCTTTGCCAAACCTTCCATATTTTGTTTAGCAATTTGTAACGACATGAAATCTCGGATTATTTTAGGAATTTTAATAGTCAGGCTTTATGTACCAATTAGGTTTGTCATTCCGCGAGCATTCCAGAAAGCAATTATGCAATCTAACAATCATGGTAGGATTTCAGCCAGCAGCTTGGCATGCTAGATGAGCTCATGCTGTCTTGCCACCCATCTGTACTGTCTTCCCCCACGCTCCGGCTTTATTAGTTTTCTCCTTGTGTTTTGGAAACCTTGTCAGGTTGTCACAAGTTGCCTCATTGCTGAACTTTGCATTGTCAAGTTAGCCTTATTATTTATAAATATTTCAATGACAGCTGCAGACTCCCTATGAATTATTGATTCCGAGCGGTTCAATGACCTTTGCTGGGAAAAAACTTGATTAGGCTTAAAACTGAGGCCATGCAGAGCTTGACCATTACATGTTCATGGAAAGGAATTCTCTAGTAAATAGGTCAGATAGAAGGGTGGGGACATGACTAAGGCACCTCAGATGTAATCGTCACCATTGTAGGACTAACTGCTAACTAACCTGTCACGAGGGCCACGTACCTGATGTGAGACCGAAGTCGTGGGTCCTTAGTAGGTCCTTAAAGCCTCTGGAGATGGAGACAGAGACTTGGTGGAGACACAGAGTGGAAGGGGTGCCAAGGGTGCAAGCCTTAGTCCAGGATCCAAGCCGAGGTCAAGTCCAGTTGGGCAACGAAGAAGAATGGTCGAGATCCAAACCGGGGTCGGTTTCAATCTGGCAGCTGAGTACAAAAGGGGCAAAGAAGTAGAATGGTTAAGGTACAAATACGAGGTCAAAGGCAAGCAGCAAGAGTAGTCAAACAGGTTTCCAGGTCACAACAGGTTCAGACAGATCACACACTAGTACAGGAACAAGGGGGGACTGAAGATAATCCAGCAATTTGGCATTGTCTGGGCTGGGCTCATACAGGGAAGTTTGACGTCACTTCCTGTGCGCCTCCTGGGTATTTTCCCGCCCCTTTTCCATCAGGTTGAGGTCACTTCCTTTGCGCGTCCTGGGCATTTTCCTGACCTTTTCCATCAAGTCTTCTGCGCAGGTGCGGGTTGCTCTTGTGGCAACGTGCCATTGGTGCATGCGTAGTAAGCCCTGGACTCTTACACAACCCCAACCCTTTTACCCAACTGAAACTGTAAAAAATACATGACACAATTGTTGGAGTAAAATTGGCCATCACGGCCATTTTTTTAAACCAATAGTAAAAACATAACAAACATTACTTAAAACAAGAAACCAAAATAATTACTACAATAACCAAAACATAAGGATGCCGGTCTTTGGAGGCACCAAGTATCAATAATCCACTTTGTATCTGCATAACTACTTACACGGTCCCCAGCTGCACCACACCGGCTCGGGGACTACCCCCACATACAGCAGATACCTCACAATTTTAACTTACCAGTAAACCCACCATTAACTTGCATTCCACACACACTGTCAGGGCTGGGCTCAGCCCTTCCTTCTCTGAGCTGGCCGCTCAGCTGTCAGCAAATTGTCAGCTCCTATCTCTCCACATTTACTCAGCTGTTGATGATATCCTGGTCGTTAGTCCTGCCTACTTAAGCCGTCCAGTCCAGAAGATCTCTGCCTTTACCTTAGTCAACATCACAGAGACGCTCTCCTGCATTCCTGTTAAAATACTTGCTTGGCTGACATCCCTTCTACCTCCAGATCCTGCTTGCTGTTTTACTACGCTCATCTCCGGCTCCCTGACATTTGGCTTGTCTGACTATCATTTCCGGTTCCTGAACTCTGGCTATGTTTTGACTACATTTGTTCTTTTTACTTTTATTACTAAACAAGTGTGATTTAACTGTACTTCTGTCTCAGCCTGATTTCATGGTTTCTTACATGCAGCAGGTTTTCAAAATGCCTCCAAAGGCCCCAACCGCCAGGTCAATAAGAACACACAAAGAAGAACTGATCCAATACAGGGCAGGCAGGCGGGAACATTCCTCCCCCACAAGTCTTCAGCGGATGCGGGGAACTGACCCAAACTGCTAAGATAACCCCCCCTGCAACCCCTCCTCCCTGATGGACACACCAATTAGGTAGGTGGCCTAACATAACAAAATGTAACCCTATCTCTCCCTGCTTACCCTGAGTCCCCAGTCATGCTACCCCTATGCTTATTTGTTTATTTATTTTTTTTGCTTGGGGCTATACTCTAAATCCATGGCATGCAACCCGTTGGATATTTTGGGATGCCGACATGGACCTCCTATCCAGGACTGAGGCCAAGGTAACATACTCAACTCTTATTTGGTACTGTGATACACTTAAAGAGTAACTCCACTTTATTGAGAATATACCCCTTTATACCCCTCTGGGTGATCTCCGTACATTACAGGGAGTGTAACAAACTTTGTAGCAGATTCCTCCTTTCTGTTATCAGTGGCGGCTGGTGTTTTTTTTTTTGGGGGGAGGGCAAACAACCACTACCACACCCCCCCTCGGCAGCACTTCAAACCCCCCAGCCTCCCCACCCACCCGCTCACTGCCTTACCTCATCTAGGTGGCGGGTATCGGGCAGCGGTGGTGGGCATCAGGCAGCGGCATTGGCATCAAGCAATGGGTGGCGGGCAGTGGCTCCTGTGTTCTTACCTCCATAGCTGCGGTCGTGCGACTCCTCCCCTTCTCCTAATGCCCCGTACACACGGTCGGACATTGATCGGACATTCCGACAACAAAATCCATGGATTTTTTCAGACGGATGTTGGCTCAAACTTGTCTTGCATACACACGGTGGCACAAAATTGTCGGAAAATCCGATCCTTCTGATCGCGGTGACGTAAAACACATACGTCGGGACTATAAACGGGACAGTGGCCAATAGCTTTCGTCTCTTAATTAATTCTGAGCATGTGTGGCACTTTGTGCGTCGGATTTGTGTACACACGATGGGAATTTCCGAACAAGAGATTTTGTTGTCGGAAAATTTTATAGCCTGCTCTCAAACTTTGTGTGTCGGAAATTCCTATGGAAAATGTGTGATGGAGCCCACACACGGTCAGAATTTCGGACAACAAGGTCCTATCACACATTTTCCATTGGAAAATCCGACCGTGTGTACAGGGCATAAGCGTCCAATAGGAATCGTCTGTCCTTTCAGCCAATTGGGTGACGGGGCCTCACGACCCGCTTCCTGATTAGCTGGGAGGAGGATCAGTGTTAAAATAGCAAATATTCATTCGCTATTGTAACACCCCTGGGTGGGCTCGGTTTGCATTCTCTACACCCTGAGCCCACCCTATTTTGAAGCCTATTAGAGCCTCTGGCTCTAATCGGGGCTTCAAAAAAACACTCCCCACCATTGTGATCCATACGCCCGGTGTCCTGCAAGGGGCCAGACACATAGATGGGGGGAGGGGGGGTAGCGCCTGTGCGCCCCTAATGGACGGGCCGTCCCTGTTGATTATTCTAAAGGAATCCCTGTGTTTTTATCTGTGTCCATGTGCTAATTGGGTCTAATCAGAGTGGTTTCATAATTATCAACCAGTTTCTGCACCTGCGGGGCTCTAATGAGGAAAGTGGCAGGGTCTGCATTCCTTTAAACATGATTTCCTAATGGGAGTATCTCACCAAAAATGACATTTGTGTTGCAGAGATGTCTGAAACCTGATTTGTTATCTTAGTGCAGACTTCTGGGAAAATCAGTGAGCCAATCACACAAGCGCCGCCAGGTGGCCATATGTGGAATTTTACAGGGAGTTAAAACGACTGCCGATTGAAAAGGAAAGGTCATTTTTAATAACATTCAAATACAATATGACTTGTGTCGCAAATGTACTGTACATGCTATATTATTATTATTAGTATACTTTTTTTTTGCTATTTTTTTACCACAAAAGTGGAGTTACCCTTTAAGGACCAGGTCCCTTCTGGCACTTTTTGTTTCCAAGTAAAAATATTTCTTTTTCTAGAATATCTAGGTATTTGCGCAGTGATTTTGCAAATGCAATTTTTTTTTGAAAAAATACTCTCGAATTCAATTGCAAAATAACCATTTTTTTTTGTTTTTTGTAAAATATAAAAGATGATGTTTAGCCAAATAAATAGATACAAAACATGATGTCACGCTTTGACTGCCTCCCGCCCGGGTCATTGGAAAATAACGGATGGGGGAGAACCCTATTGTTCTGGGAGGAACGTCATATGACGTCTTCCCGAGAACGGGCCGTGGTCCGGCGTAATCTGCTGTGTCCTTCTGATACGTCGGATGACACGGCCACTTTACCAGCCCGCTGCCAGTACCATGTAATCGCTGTGACCAATCACAGCAGACAACATAACAGTTGTAAACAATGGAGGGCGTCCTTTCATGCCATTCATTGTATACAATTGTGTTGCTAGCTGTAATTGGTCACAGGGATCACATGGTACAGGGCCAGTCACAGCTAATCACAATACACAGTGTCTACATACTGCCGTTCAGTAAAAAATATTTGCTTATAACAATGAAATTCACCGCTATAAGAAACCATAGTATGTAAACTATCATTTAGAGGGTATTTGTACTGGGGGGTGATTTGGGGGGCATTTGTACTGGGGGGGTGATTTTGGGGTATTTGTACTGCGGGTGATTTGGAGGGTATTTGTACTGGGGGTTGATTTGGGGGGTATTTTTACTGGAGGGTGATTTGGGGTATTTGTACGGGGGGGGTGATGTGGGGGGTAATTGTACTGGGAGGGTGATTTGGGGGGTATTTGTACTGGGGGGTATTATGAGGGATATTTGTACTGGGGGTGATTTTGGGTGTATTTGTACTGGGGGTGATTTTGGGTGTATTTGTACTGGGGGTGATTTTGGGGGTATTTGTACTGGGGGTGATTTGGGGGGTATTTGTACTAGGGGGGTGATTTGGGGGGTATATATAACTAGGGGGGTGATTTGGGGGTATTTGTACTGGGGGGTGATTTGGGGGGGTATTTGTACTGGGGGGGTGATTTGGGGGGTATTTGTACTGGGGGGTGATTTGGGAGGTATTTGTACTAGGGGGTGATTTGGGGGATATTTGTACTGGGGGGTGATTTGGGGGATATTTGTACTGGGGGTGATTTGGGGGATGTTTGTACTGGGGGGGATATTTGTACTGGGGGGTGATTTGGGGGGTATTTGTACTGGGAGGGGATTTGGGGGGTGTTTGTACTGGGGGGTGATTTGAATAGTATTTGTACTGTGGGGTGATTTGGCGGGTATTTGTACTGGGGGCTGATTTGGGGGGTATTTGTACTGGGAGGGGTGATTTGGAGGGTATTTGTACTGGGAGGGGTGATTTGGGGGGTATTTGTACTGGGGGGTGATTTGGGGGGTATTTGTACTGGGGGGTGATTTGGGGGGTATTTGTACTGCCCTGTCGTTTTCGGGCCTCAAGAAGTGAGATCAGCCGTCAGTACATCGGGATTGGTGGATTATCAGATATGCATCCTATAGTGTGTGGTCTCTATAACTAACCTCAGTGGTGATTAAATACCACCAAAAGAAAGCTCTATGTATGTGAAAAAATAATGATAAAAATTAAAAATGTGCAATTCGTTTCAGTCCGAATTATTTTTTTAACGAATTTCAACAAATTTGTTAATTCAGAAACATCCAAATTAACGAAAACATGTTTAATAAACTTTTCTGAATATTTGTAAATTTGAATATTCGTAAATTCGAATATTTAAAAATTTGAAATTCAAAAATCCAAAAACTCGCAGATTCGAAGATCTGAAATAATAACTAACTAATAATAACTTAACTATTACTAACTATTAAATTATAGGTTTTGAAATTTTCTTTTAAATTTGGCTGTTAGTGAACGTAACGAATACAAATTTGTCAGAAGGCACAAATTATCCGAAAAAATGAATGCCGTATCTAAACGAATGGAACTTAAAGAATTAATAATAATAAATAACAATAATAATAATAAAAACTTTTTATTATTATTTATTATTAGTTATCTATGTTCCATTCGTTTAGATGCGGCATTCATTTTTTTGGATAATTCATGAATTCGGATAAATTCCTATTTCTTAGGTTCACTTACAGCCAAATTTGAAAGGAAATTCCAATACCTATAATTTAAAAGTTAGTTATTATTAGATAGTTCTTTTGAATTTACGGATTATCTTTATTATTCTTGGATTTTCGAAATTTCGAATTTATGAATTTTTGAATTTACGAATTTTTGAATTTACGAATTTTTGAATTTATGAATTTTTGAATTTACAAATTTCCGAATTTCTGAATTTTTGATTTTACGAATTTTTGAATTTCCGAATATACTAATTTTCGAATTTCCAAATTTATGAATTTTTGAATATACAAATTTTTGAATTTACGAGTTTAGGAATTAGTTATTCTTTCAGATTTTCAGATTTTCTTTCTTATTTTCAGATTTTTGAATTTTTGAATTTACGAATTTACGAATTTACGAATTTTTGAATTTACGAATTTATGAATTTTTGAATTTACGAATTTTTGAATTTACGAATTTTTGAATTTATGATTTTTTGAATTTACAAATTTCCAAATTTCTGAATTTTTGATTTTACGAATTTTTGAATTTCCGAATATACTAATTTTCGAATTTCCAAATTTATGAATTTTTGAATATACGAATTTTTGAATTTACGAGTTTAGGAATTAGTTATTCTTTCGGATTTTCAGATTTTCTTTCTTATTTTCAGATTTTTGAATTTTTGAATTTACGAATTTACGAATTTTTGAATTTATGAATTTTTGAATTTTTGAATTTATGAATTTTTGAATTTACTAACTTTTCAAATTTTTCGAATTTACGAATTTTTGAATTTTCGAATTTTCGAATTTACGAATTGAAAAAAAAAAAAAAAAGACAACAAATGAAATGAAAACAAATGAATTTTTCAGCACTGCACATGTCTGATAAAAATGTCATGTGGATACAATGTTGCATGACTGCGCAATTGTCATTGTCACGTACCTGAGTGGAGACTAAAATGACGAGGTCGGCCTCTCTTGTATCTCCAGCCCGGGCCCCACAGGAAGTGGAACAGTGGGGGCCAAAGGACAGGAAGAACATGAGTGCCTGCAGATGTCGGCGAGGGAACTTGCAGCAGGAGATGTGGTTTCAAGGCAGCAGGAAAACCATCAGATCTGGAACCGGAGCCATGGTCCAATGAGGACCCGAGACAGCGGCTGGAGCTGCTAGGTTCGTCCCAGTCGCTGGAACGATCGGGTTCAAGTAAGTAAAAGGGGGGCATTTGGCAAGGGGGCAGCCTCCGTGGCGCCAGAGGGGGCGGGGTCATCTGGTTACGCCACTGGGTGGCCCGCCCTCAGTTATATAAAAACTGTCACAGCGAAGACGCGTCACTCGGCGGGAGCCTCCCATGGAGGCGGATCAGTTGCAGATTTTTTTTTCTTTCTTTTTCGGTCCGTCGGGCGGCGTGAACTTACATTGTGAGAGATTTTTTTTATATTTTAATAAAGGACTTGTCCCAAGCTGTGTCTTGTCTTTTTTTACCATTTTGACACTTTTTTGGTGAAATGGTAGGGGTACAATGTACCCCGTTACCAATTCACACAGGGAGGCAGGCTGGGATCTGGGGGTCCCTTTGTTAAAGGGGGCTTCCAGATTCCGATAAGCCCCACGCCTGCAGACCCCCACAACCACCGGGCAAGGGTTGTGGGGATGAGGCCCTTCTCCACATCAACATGGGGACAAGGTGCTTTGGGGGAGCTACCCCAAAGCACCCTCCCAATGCTGAGGGCATGTGGCCTGGTATTGTTCAGGAGGGGGGGGCGCTCTCTTGTTCCCCCATCTTTTCCTGCGGCCTGCCAGGTTGCGTGCTTGGATAAGGGTCTGGTATGGATTTTTGGGGGGGCCCCCAGGCCATTTTAAAAAAATTTTTGGCACGGGGTTCCCCTTAATATCCATATCAGACCTGAAGGGCCTGGTATGGAATTTGGGGTGACCCCCACACATTTTTTAAAAAATTTTGGTTCGGGGTCCCCCTGTGGGGGAATCCCATGCCGTTTTTATCAATTATTATTATTATTATTATACAGGATTTATATAGCGCTGACAGTTTACGCAGTGCTTTACAACATTAGGGCAGACAGTACAAGTACAATACAATTCAATACAGGAGGAATCAGAGGGCCCTGCTCGTTAGAGCTTACAATCTAGGAGGGAGGGTCAAGTTATACAAAAGGGTAATAGCTGTGGGGGATGAGCTCATGGAGAAAATAGTGCAGTTGTTAGATGGAGGCAGGATAGGCTTCTCTGAAGAGGAAAGTTTTCAGGGATCTCCTAAAAGTGGATAACTTTGGAGACGGTCTGACAGATTGGGGTAGGGAGTTCCAGAGGATGGGCGAGGCTCGGGAGAAGTCCTGGAGGCGGATATGGGAGGAGGTGATGAGGGAGCTAGAGAGCAGGAGGTCTTGGGAGGAACGGAGATGGCGATTAGGTTGGTATTTTGAGACTAGGTTAGTGATGTAGCTGGGGCAGAGTTGTGGATGGCTTTGTAACTTATTGTTAGTATTTTGAATTTAATTCATTGGGCGAGTGGTAGCCAATAGAGGGATTGGCAGAGAGGGGTAGCAGACACTGAGCGGTTTGTAAGGTGGATGAGTCTGGCGGCAGCATTCATGATGGACTGAAGGGGGATAGTCTATTTAAAGGTAAGCCAATGAGGAGTGAGTTGCAGTAGTCAAGGCGAGAGATAACCAGGGAGTGAATCAGGAGCTTTGTGGTTTCACTGGTTAGAAAGGGACGTAGTTTAGAGATGTTGCGGAGGTTGAGGCGGCAAGCTTTGGAAAGGGATTGGATGTGGGGCTGAAAGGAGAGTTCAGAATCCAGGATAACATCTAGCACCCTGACATGTGGGGACGGGTGGATGGTTTTGCCATTGCTCTTAACAGAGAAGTCAGGGGAAGAGGCACGTGAGGGAGGAAATATTATAAGCTCGGTTTTGGACAAGTTGAGTTTGAGGAAGTGGTGTGACATCCATACAGATATGTCGGTTAGTAAGTTAGTGATGCGTGAAGAGACTGATAGAGTGAGTTGAGGGGTGGAGAGGTAGATTTGGGAGGAGACTGATAGGGTGAGTTGAGGGGTGGAGAGAAAGTTTTGGGAGGAGGAGGAGACTGATGGGGTGAGTTGAGGGGTGGAAAGATAGATTTGTGTGTCATCAGCATAGAAATGATATTGAAAGCCATGAGAGGCTATCAGCTGACCCAGGGAAAAGGTGTAGATTGAAAATAAAAGAGGTCCAAGAACAGAACCTTGGGGGACCCCGACAGAGAAGGGAAGAGGAGTGGAGGAAGTAGAATTGTAATTGACACTGAAGGTGCGTTGGGATAAGTAGGATGAGAGCCACTGAAGAGCACAGTCACGGAGACCGAGGGAGTAAAGTTTTTTGAGGAGGAGGGGGTGGTCAACCGTGTCAAAGGCAGCTGAAAGATCCAGAAGTAGGAGTACAGAAGAGTGTCCGTTGGTTTTTGCAGTTAGTAGGTCATTTGTGAGTTTTAAAATAGCAGTTTCTGTGGAGTGTTGAGGGCGAAATCCAGATTGAAGGGGATCAAGAAGGTTGTTTTTAATGAGGTGGTCACTCAGTTGGTTGTAAACCAGGCGTTCAAGGAGTTTAGAGGAAAAGGGGAGCAAGGAGATAGGGCGTAGGTTGTTAAGATCGGTAGGGTCCAAGGACGGCTTCTTTATTTGTATTGCCGGGATCGACAATTCATTAATAGCCGCGAGTAGTTTTAAATGACTTTTTTTCCTTTGAAATGTCATTTTGTTGTCAGACTGTTCTAAACACGGGAAACATGCGCCCCTTTACAGGCATACTATAGACACCCCCCAGGTACGAAATTTAAAGGAATATTACACTTATATTGTTTCACTTTAAGCATTATTAAAATCACTGCTCCCGAAAAAAGGGCTGTTTTTAAAACTTTTTTTGCATTGATAAATGTCCCCTGGGGCAGGACTCAGGTCCCCAAACACTGTTTATGACAATAACTTGCATGTAAGCCTTTAAAATTAGCACTTTTGATTATTCATGTTCGTGTCCCATAGACTTGACACTGTAGGGGTTTAGGCCCAGTCTCATATTCTTTTACCTTACCCCACATTACCCTCCCTCCAAAAACATCATAAACGACTCGAACTAGTTTTTGGAGTAAATGGCCTCACGGCCTTAAATTTCTTTATTAAAATATAAAATTATCATAAATATATAACATAAATAACCGTAACTTTTTAATAATACTTTATTATGAAAATATCCGTAAACAACTGTCACCATGATCGCTGTAAACAATTCTTCTTGAACCTACCAGTCGGGAACCCCTGACTCGGCAGTACCCTAACTTCCGGTGACCAAAACCATTTTACCTCCTCCAAGCCCTACATAGCCTGAAAGTACACCACTTCAATCCCCAACCTTCATGGATGGGTACCAGCAAAACTCCCCATCCAATGGATGGGTACCATAACCAACCCCCATCCCCTGGATGGGTACAACATGTTTCATACCAATAACTCGAGAAATCCTATTCAAGGAAACCAAAAAACTGCCAGCAAAAAACTCAGGGCGGGTGGGTGGGAATCTTCTTCCTCCGCCGCTCTCCGAATGAACGTCACTTCCCCCCTCCTGTTCTATTTCCCTCACTGCTCCCTCGGCCCCTCCCTTATCCTTAAAGGGCCAAACTCACTCTTCCCCTAATACTTGTGCCATCCCCAGCACTGTCATGCCGGCCCTGCACCTATCGTTTTACTTAGTTCCGGGCCTCTCTTGACACTGTAGGGGTTTAGGCCCAGTCTCATATTCTTTTACCTTACCCCACATTACCCTCCCTCCAAAAACATCATAAACGACTCGAACTAGTTTTTGGAGTAAATGGCCTCACGGCCTTAAATTTCTTTATTAAAATATAAAATTATCATAAATATATAACATAAATAACCGTAACTTTTTAATAATACTTTATTATGAAAATATCCGTAAACAACTGTCACCATGATCACTGTAAACAATTCTTCTTGAACCTACCAGTCGGGAACCCCTGACTCGGCAGTACCCTAACTTCCGGTGACCAAAACCATTTTACCTCCTCCAAGCCCTACATAGCCTGAAAGTACACCACTTCAATCCCCAACCTTCATGGATGGGTACCAGCAAAACTCCCCATCCAATGGATGGGTACCATAACCAACCCCCATCCCCTGGATGGGTACAACATGTTTCATACCAATAACTCGAGAAATCCTATTCAAGGAAACCAAAAAACTGCCACAGCACGAAAGGGGTAACCCCTTACCCTTGAGCGCACCTCCACACCCTCAAGCCTCTCTGGATCCCTTCTTGCACCCCTAGGGACCACAGATCAGTCCCCACCTCATTCAAATGTACCCCATCACTGCGTAGATATCTCCAAGTATCCACCTCTAGTTCTCTATGCCTGATGGCTAAGCCCCCGTTCTTCACAAAGAATCTACTCACTTCTTTATTAACTTTAATCCTTGCTCTATCCACCTTCTTTGCTGACCATGCCCAACGCCATGACAACCTGCCCACCATGTCAGACCAGACTAGTACCATATTAGGGTATGCAGCTTTTAAACGTAAAAAATCGCATTTTATGTCTCTAATAAGGTCCCTCATGGATCTGGCTCCCATGTCATTCCCACCCACATGCAAAAGCAATACATCAGGGGCTCTATCCATCCTGGAAAATCTATGCACCTCCCCCAACACCCTGTTCCATCTCATACCCGGGACCCCAATCCACCTGACGAGTGCTTCTTGCCTGGGAATCCTTAACTGTCTGCCGTTCGGCCGAACGTCGGCTCTCTTTGCCCCCCAAAAAACGTACAAGTGGCCGAGTATCCATACCAGGCCCACGTCATTACCTGTAAACAAGAAGAACAATACAAAAAACTCCCATGAACATACCGTATCCACCAACATGCCTTTTAACTTAACCAACTATACTTACAACAATTGTGGGCGGACGTACAGTTTAAATCTATCCGAATCCCACCTACCAATACGTCGAATGACGTCTTGGCTCAAACCTGCCCTAGCCGCCTCTGTGGCTGCCCCAATCCTGAAGGAATGGGAGGAAAATTGTCGCGGGTCGCACCCCACCCTGACCACGCATTTTTTAAAAACCGCTATAAACTGAAATTTTGATAAGAACCCACCATCCTCATGTATTAACAAGGGCCCTTCACACTCTGATCTAGTCTCCAAAAAGGATTTTACGACATTCACCGGGCAGATACTCACCTCGTCAATCCTGCCAACCTCCAAGTACCTGCCTTTTCCAGCCTGATCAGTCTTAGACCTTCTAATCCACACTCTAATCGACTCCTGCCGCAACTCCATATCTCCCACCATGAGACCCCCTGGTATTGTCTTAGATGGGCTGACCAGCTCGCTGATACGCAGCGCCCCAAAAAATGCCAAAGCAAAAGCTGCCCGAAATAACTTATGTTCGTAAACGGATATACATACCATTTCCAAACAACCAAACATCTTTCTCAACATGTCAAACGATACCGGTCGCCTCCCATCCCTGCTTTTGTGCGACTTCCTATAACCCTTGACAGCCTGTCTTACCCAAAATTCCTTGGTATAATCACATAGCCCTTGCCACTTGAAAAGAAAGGCCAAACCTGCCAACTCGCGGTCTATGGCAGCTGCCGAGATACCCTTTTCAAAACCCTGAACGATGAAATACAGAACCGCATGTCCGACTGTCGGATCATTTGCGGCTATTCCCAACTCGTTCAAACAAGTAAACCAGGCTCTCCATACCTTAGAGTAGGCAGTCCACGTAGCCATACTCACGGATTGCCGAATCCACTTTGCTGCGATTCCAAAGCAATGTTCCACATCCAGCTGGGACAGGCGATCCCCTGTTGTTCCGCCTCTGGCGCCAACGTCCGGAACCTGTCCCACTGGAAACGAGACAAAGCGTCAGCCAAAGTGTTGTCAACCCCAGGTAAGTGTACAGCATAAATAAATGCGTTCACTTGTAAACAGCGAAGCACCAAGTGTCTTAACAACCTGATCACCGGCACCGATGCCGCCGTCAGCCGGTTAACCACTTGAACCACTCCCAAATTGTCACAATTGAAGCGTACCTTTTGGTTCCTGAAGGATTCTCCCCACAGTTCCATAGCCACCACAATCGGGAACAGTTCCAATAAAACAAGGTTTTTCAATAACCCAGCCTCTTGCCATGCCTCCGGCCATCTGGCCGCGCACCATTGACCTTTGCAGAAAGCCCCAAACCCTGTGGAGCCGGCCGCATCGGTGAATAGCTCCAGGTCACAGTTGCTAACGGGACCTGACATCCAAAGAGCCCTGCCATTGAATGACTCTAAGAAAACCTGCCATACCCGCAAATCATCTCTATGTTCCCGAGTAAGACTGACAAAATGTGTTGGCGCCCTGATCCCAGCTGTAGCACCCGCCAAACGCCTGCAAAAAACTCTGCCCATCGGCATGATTCGGCAAGCAAAGTTCAGCTTTCCAAGTAAAGATTGAAGTTTTCTCAGCTGTATTTTTCTAAGCCCTCTGGTCCCACGCACTTCCTCTTGCAACTGCCTCAGCTTGTCCATCGGAAGCCTGCACTCCATCCTAATTGAGTCTATTTCAATGCCCAAAAACGTTATAGTCACAGTCGGACCTTCCGTTTTTTCAGGAGCTAAGGGAACCCCAAAACGCTCCGCCAGGTGTTGCAGTGTACCCAACAGAACCGCACAAATCTTGGAGCCCGCTGGGCCAACACATAGAAAGTCATCCAAATAATGGATGACTGAGTTGATCCCCGCGACATCCCTAACTGCCCATTCCAGGAAGGAGCTGAATGTCTCAAAAAGGGCGCAAGATATAGAGCATCCCATGGGTAGGCATCTATCTACATAGTAGGCCCCGTCCCAGGTACATCCTAGCAACCGAAAACTGTCCGGGTGTACCGGCAGTAACCGGAAAGCCGATTCTATATCGGACTTAGCCATTAGGGAACCCTGCCCATACTTACGTACCCACGCCACCGCCGCGTCGAAGGACGTGTACGTCACCGCACACTCTTCTGGAGCAATGGCATCATTGACCGACCCCCCTTTTGGAAAAGAGAGGTGGTGTATGAGCCTAAACTTATTGGGCTCCTTTTTGGGAACCACTCCCAAAGGGGAGACCACTAAATCCGGCAGTGGCAAATCTTTGAACGGGCCCGCCATGCGACCCAAAGCTACCTCCTTCCCCAATTTCTCGGCTACTATCGCTGGATGTTGTATTGCCGACTTCAGATTCTGAGCCTCCGGCGGTGTTGTTGCCAAAGAACACGGAATCCGAAAACCGCTCGTAAATCCAGCTTCTAATACAGCAGCCGCTGTACGATCGGGATATCTATTGAGGAAAGGAAGCATCCTTTCCACCCGTACCGGGGTCCTCCCTCTTACCTGAAGCATCTCCAACCCGACCTTTTCCTTTCTTAAAACATTTGGACAACGCATGAGATCCCCCGCAGCCGGAGCACATGTGTTTAAAGCGACAGTTGGATCCGAATCTGCAGGTGCCCTCGTTGAACTGCCAGCAATAACCCCATCGTTTTTCGGCCGGTTGTCCTGGAGCTGCGGAACCTCCGACCCCTGCCTGAAAAAACTGATTCGGGGCCCTCGCCGCCGTCATCAACCTCATCCATAGGCTTATGTCTTTATGGTCCCAGCGCAGAGTTGGTCTTACCGCCATCCGCTGACGAAATTGTTCATCATACCTTAGCCAAGCCATGCCGCCATAAGTCCTGTGTGCTTCGCTAATGGCTTCCAGATAAACAAATAAAGCCGAGCAGTTCTCTGGCGCCTTTTCACCTACCACACTTGCTAAAATGGCAAACGCCTGCAGCCAATTAGCAAATGTACGCGGAATTAAGCGATATCTCCTCCTTTCCTCGTCCTCTTTCTTGCCCTCCACCGGTTTTAACCTATCCAGGTTAAATTTTTCCAACGGCAATAACGTGAAAATTTCCACGTATTCGCCCTTCCATATCTTTTCTTTTATTTCCGTCTTTAGATGGGCTCCCAAAGGTCCCTCAAAACACACGTACACCTCGCTCCTAGCCGCGTCTGCTAACCTAACTGAATCCGGCCTTTTTTCGCCCGTCTTACCTTGATCCCCCGAAGTCGTGGCCACTACTATCGGGCTGACATCTCCTACCGGTGTCGCAGGTAGAACGCCTGGGACCTGCGTGCCCCCCCCTGTCTGCGGAAGGGTAGGTGTCGTCCAAGCACTTGCGGGACTACCACTCGTCCCTGCCTCAACCCGTGTCACTAGTTCCTTCAACCCGACTAACAGCTCCCTGAAACCCACGTTCCCAGACCCGGGTCCCCCCACTATCGGTGTCGCTATGGTAGGCCCAGTAACCCCCGACCCTGTTACCCCCTTAGTGTGTTGTGGTCCCCCCTGTCTTTCTTGACCCAATAAAGCATGTAATAAAGATGTAACAGAATTCGAAGAATCGCACTCACCGGGCTGACTTGTACTGGGACCAACAGCCGCCACTCCTGGAACCACCGCCGCAGGAAGTCGTTCGTCTTCTCCTCCGTCCGACTCGGACACTTCCCCTTCAGATCGGTCATCACTGGGTTCATTCCTGACGATCGCTTGTTGCACCCCAGGCGCGACTGCTCTGGGTGCCGAGGGTCTGCGGTGTTGTGGACGGCCTTCTCTTTCGGAAGTGCCGCTAGACCCGTTAGATGCCCCCTTAGCTGAACCTCTGCGACTTCCGAGTTGTGGGGTACTGAACACCTGGCTGCTGGCTGCACTGGAGCCCGACCCTGCATTCCTCGCTGACCCACTCCTCTGCTGCCGAGTGGTGCTAGCCGACCCAGCCGTCTGCGCTGTCTCCTGGCCTGCTGACCCCCTCTCACTGGTGTCATTCCTCCTCTCCATCCCTGCTGCTCCATCCCTCCGTGTCATGCACCTGCGACGCGCTGGGGGGGAAGAGCCATGTGGTCTGCTGGGCGTCCTTGCACTTGTCCCTCTACCTCTGCTACTGGCTCCCTTTGCTTCCCCTGCCCTGGTCACAGGGGGCCGATCACTAGCAATACTCTGGGGATCCCTGTTGTCCTCCGATCCTCCCCTCCCCTGGGACTCACTGGGGCCTCCAGCTGGACTGTACCTCTCAGGAGGCCGGGACCGCCGAGCACGAGGTGGGGGCGGCCCCCCCCCCGCTCACCGCTGCTCTCTCCCCAGCTATCAATGCAAGCTGCTGCTGCAGCCAGTCCGCGCCGTGAGCGGCAACCGCCGCTCTCAAATCCTCCAGAAATCCCTCCCTCGCCGCCATCCTTATGAATCAGCACTTACAGTAGTAAAAAAGGCCTGGTGTGAAGAGCGGTGAGGAGCTGATGAATCTTCTTCCTCCGCCGCTCTCCGAATGAACGTCACTTCCCCCCTCCTGTTCTATTTCCCTCACTGCTCCCTCGGCCCCTCCCTTATCCTTAAAGGGCCAAACTCACTCTTCCCCTAATACTTGTGCCATCCCCAGCACTGTCATGCCGGCCCTGCACCTATCGTTTTACTTAGTTCCGGGCCTCTCTTTAATGGTGTTCGTGTGTTCTGCCAAATTTTTTGCCTGTTTGCATGTTCTGCCACGAACCGAACCCGAGGGTCTTCGGCCCATCCTTAGTCTCCAAGCATCTCCAAGTGTCTCAGAGCGTCACCGGCGCCCCCCGCACCGCTGGCCAAATGCGGTACTGCATACCCCAGCAGCTTGAATCCTGCTCGTCTCGCGAACCGGGTCAGGATTAAAAAACAAACAAACAAAAAAAAACAGGTCGTATTGCGAAACGCTTGAAAACCGCGTTACTTGCAATCCGAGGTTTCACTGTATTTAAAAAAACATATAAAATGTTGTCTTAAGAATCACTTTAAATGCATCCTGTATGAACTTTCCGAATGAATTGCTTTACAGTGCTTGTAGCTACAGAGGTCAGTGAAGGCTTTTTTTTTTAACAGATCATTTACTGGATGTATAACATGTGAAGAAATGTGAATGTCCAAATCCAGGCCACATATTATTTTTAATGCATTAAAACCAGAAGATCGGCATGACAGCCTGGAATTGTGTATTTCAGAATAAAATACGATCCTCCATGTTTCCTTTGTAGTCGGTTTTGTTTTCTATAGTTTTGCAATCTTGCAGTTCTTTGTTGATTCTCGTGTGATTTTTTTTACATGCAATGTCCCTATATATAAATTGTGACAGACGTGTTACTAAAAATACATTTCCCTATTGTCAATGGATTCCTTGCAGCGCACTGCGGCGGAGCAGGGCTTGTACCAAAGCGCGCCCCTTCCATATCGTAGCGAGCCTCTGACACGGTTATTAGCGGCTGCCATGTTGCCTGTGAACGTTTCTAATAGATGATTTGCTCGGAGGTGGCAGTGAATGGCTGAACTGGAAAATTGAGCAACGGCCAATTGAATTAAATTGAATATGGCGGTTTAATGTGCAGCGAGGTGAGCGACGTTCTAAACACGAGAGGAAGCCTGGAGGCCTGGCAATGAAATCCCCCCACGCATGGGCAGATTGATAAGCCGGGAATGCGGTGACATTGCCCGTCCTGCCGGAAGGAGAATAGACAATCCGTTACGATCGCCTCTTATGTGTCTCGTTCAGCGAGGATTTCCTTCGTCTAGCAATCTTCTTCTGAGCTGCGATCGTCTGCTTATACATTACATAGAAATTCATACAACCGAAGGGTCCAAAGAAATTCATACAACCAAAGGGTCCAAAGGGTCCAAATGGGTCAAAGGGTGGTGATAAATAACATGGACTCAGATCCATTTAACCCAGGTGGCACTTTCAGAGGGGCGGCAAATTGACGCCCAAGAATATATTTTTTTTTCCCAGCAGTTTGCGGCGCACCGCCAGCGCCAGATCAGATGTACGGCTTTCCTCCACCTGGCCCATCAGGCGCGGCGGGTCTGTCCCTTTCATAAGACCTTCACCGGATGTTGACCTGAAGCCTCTTTGGTCGTTCGGAGACCGTAAAAAGACCTGTAAAAAGGAAGCTTCAAAATAGAAAAAAAAAAGTAAACGTAACAATAAAAAAACCCGAAAATTTTTAAAGCGCTCTGTCCCCGCGTGCTCGCTCGCGTAGGTTGCGTCCGCATATGTAAATGGTGTTCAAACCACACATGTGAGATATCGCCGCGAACGTTAGAGCGAGAGCAATAATTCTGGTGCTAGACCTCCTCTGTAACTCTAAACAGGTAACCTGGAAAAAATTTTAACCACTTGCCGCCTGCCATATAGCAATATAAAGTCGCCAGGATATCAAGCCGTTGCGCGCCCCCGGGGGCGCGCATCGTGGCGATCGTTGTTGCAGTGTGGCAGTGTGACACACTGCAACTCCGATCTAGGTAAAGAGTCTCTGACAAAGACTCTTTACCATGTGATCAGCCGTGTCCAATCACGGCTGATCACGATGTAAACAGGAAGAGCCATTGATCGGCTTTTCTTCACTCGCGTCTGTCAGACGCAAGTAGAGGAGAGCCGATCGGCTGCTCCTCTGATAGGGGGAGTCTGTGCTGATCGATTATCAGTGCAGCCCCCCCTCAGGATGCCCACACTGAACCACCAGGGATGCCACCAGGACCACCAGGGATGCCCACCACTAGACACCACAAGGTATGCCACACATGACCACCAGGGAGGCCAATCAGTGCCCACAATGAACATCACTGATTGGCAGGCATTATTGTTTGGCACTGATTGGTATCCATCAGTACTATCCATTAGTGTTCATCAGTGCCACCTATCAGTGCCCATCCATGCCCATCCGTGCTGCCTATCAGTGCCCATCAGTGCCACCTATGTGTACCCATCTGTGCTGCATATCAGTGCTGCCTATCAATTCCCCATATTAGTGCCCATCATCAGTGCCCATCAGTACCACCTCATCAGTGCCACCTCATCGTGCCTATCAGTGCCGCCTATCAGTGCCCATCCGTGCCGCCTATCAGTGCCCATCCGTGCCGCCTATCAGTGCCCATCAGTGCCACCTGAGTGTACCCATCTGTGCTGCATATCTATCAATGCCCCATATTAGTGCCCATCATCAGTGTCCATCAGTACCACCTCATCGCTGCACATCAGTGCTGCCTTATCAGTGCCCATCAGTGAAGGAGAAAACTTACTTATTTACAAAGCTTTGTAACAGAACCAAAAAAAAAAGCAAAACATTTTTTTCAAAATTTTTGGCCTTTTTTTATTTGTTTAGCAGAAAATAAAAACCGCAGTGGTGATCAAATACCACCAAAAGAAATCTCTATTTGTGGGAACAAAATGATGAAAATTTAGTTTGGGTACAGTGTTGTATGACCGCGTAATTGTCGTTCAAAGTGCGACAGCGCTGAAAGCTGAAAATTGGTCTGGGCAGGAAGGGGGGGGGGGGGGAAGTGCCTGGTATTGAAGTGGTTAAAGCACCACCTACGGGGATTTTGAAGTACAGAAGTTTGGTGCCATTCCACGAGCGTGCGCAAATTTAAAGCGTGACATGTTAGGTATCTATTTACTCGGCGTAACATCATCATTTCACTTTATGTAAAAAAATCGGCCTAACTTTACTGTTTTTTTTTTTTTTTTAATGCATGAAACACGCATTAAAAATAATTAATTAATTAATTTAAAAAAAAACCGCGTTTGAAAAATTGCTGCGCAAATACCATTGCAACGACCACCATTTTATTCCCTAGGGTCTGCTAAAAAAAACCAAAAAAAAACCAAAAACGTATGTTATGTTTGGGGGTTGCTAAAAAAACCCATATATAATGTTTGGGGGTTCTGAGTAATTTTCTAGCAAAAAAAAAAGAAGATAATATTTCCATGTAGGAGGGAAGTGTTAGGATTGGCTCGGTAGGCAAGGAGTTAAAATGATTTGCAAGTTAAAGTGTTCATCTACGCGCTCGCTCTTCTGATGTTTTCCCCCCTTCTGAACTTCCGAAATTCTTATTTTACAGTAGAGAGGCTCACAACAAATGACGCTGAACTAAGAGGGCTCAAATTATAGACCGATCGTAAATACAGAGAGGAAGAAAGCAAGTTACTGGCGGTAAAATTATTCAGGGGAGAACTCATTAAATAATAATCTGTGTGTACCAAATTTATTGCCAGCCATGAGATGAATCCATAGCAAAATATATGAAACATAAAAATAAATTAAACATGGATAATGATTTAAATATCTATTATGGGAGAGCAAGCGAGGAAAAATAACTAAAAAACTGATTAAAACGGGGAAGTTAAAACTGTTTTAAAAACACATATTGTGAAATGAGTTGCGGTTGGAGGACGCGGGAGGATCACTGCGGGGATCAGAGGAGTTCGGCTTCCTGGATTTCTTCTTCTGTGATTGCTGGACCGGCAAAAAGCTGGATATACCGTTTTATTCCGTACATTACAACTCCCTGAGAAGCTGCTGGAGGTTTTCTGGGTTCTCCGGCCTTTCCCAGTGCTGACCAAAAAGCTAAAACCCAAAACTGAAATGAAAAATGAACAAAGCATATCCCTCTATAGTGTGTACTGGGCTCAATCCAAAGCACCGATGTGAGATTTCTGTCTGCTGTCTCCTTCCTCTGCTATCAGCGGGAGTCACTTCTATGCTGACACCAAACAATCCCGGGAGGCACAGAGGTCAGGGGTCAGGATTAAGTAATGTACAGAGTTCAGGGGTCAGGATTAAGTAATGTACAGAGTTCAGGGGTCAGGATTAAGTAATGCACAGAGTTCAGGGGTCAGGATTAAGTGATGCACAGAGATCAGGGGTCAGGATTAAGTAATGCACAGTTCAGGGGTCAGGATTAAGTGATGCACAGAGTTCAGGGGTCAGGATTAAGTAATGCACAGAGTTCAGGGGTCAGGATTAAGTAATGTACAGAGTTCAGGGGTCAGGATTAAGTAATGCACAGAGTTCAGGGGTCAGGATTAAGTGATGCACAGAGATCAGGGGTCAGGATTAAGTAATGCACAGTTCAGGGGTCAGGATTAAGTGATGCACAGAGTTCAGGGGTCAGGATTAAGTAATGCACAGAGTTCAGGGGTCAGGATTAAGTGATGCACAGGGTTCAGGGGTGAGGATTAAGTAAAGCATAGAGTTTAGGGGTCAGGATTAAGTAACGCACAGAGTTCATGGCTCAGGATTAAGTAATGTACAGAGTTCATGGCTCAGGATTAAGTAATGCACAGAGTTCAGGGGTCAGGATTAAGTAATGCACAGAGTTTAGGGGTCAGGATTACGTAATGCACAGAGTTCAGGGGTTAGGATTAGGTAATGCACAGAGTTCAGTGGTCAGGATTAAGTAATGCACAGAGTTCAGGGGTCAGGATTAAGTAATGCACAGAGTTCAGGGGTCAGGATTAAGTAATGCACAGAGTTCAGGGGTCAGGATTAAGTGATGCACAGGGTTCAGGGGTGAGGATTAAGTAATGCACAGAGTTCAGGGGTCAGGATTAAGTAATGTACAGAGTTCAGGGGTCATGATTAAGTGATGCACAGGGTTCAGGGGTGAGGATTAAGTAATGCACAGAGTTCAGGGGTCAGGATTACGTAATGCACAGAGTTCAGGGGTCAGGAATAAGTAATGTACAGGGTTCAGGGGTCAGGTTTAAGTAATGCACAGAATTCAGGGGTCAGGATTAAGTAATGCACAGAGTTCAGGGGTCAGGATTAAGTAATGTACAGGGTTCAGGGGTCAGGATTAAGTAAAGCATAGAGTTTAGGGGTCAGGATTAAGTAATGCACAGAGTTCAGGGGTCAGGATTAAGTAATGCACAGAGTTCAGGGGTCAGGATTAAGTAATGCACAGAGTTCAGGGGTCAGGATTACGTAATGTACAGAGTTCAGGGGCCAGGATTAAGTAATGCACAGAGGTCAGGGGTCAGAATTAAGTAACGCACAGAGTTCATGGGTCAGGATTAAGTAATGCACAGAGTTCAGGGGTCAGGATTAAGTAATGCACAGAGTTTAGGGGTCAGGATTAAGTAGCGCACAGAGTTCAGGGGTCAGGATTAAGTAATGTACAGAGTTCAGGGGTCAGGATTAAGTAATGTACAGAGTTCAGGGGTCAGGATTAAGTAATGCACAGAGTTCAGGGGTCAGGATTAAGTAATGCACAGAGTTCAGGGGTCAGGATTAAGTGATGCACAGGGTTCAGGGGTGAGGATTAAGTAATGCACAGAGGTCAGGGGTCAGGATTAAGTAATGCACAGAGGTCAGTGGTCGGGATTAAGTAATGCACAGAGTGTCAGGGGTCAGGATTAAGTAATTCACAGAGGTCAGGGGTCAGGATTAAGTAATGCACAGAGTTCAGGGGTCAGGATTAAGTAATGCACAGAGGTCAGGGGTCAGGATTAAGTAATGCACAGAGGTCAGGGGTCAGGATTAAATAATGTACAGAGTTCAGGGGTCAGGATTAAGTAATGCACAGAATTCAGGGGTCAGGATTAAGTAATGGTCAGGGGTCAGGATTAAGTAATGTACAGAGGTCAGGGGTCAGGATTAAGTAATGCACAGAGGTCAGGGGTCAGGATTAAATAATGTACAGAGTTCAGGGGTCAGGATTAAGTAATGCACAGAATTCAGGGGTCAGGATTAAGTAATGGTCAGGGGTCAGGATTAAGTAATGCACAGGGTTCAGGGGTCAGGATTAAGTAATGCACAGAGTTCAGGGGTCAGGATTAAGTAATGTACAGAGTTCAGGGGTCAGGATTAAGTAATGCACAGGGTTGGGGGTCAGGATTAAGTAATGTACAGAGTTCAGGGGTCAGGATTAAGTAATGCACAGAGGTCAGGGGTCGGGATTAAGTAATGCACAGAGGTCAGGGGTCAGGATTAAATAATGCACAGAGGTCAGGGGTCGGGATTAAGTAATGCACAGAGGTCAGGGGTCAGGATTAAGTAATGCACAGAGGTCAGGGGTCAGGATTAAGTATTGTACAGAGCTCAGGGGTCAGGATTAAGTAATGCACAGAGGTCAGGGGTCAGGATTAAGTAATGCACAGAGGTCAAGGGTCGGGATTAAGTAATGCACAGAGGTCAGGGGTCAGGATTAAGTAATGCACAGGGGTCAGGATTAAGTAATGCACAGAGTTCAGGGGTCAGGATTAAGTAATGCACAGAGTTCAGGGGTCAGGATTAAGTAATGCACAGAGTTCAGGGGTCAGGATTAAGTAATGCACAGAGGTCAGGTTTCAGGATTAAGTAATGCACAGAGGTCAGGGGTCAGGATTAAGTAATGCACAGAGGTCAGGGGTCAGGATTAAGTAATGCACAGGGGTCAGGATTAAGTAATGTACAGAGTTCAGGGGTCAGGATTAAGTAATGTACAGAGTTCAGGGGTCAGGATTAAGTAATGTACAGAGTTCAGGGGTCAGGATTAAGTAATGTGCAGAGTTCAGGGGGGTTCTGGCTCTATGTTTAGGGTTTTGCAGATTTCATGATAGCAGCAAAACAAATACTCTTGCGCACAAGTGTGTTGATCTGGTGATCAAACGTTCAGGATGGATAATGTTTCAGGCCTTACTGCCTTCCAGGAAAGGGATATCCCAGCAGTCAGAAAAAGAAAGAAAGAAGAAAAGAGAGCGCACCAGCCTTGTGCATTAACTTTTGATGAGTTTATTAAAGAATGAATTAAAAACTACTCACAAGCATGTGAAAGAAAATGTGAAAGCCTTAAACTGATAGCAATCGGTCTGATATATCGAAAGTCTCCAAATAATAAAGAGAAGGACATGAGAACCACTGCTTGCTGACACGTTTCAAAGGAATACCTTCTTCATCAGAGTCTCAAGGAAGGTATCCCTTCGAAACGCGTGAGTACTTTTTGATTTTTCAGATTTCAGACTGGGTTCACAGATTGTGAACCAAATCCAGACCAATTCTCTTATCCCTGGAGAACAATCTCTACTCCTTCACTAAATTAGCTCCACTCTGTCAATGGATACGGCATGTCCATTCTCCAGAAAAGGGTTCCTCCAGAGATTGCTGGGGGTTCCTTGAGCAGTAAGTAATTGGTGCCTCTCAGATAAATTCTCATTGACACCATTCCGTTTTTTAGCTATCTGAAAGGCGGGGATTTTTCCCAATGACCACAAGTCTAAGGAGCATTCTTCCCAATGACCACCACACTAATGTATCATGAGTTGTAGATACACCATAGTCTTTATAAACAGGGGTTCCTGACCCTGAGACCGTAAATTTATTTGCAAGGGTTCCTCTGTGTCGGAAAGGTTGAGGTGCTCCAGAATATTATTGCTTCAAGGAGGACCTCTCCACTTTCAGTTCGGTTTCTCCAGCCAGATAAACCCCTTGTGCGTAAAATGCCAGCCCGGCACAAAGCTCTTCACCGGATCTACCACAGATATGTGATCGTTAATGTAATTATTATTGTTACTGCAGGTTGGAATGGTTACAAAGGCCTGAATTGTAAAGACAGAGTTAGATAAAACACAGAACAACTCCAGATGAACTTTGTAGAATAAAAAAAAAAAGGAAAATCATTAAACATCCTACTGATTGCTGAGACCTAATTGAATCAATACAAGCCCTCAGGTCTGTGGGGAAGCTTAAGCCATTTCTTGCATATATCACATTCATACTGACACCTGGAATCCCAGAAATACTGATGGGCAAACTCCAAGCTCCAAGAGGCTGAGGAGATATTGTGGAGGTGTACCAGGAATACGTAATTGCACAGTCCAGATTTAGCTGTGGAAAATTTAGCAAATGCACCCAATGAATGTTTACTGGGAAACGTATTCTTGTCAGAGTTCCCCTTTAAACATATACAGTGGAAACTCTTTGGGAGAAGTACTGTAAAGGGTATTAAAGGGCAAGCATAGCTCTGAACCAACCCCTGACTATACTTCCCCCCAACTCCCTGCCTATTGCATTTACAGACCTCAGCCTTGGATAAATATACCTTCGTCACTTCTTCAACCAATCTAAAGTGTGGCACTGTTCACATCCTGGGAGCGTTCCAGACATCTTCTGAAAGGGGGGGTCTTGGAGAATTTGTGAGCAGGTTCAATGCCCCTAGGGGCCACTGGGAATCTACAACCCAAGACAGCTGAGCACTGAGATCACTTACTTTGTGTGGACACTTTCAGGCCGGAGGCCACTTCACCCTTGTAGCCCAACACCCTTTCAGAAGGACCGCATCTGTACTCCAGCCGGGGGAGGTCCAAATTGGAACAATGTAACTATTTAAAAATATCCTTCCCTGTTATTCTTCTTTAAATTACAAAAAAGTTGGTGTAGCAATTTTATTTTCTAAATTATATTATATTTTATTTTAAGTGATATATACAGTATCTCACAAAAGTAAGTACACCCCTCAGTCACATTTTTGTAAATCTTTTCTTCTATCTTTTCATGTGACAACACTTAAGAAATGACACTTTGCTACAATGTAAAGTAGTGAGTGTACAGCTTGTATAACAGTGTAAATTTGTTGTCCCCTCAAAATAACTCAACACACAGCCATTCATGTATAAACCGCTGGCAACAAAAGTCAGTACACCCCTAAGTGAAAATGTCCAAATTTGGCCCAATTAGCCATTTTCCCTCCCCGGTGTCATGTGACTCGTTAGTGTTACAAGGTCTCAGGTGTGAATGGGGAGCAGGTGTGTTAAATTTGATGTTATCGCTATCACTCTTTCATACTGGTCACTGGAAGTTCAACATGGCACCTAATGGCAAAGAACTCTCTGAGGATCTGAAAAAAAAGAATTGCTGCTCTACATAAAAATGGCTTAGGCTATAAGAAGATTGCCAAGACCCTGAAACTGAGCTGCAGCACGGTGGCCAAGACCATACAGCGGTATAACAGGACAGGTTCCACTCAGAAGTCCACCAAAGAAGTTGAGGTCAGGTGCTCAGCGTCATATCCAGAGGTTGTCTTTGGGAAATAGACGTATGAGTGCTGCCAGCATTGCTGCAGAGGTTGTAGGGGTGGGGGGTCAGCCTGTCAGTGCTCAGACCATACGCCACATACTGCATCAAATTGGTCTGCATGGCAGTCACCCCAGAAGGAAGCCTCTTCTAAAGATGATGCACAAGAAAGCCAGCAAACAATTTGCTAAAGATAAGCAGACTAAGGACATGGATTACTGGAACCATGTCCTGTGGTCTGATGAGACCAAGATAAACTTATTCGGTTCAGATGGTGACAAGTGTGTGTGGCGGCAACCAGGTGAGGAGGACAAAGACAAGCGTGTCTTGTCTACAGTCAAGCAAGATGGTGGGAGTGTCATGGTCTGGGGCTGCATGAGATAGATCTGCCGGCACTGGGGGGCTACAGTTCATTAAGGGAACCATGAATGCCAACATGTACTGTGACATACTGAAGCAGAGCATGATCCCCTCCCTTCAGAGACTGGGCCGCAGGGCAGTATTCCAACATGATAACCACCCCAAACACACCTCCAAGACCACCACTGCTTTGCTAAAGAAGCTGAGGGTAAAGGTGATGGACTGGCCAAGCATGTCTCCAGACCTAAACCTTATTGATCATCTGTGGGACATCCTCAAATGGAAGGTGGAGGAGCGCAAGGTCTCTAACATCCACCAGCTCTGTGATGTCGTCATGGAGGAGGGGAAGAGGACTCCACTGACAACCTGTGAAGCTCTGGTGAACTCCATGCCCAAGAGGGTTAAGGCAGTGCTGGAAAATAATGGTGGCCACACAAAATATTGACACTTTGTGCCCAATTTGGACATTTTCACTTAGGGGTGTACCCACTTTTGTTGCCAGCGGTTTAGACATTAATGGCTGTGTGTTGAGTTATTTTGAGGGGACAGAAAATTTACACTGTTATACAAGCTGTACAGTCACTACTTTACATTGTAGCAAAGTGTCATTTCTTCAGTGTTGTCACATGAAAAGATAGAAGAAAATATTTACAGAAATGTGAGGGGTGTACTTTTGCACTTTTGTGAGATACTGTATCTATATATATATATATATATATATATATATATATATATATATATACATATATATATTGTATATAGTGCTATGAAAAAGTATTTTCTCCTTCTTGATTTTTTTTTGCATATTTGTCAAACTTAAATATTTCAGATCAAACAAATTTTAATATTACACAAAGATAACCCGAGCAAACACAAAATGCAGTTTTTAAAAAATGATTTAATTTATTAATGGAAAAAAGCTGTCCAAAACTGCTTGGCCCTATGTAAAAAATGTAAAAGTGAAAAAGATTTCACTTGCCACATCCAGGCCTGACTACTGCCAGACCTGTTGAATCAAGAAATCACGTAAATTCAAGCTGTCTGATAAAGTGAATCATGCTAGAAGATCTCAAAAAGCAAAACATCATGCTGCAATCTAAAGGAATTCAAGAACAGGTGAGAAACAAAGTAATGTACATGTATCAGTCTGGAAAGGGTTACAAAGCCATTTCTAGGGCTTTAGGACTCCAGCTAACCACAGTGAGAGCCATTAGCCTCAAATAGAGAAAACTTGGAACAGTGGTGAACCTTCCCAGGAGTGGCCAGCCAACCAAAATTGCTCCAAGTGCACAATGAGAACTCATCCTGGAGGACATAAAAGATCTCAGAACAACATCTAAAGAACTACAGGCCTCACTTGCCTCAGGTAACATCAGTGTTCAGGATTCACCAATAAGAAAGAGACTGGGCAAAAATGGCATCCATGGGAGAGTTCCAAGGCCAAAGTCACTGCTGACCAAAAAGAACACAAAGGCTCATCTCACATTTGCCAAAAACACCTGGATAGTCCCCAAGACTTTTGGGGAAATATTCTGTGGACCGATGAGACAAAAGTTGAACGTTTTAGAAGGTGTGCGCCCCGTTACATCTGGAGTAAAACTAACACAGCATTTCATAAAAAGAACATTGTCCCAACAGTCACACATGGTGGTGGTAGGGGGATGGTCTGGGACTGGACGACTCGTCATCATTGATGGAATTATGAATTCTGCGTTCTACCAGAAAATCCTGAAGGAGCATGTCCAGGTCATCAGTTCCTGACCTCAAGCTCAAGCAAACTTGGGTTATTCAGCAGCAAAATGATCGGAAACGCACCAGCAAGTCCACCTCTGAATGGCACAAAAAAAACCAAAATGAAGGTTTTGGCGTGGCCTAGTCAAAGTCCGGACTTAAAGCCCATGGAGGTGTTAAACAGGCCGTCCATGCTGGAAAACCCTCCAATGTGGCTGAATGAAAAAAATTCTGCAAAGAAGAGTGGGCCAAAATTCCTCCACAGCGATGTGAGAGACTCATTGCCAGTTATCGCAAACGCTTGATTACAATTGTTGCCGCCAAGGGTGGCGCAACCAGTTATTAGGTTTAGGGGGGCAATTACTTTTTCACATAGGGTCAGGCCGGTTTGGACAGCTTTTTTCCCCAAAATAAATGAAATTATCATTTAAAAACTGCCTTTTTTATTTCCTCGGGTTATCTTTGTGTAATATTAACATCCTTCCCAGAAGAGTTGAAGCTGTTATAGCAGCAAAGGGCGGAGCCAACTCAATATTGAACCCTACGGACTAAGACTGGGAGGCCATTAAAGTTTATGTGCGTGTAAAGGCAGGCGTCCCAATACTTTTGGTAATACAGTGTATGTACTGATGAGATAAATGCTGCATTTTGCAACCCTAAAATAAGATCCCGATTAGCAATAATCAGGCGAGCAGACAGAGCAGACGGTCACGTCCCCCTCCACTCCTGGTGTAACAATCCGGATTTGTACCCGCACGATGATTTGTTTATTGCCGTCCTCTCACGGCTTCACTTTTATCAGAAGACTGTGACCCGGAGAACGGATGTCACGAACGTGTATAATTTTGTGCTCAGCTCCGCCATTCTATTTTAATTGCTTTTGAAGACATTAGTCCAAAGAAATGAGTTGTAGAACAAAGCAAGGAGAATCGGCTCAGCCCTGCCCCTGCAAACATAATGCCATCACAGTGGGGATAATCCCTACTTGGATGTTCTGTACAGGCAACCATAATATGCTTTCCCAAAGCCACTTAGCAGATTTCAATGCATAATCTCTATTCCAGCAACATAACATGTGGTAGGAGGATGAATTCAATGAACCATAATAAGGCTGACACACCAAGCATATGGCAGGGCTCCGCGTTCTGGATCTGGGTCTTTCTGCAGACGCAGGCTAGTGTAGGATACCTCTGGTTGGCGGTCACCCATGAAGCTGCACAGAGAAGAGTACATGCAGCATAAGCACTACGTGCCGAAGGTTTCCTCTTCATGTTTAAAGTGCATGTATTAATGGGGTATACAGTGCCTTGAAAAAGTATTCATACCCCTTGACATTTCCCACGTTTTGTCATGTTACAACCAAAAAACGTAAATGTCTTTTATTGGGATTTTATGTGATAGACCAACACAAAGTGGCTCATAATTGTGAAGTGGAAGGAAAATGATACAAATAAATATGTGAAAAGTGTAGGGAGGAATTTGTATAGCGCCCCCCGGAGTCAATACTGTCTCAAGTCTTTTGCAGACTCTAATGCCGCGTACACGCGGGCGGACAATTCGACCGGACTGGTCCGAGTCCGGTGGACAATTCGACTTTGTGTGGGCTCCATCGGACCTGCGGCGGATTTTTTCGGGTTAAAAATCTAACTTTAGATTTGGAACATGTTTTAAATCTTTACATCGGGACTCCTCCAGACCCAGTTCCTATCGAAAAGTCCGCTCGCCTGTATGCTAGTCTGACGGACGAAAACCGACGCTAGGGCAGCTATTGGCTACTGGCTATCAAATTCCTTATTTTAGTCCGGTCGTACATCGGACTTTGGTGTGATCGTGTGTAGGCAAGTCCGTTCGTTGGGAAAGTCCATTGGAAGTCCGCTGAAAGTCCCGTCGGATAGTCCGTCGGACCAGTCCGGTCGAAAAGTCAGCTCGTGTGTACGCGGCATAACAGGTTTTCTTCTTATGCTGTGTACACACGGGCGGACTTTTCAGCATCAAAGGTCAGACGGTTTTTCCGACGGACTTTCTACGGACTTTTGACGGACTTCCGACAGACTTTCTAATGAACGGACTTGGCTACACACGATCACACCAAAGTCCAACGGATTCGTACGACCAGACTATGATAAGGAAGTTGATAGCCAGTAGCCAATAGCTGCCCTGGCGTCGGTTTTCGTCCGTCGGACCAGCATACAGACGAACTGAGTTTTCGACCGGACTCGAGTCCGTCGGAAAGATTTGAAACATGTTCCAAATCTAAAGTCCGTCTGATTTTCGACCGAAAAGGTCCGTCGGTAGTGCGATGAAGCCCACACACGATCGGATTGTCTGACAGATTTGTTCCGGCAGACGAGTTTGGTCGAAAAGTCCGCCCATGTGTAGGCGGCATAAGATTGTCCTACATTTGGCTCCATCCATCTTCCCATCAACTCTGACCAGCTTCCCTGTCACTGCTGAAGAAAATCATCCCCACCACATGAAGCTGCCGCCACCATGTTTCACGGTGGGGATGGTGTGTTCAGGGTGATGTGCAGTGTTAAGCCTCGTACACACGATCGGACTTTCCGATGGGAAATGTGGCTGTTGGTTGGTAAATCCGACCGTGTGTACATTCCATCGGACAATTGTTGTCGGATTTTCCGCGGACAAATGTTGGATGGCAGACTTATAAATTTTCCGCGGACAAATGTCTGTTGTCAGGTTTTCTGAGCGTGTGTACACAAGTCCGTCAGACAAAAGTCCAAAGTACAAACACGCATGCTCGGAGGCAAGGACGAGACAGAAGCGGTTGGTCTTGTAAACTAGCGTTCGTAATGGAGAATTAACATTCGTGGCGCGGCAAATTATGAAATCTGGAAATGCAGCGCACAATTCTCTTCTTCTTTAATTGGATAATAATGAAGCTGCTTTGCTGGTGATACTGATGGAGTTTTTTTCAAACTAATTTTCAAAGGATTTTTTTTCTAGTGATATCAAGAATAATATTATTATGCTTTTTTTTTTTTCGTGCAAGTTATCACACAACACCATTATCCTGTAGTTTTTAAGATCAAAGATACAACTATGTTGGTGTCCCTTGTTAATGTTACATTGTATTTTTTTAAATGTAACTGCCGACTCCCAAACTGTCATTTGAAAAAACAAATAAAATTAGACATATCTGCCAATAGAACTTAACCAAAAAGTGCATTATATGCATCCAAAAATATAGAAAATGTACCAAATCAAATCATTATTATTCAACCAAAAAAATAATGTCAAAGCAATAACTCCAAGGCCAATAATAAATAACACGTTATCTCCTCCGATTCCGCAATGTGGCTGGTTGACAATGGCCATTCAGAAACGAACTGAAAAACGCGAAAAGAAAAGCGCGAATTAACACTTACCAAACTTCTACTAACACGAAATTAGCAGAAGGAGCCCAAAGGGTGGCGCTAAAGAGCTGAAAAACCACGTAGTACGTCACTACATTTGTAATTGTTGGCCAACAATTGTGTGGACGTTATACTTATCCACAACTTTATTCCTGTCCTGTCTGGTGTGTATCTTCATCATCCTCATCCCCCTCCAGAATCATCCTCATCCCTCTCCACAATGTAACTCCATCATCCTCATCCCTCTCTAGAACCATCCTCATCCCTCTCCACAATGTAACTCCATCATCCTCATCCCTCTCCAGAATCATCCTCATCCCCCTCCACTTCATCATCCTCATCCCCCTCCAGAATCATCCTCATCCCTCTCCACAATGTAACACTATCATCCTCATCCCCCTCCAAAATGTAACAATATCATCCTCATCCCCCTCCAGAATCATCCTCATCCCCCTCCACAATGTAACCTAATTATCCTCATCCTCCTCCAGAATCATCCTCATCCCTCTCCACAATGTATCTTCATCATCCTCATCCCCCTCCACAATGTAACACCATCATCCTCATCCCTCTCCACAATGTATCTTCATCATCCTCATCCCCCTCCACAATGTAACTTCATTATCCTCATCCCCCTCCAGAATCATCTTCATCCCTCTCCACAATGTAACACTATCATCCTCATCCCTCTCCACAATGTAACACTATCATCCTCATCCTCCTCCAAAATCATCCTCATCCCTCTCCACAAAGTATCTTCATCATCCTCATCCTCCTCCAGAATCATCCTCATCCCTCTCCACAACTGAGCTACCACCCAGCCAAAAACAACAAAAACTGGGCTACCATCCAGCCAAAAACAACAAAAACTGAGCTACCACCCAGCCAAAAACAGCAAAAACTGGGCTACCACCCAGCCAAAAACAACAAAAACTGGGCTACCACCCAGCCAAAAACAACAAAAACTGGGCTACCACCCAGCCAAAAACAGCAAAAACTTGGCTACCACCCAGCTAAAAACAAAATTTTTCTATCGCTCGGCAACCTATCTAGGAGGGTGCTACTTGTGCAATATAAATGAAAAATTAAAAAAAAGAGGGGTGAGGAATAACATTAGGACACCTCCCAACAGTTCCCGATTCGCCAGCACCGTCCCAGGATTTCAGGTCAATTCTGATGTCCCGCAAATCTGTCCCACAGTGGAGCCCAGTGCCGCTGCATGTTTCGGCACTGGACTCCAGTCCTTCACCTGTCAGGTGCGCACCGCACTGAGGCCGAGCCTCACTCAGTGCCCAGCAACACAGTCCCCCCACCCCCCACACATGCCTGCCCTCTTCCCTGCCCGCTGTACATCCCGTACGAGGAGGGAGGAGGAGGAGGAGGAGGTTGGCTAGGTCTGTCCCACCTACTCCCCATGCCCCCCTGTGTCTGCCCACAACCCCCGGCCTGCAGCCAATCTTTGCCTGTGAAGGAGTTGTGTGGGTGGGAGATTTCAAAGCAGCCAGTGCACCCGAGACAATTCAGCCTCAGGTGAGTGAACTCTCCCTCTCTCACTTCCTTCCATATGCCATGGTGATCCTTTCTGCCTTCCATGTGTAATAGTGTTGATTCCTGCCTTCCATGTGCCATAGTGATCCTTCCTGCCTTACATATGCCATAGTGATCCTTTCTTCCTGCCTTCCATGTGCCATAGCGATCCTTCCTGCCTTCCATGTGCCATTGTGATCCTTCTTGCGATTCATGTGCCATAGGGATCCTTTCTTCCTGCTTTCCATGTGCCATAGTGGTCCTTAATGCCATCCATGTGCCATAGTGATCCTTCTTACCTTCCATGTTCCATAGTGATCCTTCCTACCTTCCATGTGTCATAGTGTTCATTCCTGCCTTCCATGTGCCATAGTGATCCTTAATTCCTGCCTTCCATGTGCCATAGTGATCCTTCCTGTCTTCTATGTGCCATAGTGATCCTTCCTGCCTTCCATGTGCCATAATGATCCTTCCTGCCTTCCATGTGCCATAGCGATCCTTCCTGCCTTCCAGGTGCCATAGTGATACTTCCTGCATTTCATGTTCCATAGTGATCCCTTCTTCCTGCCTTCCATGTGCCATAGCGATCCTTCCAGCCTTCCATGGGGCCATATTAATCTTTTCTGCCTTTCATGTACCATAGTGATCCTTCCTTCCTGCCTTCCATGTGGCATAGTTATCCTTCCTGCCTTCCATGTGTGATTCTTTCTGCCTTCCATGTACCATATTGATCCTTCCTGCCTTCTATGTGCTGTAGTGAGCTTTCCTGCCTTCCATGTACCATAGTGATCCTTCCTGCCTTCCATGTGCCATAGTGATCCTTACTGCCTTCCATGTACCATAGTGAATAATATATAAAAGGATAACAATCAGTGCAAACAAATGAATACAATCACAAATAAAATATGCAAGCTGAACACTACAGGTAATCACATATGCCTGGAATGTATAAAAAATTGAAGGGTAAGTGCAGCGCAATAAGTAAAAATTAAATAAATGATCAAAAGATGAATGGATAAATATCAAAAATGTCCATTAGGACGAATCCATATTATGTAAAATTCCAATGGCATGAATCTGTCTTGTATAACATCTTCACCCAAATACTCAAATGCGCTTACCAGATTCTGTGGACCTCTGCAGAGCAGGGGTCAAACTCACATGTATCCCAACGGGGATGATGGTAATTCCTGGTAATGTCTCTCGAGGATATCACTGAAGCCTAAAGATCCAATCATCCAAGGGGAGTAGACCAGCCGTCCAGCAGGGAGATGTCAGAGATATAAGCCGCCAGGTCAATGAAGATGTGGGGAAGACCGCCCCAAAGTGTCAATGAAAAAAATGAAGATACCATCTAAGAGTACCCCGTGTAGTTTATTAAAGAAATAATTCACTAACAAACAGTAAAAAGCAAGCGCTTGTAGGCGCAATGTTAAAATTGATCGGACTACAGCAATGCCGACAAACAGTGGCGTCTCCAGCTTTCATATATAGGGGGAGCACATGGGGGGACAGGGACAAAAGTAGGGGGGCAACTATAAAATGCATATATAGAGAGAGAGAGAGAGAGAGAGAGAGAGAGAGAGAGAGAGAGAGAGAGAGAGAGATGTTCTGCAGTGAGCTCCCTTCCTACTGTATTGGGGTCCCCCAGGGTGGCAGAAAACAAGATATATATGTCACCAGCATACCAAGAAAATATAAGGATTCAAAGCAGTGGGAGAAATATCAGGGTTGCAAAGGTTGTCTTGCCACCGGGCCCTGGTGTTCTGCCACTGTGGGGTTTCCCAGCCTCCTCTTGCTGTCCTGCCCCTGCTATTGACTGCTCTGGTCTGGCATCTCTTGGAATTTACAGGCTGGTTCTCCTGTCCTAAGGATGGGAGAAATCAGTCTGTTTTTTCAGTAACTCGCAACTCGCTCTTCTCCCTGCCAATGAGGATGCAGGGGAAGGAGCAGATAGGGTGGCCGTGGTTGTGTGAGCACTCGCATTATGCAGTGTCAGCAAGCAGAGGGAGGGGGAGGAATCACCCGCAGGAGCTGACTGGGGACTCTATCCCTCTTAGACATTGATTTTTTGTAAAAAAAAAAAAAAATTTATGGGGGGGGGGGTGGGGCACAGCATAATGTTGGGTGGGTCAGGGCCCCCTCTGGCCCCCCCTAGGGACGTCATTGCCGACAAACACAGTGTGGCAGCGGGTGACGTCCGCAACAAAGTTCCTCCCCCGTACACGGCGTTACGTCCTGGTTGGACTTCGTGATTTTTTTATGTACCATAGTGACCCTGCCTGCCTTCCATGTACCATAGTGATCCTGCCTGCCTTCCACGTACAGTACCATAGTGATCATTCCTGCCTTCCATGTACCATAGTGATCCTTCCTGCCTTCCATGTGCCATAGTGATCCTTACTGCCTTCCATGTACCATAGTGAATAATATATAAAAGGATAACAATCAGTGCAAACAAATGAATACAATCACAAATAAAATATGCAAGCTGAACACTACAGGTAATCACATATGCCTGGAATGTATAAAAAATTGAAGGGTAAGTGCAGCGCAATAAGTAAAAATTAAATAAATGATCAAAAGATGAATGGATAAATATCAAAAATGTCCATTAGGACGAATCCATATTATGTAAAATTCCAATGGCATGAATCTGTCTTGTATAACATCTTCACCCAAATACTCAAATGCGCTTACCAGATTCTGTGGACCTCTGCAGAGCAGGGGTCAAACTCACACGTATCCCAACGGGGATGATGGTAATTCCTGGTAATGTCTCTCGAGGATATCACTGAAGCCTAAAGATCCAATCATCCAAGGGGAGTAGACCAGCCGTCCAGCAGGGAGATGTCAGAGATATAAGCCGCCAGGTCAATGAAGATGTGGGGAAGACCGCCCCAAAGTGTCAATGAAAAAAATGAAGATACCATCTAAGAGTACCCCGTGTAGTTTATTAAAGAAATAATTCACTAACAAACAGTAAAAAGCAAGCGCTTGTAGGCGCAATGTTAAAATTGATCGGACTACAGCAATGCCAACAAACAGTGGCGTCTCCAGCTTTCATATATAGGGGGAGCACATGGGGGGACAGGGACAAAAGTAGGGGGGCAACTATAAAATGCATATATATATATAGAGAGAGAGAGAGAGAGAGAGAGAGAGAGAGAGAGATGTTCTGCAGTGAGCTCCCTTCCTACTGTATTGGGGTCCCCCAGGGTGGCAGAAAACAAGATATATATGTCACCAGCATACCAAGAAAATATAAGGATTCAAAGCAGTGGGAGAAATATCAGGGTTGCAAAGGTTGTCTTGCCACCGGGCCCTGGTGTTCTGCCACTGTGGGGTTTCCCAGCCTCCTCTTGCTGTCCTGCCCCTGCTATTGACTGCTCTGGTCTGGCATCTCTTGGAATTTACAGGCTGGTTCTCCTGTCCTAAGGATGGGAGAAATCAGTCTGTTTTTTCAGTAACTCGCAACTCGCTCTTCTCCCTGCCAATGAGGATGCAGGGGAAGGAGCAGATAGGGTGGCCGTGGTTGTGTGAGCACTCGCATTATGCAGTGTCAGCAAGCAGAGGGAGGGGGGAGGAATCACCCGCAGGAGCTGACTGGGGACTCTATCCCTCTTAGACATTGATTTTTTGTAAAAAAAAAAAAAATTTATGGGGGGGGGGGGGGGGGTGGATGGGGCACAGCATAATGTTGGGTGGGTCAGGGCCCCCTCTGGCCCCCCCTAGGGACGTCATTGCCGACAAACACAGTGTGGCAGCGGGTGACGTCCGCAACAAAGTTCCTCCCCCGTACACAGCGTTACGTCCTGGTTGGACTTCGTGATTTTTTTATGTACCATAGTGACCCTGCCTGCCTTCCATGTACCATAGTGATCCTGCCTGCCTTCCACGTACCATAGTGATCATTCCTGCCTTCCATGTGCCATAGTGATCCTTCCTGCCTTCCATGCACCATAGTGATCCTCCCTGCCTTCCATGGGCCATAGTGATCCTTTCTTTCTTCCATGTATCATAGTGATCCTTCCTTCCTGCCTTCCATGTACCATATTAATCTCTCCTTTCTTTCTTCCATGCCATAGTGACCCTTCCCTCTCTCTACTCGCTAAGGGTTGGTTCATATTGCAGTACTTATATTTTGGCTCCATCCTGGGGTTTATTGGGTCCTTCATAATCAACTGCTTTAAGCTCTCTGTCTATATTCAGTGTATACAAAACTATATGTATTGGAAGTCATTTTTAAATGATTGTGTTGAGGTTTATATGTATCCCTGAGGCTCCAGCAATAAAAAAATATTTTATAGGTACAAGGAATCCGAGGCAGCGGCCCTTAAGCCCCTCTCGCGATCATGTTTGACCACACCCACTTTTTACACGCCGCAGGTCACTATCTCCCTAAAGTGTCCCTCATTCTCAAGTTCAAAAGTTGGGAGGTATGCATCAGGTGTCATGATTCTGGAATGCTCAGCATTTTTATTTTTTTAAAGGCAGACAATTTCGGTGTGAAGATTGCCCCTCCAGCTGCCAAAGAGAAGGTCAATAACAAAAAATGGTCACGAAGAACAATGCAGAGCTGTATTCCTTGCAGGAAATACTGTGGCTGCAGGGGGACGTGGCGTGTCAGCGGGATTAAACATTTTATGTCCACTTACAGTGGGCTTGTTTTCAGATTGGAGATCCTATCACACGCAATGCACAAGGAGCCCGATACGTTATCTCTCCTCCCGGCTATAAGCAGTCGGCTCTACAAACAGAAAGACCCGAATAAGAGAGCATTTTAACAATATTCTGTAGCAGGAATTTACAGGATCCATTACAGGAGCATTTCCGAGGACGACAGAGTTGTAGTTTGAAAAATGCCTCCATTTTTGGAGCTCAGATTGTATCATGAAATTGGAGAAGTGATTTTGCGGATGTCATGAAACTCAGTAAAATGGATCTACAATTTAGATTTCTTAACATCCACAAGACTTAAAGCAAAACTAAAATCCCTCTATCTACATGAAGTATTCTTAATCCTTATGCTGCTAGCATTAGTAAATAGGAAAGTAGATTCAATTAACCTTTTTTTTTTTTTTTTTTTTTTACATTTATAGCACCCTAGGTAGGTGCTAGGATTAGATAAATTAGTATTAGTTCTGTTTTGATAGATACATGTAGTTGCAACGCTGTAGTCAGTGTGGCTGCATTTATTTGATAGGCATATTCTGCTCACTGTATCCAGTAAAACTGTAATCTGCTAGTAAGGTCTGCTCAGTGTGTTCAGCTGCTGCCAGTCTGGCCTTTAGCTTCCTCTGTATCCAGAGAAGTTTCTGGATTATAGGTGTGGAGCTATGCAGATGGCAGCATGAATATTGTTACAGCCCTGGCCTATCCCAGAGAGGCAGGCTCTGATGGCATGCTGGAAGACTGTATATATTTAGTGAGCACTCTGAGCTTGGGGTCTTTTCCCAGAGCGGATTAGTCCAGTCTGGGGGTTACGCTGCCCTACCAGGCAAAAGCTGCTGTTGATGATACCCCAGGTGGGAGACCTGAGGAGCTTGAACTGCTAAAACCCAGGAGCTAAAGAGAGCCGACTGTCTGCTGAAGATCCGTGTGGTATCATGGGAAGGTTTTGCTTGTGTAGCACCCTTTAACAATAGGTAAGTGTTAGTATGGGATTTTTACTAGGGGGACTGTCAGCACAGGTAAATTTAGGCAGGCCTATGCTGTGAGCTAGGCCTGTCTGTTTTTATCTGGGGGCTGGAAGTGGTTAGTGTAGCAGTGGGTGTGACCACCTGTGCTCTAGTTCTGAGGCGCCTCCCCTGCTTCCAGGGAGAATGTTCTGGAAGAGCGGCAGGGCCTAGAACTGGATTGGCAAGCAGCTCATGTGGGAGCCCTGACCAATCTCCAACTGGAAGCGGCAGGGGGCAGGCCTCCTATATAAGCTGAGGTAACATGCCACTGGGGGGAGTTATCAGCCTGGTGAAGTGGAGAATGGAGTACCAGACAGCACCAAGAGGGCCGATCACAGGAGGTGGCCCGGGGAGAACTGTGAGGGAACTTCACTCTTACACAGTCATTGATGAGGAACTCCTGGAGCAGAGGGGCAGGTGAAGCTGTCGGAACGTACGGTCCGGTTAAGTTCTCCATCAACGACTCGGGGCAGAGAAAGGTCAGTGAGTGTACCACAGTGGAGAGCTGGATGTGCCAGGAAGTCTGTGAGAGAACTTAACTTTTACACGGTCATTAGTGAAGTCCTCATCATTGCACGGTCATTGATGAGGAGTCCTGGATCAGAAGAGAAACTGTGGGGAGTAGTGTCAAATTGATGTGGCCTGAGGGCACAGGATTTGCCAGATGGGCTAGCTGGTAACAATAGTCCACCATTCAGAACATGCTTTTAAACTATTAGGCCTCTGGGGAGAGGTACTGCAGGCCGCTGGCCTAGTAGCAGCGAGCAACCAGAGTCAGCATGAGAAACTATTCAGAATGGGTCCTTTTGCTTACAGAAGAAGATGTGACAAGGAATTAATGTGCTACAGTATAAGTTTGTGCAGGAGGAGAGGATTTCTGGGAACATCACCCTTACACGGTCAAGGGTGTTGTCCTCATCTTTACACGGTCATCGATGAGGAAGTTCTGGAAGCAATAGTCTGCAGGAGTTATGCAGAGGAGGAGCAATAGTCTGCAGGGTGATGCAGGAAAAAGACTGTAGCTGTTAAACATGCGCATCATTCCTTCAGGCTCAAACTATGTGCTAATCTATAAAATCTCTAAATATGATGCCAAAGTGATCTGTTCTATGGGCATCCCATATACCCCTTTCCCCAACTAAGTTGTACCCCCCAATAAACAAAACAAAGCAAATGACTGGTCATTGTCTCTGCAAGTGATATATGGGAGTCCTGCAGCGGGGTGATATGGTGGATGTTTGTTACTAGTGGCAACTACACCACCCGGTGACCCCGTCCCCCTCTGATGCACAGGGACTTGACGGGTACTTCCCTGTGGCATTCCCCATGACGTTACGTCACCCGTTACGTAACCCCGACCCCTTCTGACGTCACGGGGAATGCCACAGAGAAGTCCCCGTCAAATCCCCGTGCGTCAGAGGGGGACGGGGTCACCGGGTGGCCCCGCCCCCCCCCGTTATTTAAGAACCGTCAGAAGAGGAGAAGCGTCACAAAGCGGGAGCCTCCCTCCATGCTATCATGGATGCGGAGAGGCCCGAAAAGAAGATGAAGACAGGAAGATGAAGAGAAGAAGATGAAGAGAAAAAGATGAAGAAAAAGATGAAGAGAGAAGCGTCACACAGCAGGAGCCTCCCTCCATGCCATCATGGATGCGGAGCGGCCCAAGGAGAAGAAGATAAGAAGATGCCGCGGAGGAGATGCCAAGCGAGAACACCGGAGGAAGAACCAGAAGAAGAAGATAGAAGAAAGAAGAAAGAAGAAGCATTTAAATAAAGGAATTGTCAAAAACTGTCTCTTGTCATTTTTAACATTTTTGACAGTTTTTTTGTGAAATGGTAGGGGTACTTTTGTACCCCCTTACCATTTCACACAGGGGGGAGGGCTGGGATCTGGGGGTCCCCTTGTTAAAGGGGGCTTCCAGATTCCGATAAGCCCCTCGCACGCAGACACCCACAACCACCGGGCAAGGGTTGTGGGGATGAGGCCCTTGTCCCCATCAACATTGGGACAAGGTGTTTTGGGGGGCTACCCCAAAGCACCCTCCCAATGTTGAGGGCATGTGGCCTGGTACGGTTCAGGAGGGGGGGTGCTCTCTCGTTCCCCCTTTTTTTCCTGCGGCCTGCCAGGTTGCGTGCTCGGATGAGGGTCTGGGATGGATTTTTGGGGGGACCCCACGCCGTTTTTTTTTTTTAATTTTGGCGCGGGGTTTCCCTTAAAATCCATACCAGACCTGAATGTGCTGCACATTTCTTCAGTTACTTCCTGGTTTCTGGCCCAGGGCAAAATTATGTCATACATCACAGGAATCATCATGAGAGGAGGGTCTTTCTCAGCTAAGCACACCCTCCTGCCTGCATGCCTAACCTATGGTCAGATGGATTCCAGAAAGTAAATGCTACATGAATAATCTGCCCTTACTCAAGATGGCTGTGGCTAGAAATGATGGGGGGGGGTGTTTTTCAAAGTGATTTCTCAGCAAAATAAAGCATTGAGACATGGATGGATGGGGGAGTGGAAGGATGGATGGAGACTTGGATGGATAGATGGGGGGGTGGAAGATGGATGGATGGAGTCTTGGATGGATGGGGGGAGTTGAAGATGAATGGATGGGGACATGGATGGATGGGGGAGTGGAAGGATGGATGGATGGAGACATGGATGGATGGGGAGGTGGAAGGATGGATGGATGGAGAAATGGATAGATGGGGGAGTAGTAGGATGGATGGAGACATTGATGAATGGGGGGGGTGGAAGATGGATGGATGGAGACATGAATAGATGGGGGAGTGGAAGGATAGATGGAGACATAGATGGATGGGGGAGTAGAATTAAGGATGGAGATATGGATGGATGGAGACATGAATGGATGAGGGAGTGGAAGGATGGATGGAGACATGGATTGATGGGGGAGTGGAAGGATGGATGGAGACATGGATGTATTGGGGAGTGGAAGGATGGATGGGGACATGGATGGATGGGGAATGGAAGGATGGATGGGGACATGGATGGATGGGGAATGGAAGGATGGATGGGGACATGGATGGAGACATGAATGGATGGGCGAGTAGAAGGATGGATGGAGATATGGATGGATGGGGGAGTGGTAGGATGGATGGAGACATGGAAGGATGGGGGAGTGGAAGGATGGATGGAGACATGGATGGATGGGGGAGTGGAAGGATGGATTGAGACATGGATAGATAAGGGAGTGAAAGGATGGATGGATGAGGGAGTGGAAGGATGGATGGAGACATGGATGGATGGGGGAGTAGAAGGATGGATGGAGACATGGATGGATAGGGGAGTAGAAGGAAGGATGGAGACATGGATGGGTGAGGAAGTTGAAGGATGGATGGAGACATGGATGGATGGGGGAGTAGAAGGATGGATGGATGGAGACATGGATGGATGGGGGAGTGGAAGGATGGATGGATGAAGACGTGGATGGATGGGGAAGTGGAAGGATTGATGGAGACATGGTTGGATGAGGGAGTGGAAGGATGGATGGATACATGGATGGATGGGGGAGTGGAAGGATAAATGGATGAAGACATGGATGGATGGGGAAGTATGAATGAATAGATTAAATATAAAGATCTAGAATATGTTGCTACCACAATATGATCGTTAAAAGGCTGCTTCTGTGGATATTCCTTTTTTATCAGTGGTAGGCCTAAGGCCAGGTGCGTGTGAGTAACTAAGATGATGGAGTCTTTCCCTATACAGGTGTGTGTGTGTGTAACCTAAGTTGTCTCTGAGTATAAAGGAGATGGGAGGAACCCCCTGACCATCTTGGTGAAGCCAGCTGTGAATGACGTCTGTCCTCCATTACTTGCCTCCACTCTGGTAGTAGTTTGGGGGAGAGTGGCTTATGCAAGGCAAGATAGTGGTCATGGTATTATTTTAAACACTTTTACGAATTGTTTCCAATGTTTCACAGAGAAATGAACCAGATAGACCAACACCAATGCATTACCAAAAGCCATGTGAATGCGTTGGTCTTCTGAAATCACTGAACATACGGGGCCCAGCCGGGATGGTTTGTTTTTTTTATGGACATAATAAAGCAAGCTGGCGATGTCTGACTCTCCTGACCTGCAACCTAATTATGTATTCCTCTTGGTTATGGTGACATTTTAAGAAAACTCTTTTCTACACTGCTGCATTCATTCAGACTAATTATTATAATACTCTAATAATATATCTGACAAGTAGTATCATTTCTAAAAGGCTCTTATTCTCCGCACACCGGGGAATATGACGTGCACAACCAATACTAAGCTGTCACAGGCCAAGGAAGAGGAATACGATATAGCGCGTCAATGGAATTCTGATTGCAGTCCGTGCAATATCTAACTTCTGCTTCTATTTTTTTAAGGAGATTTACTTTCATGTCAAGAAAAAGATCATGTAACAGTGATGGAAGTACAAAGAAACAATTCATATCAAGGACAGATACATACAATGTATGACTACATTTGGTTTCCACATCTGTGCAATGGCTATGGAGGGCGATGGTGCTTGTGGGGGGCGGGTGATGTAAAGGAGGGGCAGGGATGATGTGAATTGAGATAAGTGCTGGTTGGGGGGGGGGTGTGATGTAAGGGGGGTGTGATGTGGGGAGGGAGTGATGTGATGGGGGGGGCGTGATGTAAGGGGGGGGTGATGTGAAGTGGGTCTATTCCTGTTGGAGAGGAGGGATTTCATGTAGGGAGGTTATGTAAAGTGGGAGGGTGGAGAAATGCAAAGGGGGGCAAGTGCTATGGGGGGGTTGTTGTGGGGGGGGATGTGATGTAAAGGCAAGGTAAATGCTGTGGGGGATATGAAGAGGGGGAGTACTGTGGGGGAGGGGGGTTGATGTGCAGGGGGTAGTGGACACTAATGAGGAAACTGAGTGAAGTGGGGGACTGCGATGTGGGAGAGGGGGGGCAGTGGCGGGCACTCATGAAGTCCCTCTAATCCATGTGTCCGGCCTCTAATCTACATGCAGGGCGCCGGACGCATGGATGTTTTATTTGAAGCACACGATTAGAGTCAGAGCCTCTAAATGGCTTAAAAAAAAAGGTGGGCTCGGGGCGCAGAGCACTGCGCCCCGAGCCCACCCAGTTGTGTGACATTAGCAAATTAATATTCGCTAATGTCTTCCTGCTTCTCCTCCTGGCCAATCAGGAAGCAGGTCCTGAGACCTGATTGGCCAGGGGGTCTTAGGACTCCTGGCCAATCGGTCTCAGGACCCACCTTCTGTTCAGCCGGGAGGAGAAGCAAGGACTGTTCGGCCGGGAGCCTGGAGTGAGGAGAAGCCTCCTAAGGTAAGGCCAGACTGATCGGCACCTTTCCATTCTTCTACCGCGCGCGGGGGGGTGACCGTTAATCGAGACGGGTGAGTGAGGGGGGTGACGGTTATGCGAGACGAGTGAGTGAGTGAGTGAGGGGGGGACAGGTTTTTTTGCCGCCCCTTTCAAAATATTGAGCACCAGCCGCCACTGCCCAGGGAACTGAGGACACCTGATATAAGAACTGGATTGTGATATGGGAGGGGGCTGTGTTCGGATGGAAGTGAATCATCGCACAAACATGCAATTCGGATCACTGCTGGAAGAAAATTTTACCAATTGGACCTCAAATTTTTAATCAATACCCGTGTACTACACTGTATTGCCAAAAGCCAATCAGGACTGCGAGTCCCCAGAGAGGCAAGGCTCTCATGGACATCGCTGGATCGTGAGGGGGCTCAGGTATATAATATGGGGGGCTGGGAGGGGGGGGGGTGCTGCACAGAGAAGGTTTTTGACCTTCATGCATAGAATGCAACATTGTGCCTTTTGCAACCACTTCAAGTTTTGGAACTTTATTTGGAATTTTATTAACCACCTCCCACCCGCTGTATAGACAACTGATGGCGGCAGGGGGTTCTCTTGTTCTGGGACGACGTACTTGAGCGCCCACAGGGGGGACGCAGCATGGCAATGGGCGGTGCGCTGTGTCTCTGGGACACGGCACATCGCCGTTCTCGGTAAAGAACCCATGACGCGGCTCTTTACCCATGTGGTCAGCCGTGTCCAATCACAGCAGCTCATATGTAAACAAGGAAATGCCGGTTATTGGCTTTCCTCTCTTTACATTGACAGAGTGTGAGGAGAGGAGATCCGATCGGCGGCATTTCCTCTCAGGGGAGACCTGCACAGTTAATCGGGGCGCTGATTGTAACGGATCCCCGTAGTGCTCCCGGCTGTACACTGCTTCGTCCAATCGGGACCTTCAGATTTCAGATTTTACAGCCGATATATTGTAAGAACCAGGCGAGACTAGCTCAGGTACACAGCTTGAACATGGAACCTTCATTGCAAAGGACTCACCCAAATATATACACCAGGAGGACACCCCCTCCCCCCCTTCTGATCATATTACCTTAGCAATACAAACTGTAACCAGAAACAGAACTAACGTGGCTAATTTACTTGTCCCTTAAAGTGATTGTAGAGGATTGGTTTTTGTTTTTTTTTAAATAACAAACATATCATACTTAACTCCACTGTGCAGCTCGTTTTGCACAGAGTGGCCCCGATCCCCCTCTTTGGGGTCCCCCGGTGGCTCTCGAGGCTCCTCCCCCGCATAAGATAACCCCCTAGAAAAAGCGCTCTCCCGAGGGGGTTACCTTGCAGTAGCGCTTCCGCTTCCAGTTTTCGGCGTCCATAGACACGAATGCCGGGCTCGGCCCCTCCCCCCGGGACCTGCGTCATTGGATTTGATTGACAGCAGCGGGAGCCAATGACAGCGCTGCTATCAATCTATCCGATCAAGAGCTGGGACCCCGTGGAGAGAGGGACAGCACGTCCCCGCCGATCAGATGAAGGGGCTCAGGTAAGTAAAATGGGGGGGGCCGGTGACTGTCAGGTGTTTTTTCACCTTAATGCATAGGATGCACGAGGTTTAAAACCCCTTTAAAGCAGCCGAGGTGACTCTGTGCCCACCTCGCCATTGTTGTGATTAATCAGGATTTCACTACAGGTCAGACTTGTTGTCATCGAGCTTCACACAGTAGATGATACATTATCATAAGTATAAACACAGCAAACCTTCAAACAATAGCAGACGACCTAATTACAATTAACAATAGTGATCTCCCCCCCTCCTCAGCCTGGTAGGCAAGAGACTATAGTTGGAGTAGACTGTCCGTCTTTTACACAGTTCTAGAGGCCAATGTGATCAGCTCTTTCAATTAGCATGTCAAGTTCCGAATCAAACAAACCAAGAATAGTCTTTATATATATCACGGGAGATATTGAGAATAAATATTACTGTTTCATTTTAAGTAACCATCTTCTCATTGTTCATTAAATAGCTGTCCATCATTTTCCTCAGTCACTCTGTGCCCCTAATGGACACAGCTTGACTTAGACATAGGAGGTGCATGGAGAGCTGAAACAAAGGCTTCACAACCTCTCCAAGGGATTCTGGGTTCTATGGGCCCCCCGCCCAAAGTGACTCCGTCACATTTATTAGTCAGTCAGTGCCCATCAGTATTGCCTATCAGTGCCTGCTCATTAGTCCTGCCCATCAGTGACCATCCGTACCTCCCATCAGTACTGCCAATCAGTGCCCATCAGTGCCGCCTATTAGTTCTCATCAGTGCTGCATATCAGTGCCACCCATCAGTGACCATTAGTACCGCCTATAAGTGTCCATCAGTGCCACCTATCAGTGCCCATTAGTGCTTGCTCATCAGTGCCACCCATCAGTGTCCATCAGTGCCCATCAGTACTGCCAATCAGTACCGCTTATCAGTGTCCATCAGTGCCACCTATCAATGTCCATCAGTGCCACCTATTAGTGCATATCAGTGCTGCCCATCAGTGACCATCCGTGCCTCCCATCAGTGCCCATCAGTACTGCCTATTAGTCCCCATCAATGCCGCCTATCAGTGTCCATCAGTTCCACCTATTAGTGCCCACTAGTGCCACCTATCAGTGCCCATCAGAGACGCCTATTAGTTCTCATCAGTGCTGCATATCAGTGCCACCCATCAGTGACCATTAGTACCCCCTAACAGTGTCCATCAGTGCCACCTATCAGTGCCCATTAATGCCTCCTCATCAGCGCCACCCATCAGTGCCCATCAGTACTGCCAATCAGTGCCACCTATCAGTGTCCATCAGTGCCATCTATTAGTGCCCATCAGATCCGCCTATTAGTGCTCATCGGTGCTGCATATCAGTGCCACCCATCAGTGACCATTAGTACCGCCTATCAGTGTCCATCAGTGCCACCTATCAGTGCCCATTAGTGCTGCCTGTCAGTGCTCATCAGTGCTACCTATCGGTGCTCATCAGTGCCACCTATCAGTGCCGTCTCATCAGTGAAGAAGAAAAATTACTTATTTACAAAATTTTCAAACAGAAAGTAACAAAAACTTTTTTTTTCTAAATTTTTGGTAATTTTTCGTTTTTTTAAGCAAACAATTAAAACTCCCCCAGTGGAGATTAAATACCACCAAAAGAAAGCTCTAATTGTGTGAAAAAAATGATAAAAATGTCCTATGATTACAATGTTAGCTGACCGCGTAATTGTCATTCAAAGTGTGAGAGCGCTGAAAGCTGAAAATTGGCCTGGGCAGGAGGGGGAGGTGAAAGTGCCCGGTATTGAAGGGGTTAAGCGTTGGTTTAGTCTGGATATCGGTCACATAATTGTTTTCCCATTAACGATATCTGTTTTAAATGTTTTTTTTATTATGTTTAAACAACAGATGTACAGTAATATCAGATGTGGATAATAGAATGTAATAGAAATGATGTTTCATTAGTAATAAACATTAAAATAAGCTATAAGGTAAAAATGAGTAGATGATACAAAGTTACTTGTAACATATATGACTGAAATTAGGATACTTCTTATTTCAGGAATGAGTATGGAGAATGGAAATGATTCAATAGAATATTGTACCGATGGAGTGAAGAGCCGGGTAGTTAAAATATGTATGAGATGGTACATTAGGAGTGTTACGGGGCAATCGAGAGAAATGGGGAAGTTTTCCAGGGACCAGTTCCTGCAAATTGCCATTATCTGGATATATGAGTAATATTTCAGATTATCCCCCAATATCTGCATTGAATCTCCCACACCTTTCAGACATGGCACATAATTGTGAAGTGGAAGGAAAATGATAAATAATACAAATAAATATGTGAAAAGTGTGGGGGGGCATTTGTATTCAGCCCCCTTTACTCTGATACCCCTAACTAAAATCTAGTGGAACCAATTGCCTTCAGAAGTCACCTGATTAGTAAATAGAGTCCACCTGTGTGTCATTTAATCTCAGTATAAATACAGCTGTTCTGTGAAGCCCTCAGAGGTTTGTTAGAGAACCTTAGTGAACAAACAGCATCATGAAGGCCAAGGAACACACCAGACAGGTCAGGGATAAAGTTGTGGAGAAGTATAAAGCAGGGTTCGGTTATAAAAAAAATCTGCCATGCTTTGAACATCTCACGGAGCTCTGTTCAATCCATCATCGGAAAATGGAAAGAGTATGACACAACTGCAAACCTACCAAGACATGGCCGTCCACCTAAACTGACCGGCCGGGCAAGGAGAGCATTCATCAGAGAAGAGCCAAGAGGTCCATGGTAACTCTGGAGGAGCTGCAGAGATCCACAGCTCAGGTGGGAGAATCTGTCCACAGGACAACTATTAGTTGTGTTCTCCACAAATCTGCCCTTTATGGAAGAGTGACAAGAAGAAAGACATTGGTGAAAGAAAGTCATAAGAAGTCCTGTTTGTAGTTTGTGAGAAGCCATGTGGGGGACACAGCAAACATGTGGAAGAAGGTGATCTGGTCAGATGAGACCAAAATTCAACTTTATGGCCTAAAAGCAAAACTCTATGTGTGGGGGGAAAACTAACACTGCACATCACCCTGAACACACCATCCCCACCGTGAAACATGGTGGTGGCAGCATCATGTGGTGGGGATGCTTTTCTTCAGCAGGGACAGGGAAGCTGGTCAGAGTTGATGGGAAGATGGATGGAGACAAATACAGGACAATCTTAGAAGAAAACCTGTTAGAGTCTGCAAAAGACTTGAGACTGGGGCGGAGGTTCACCTTCCAGCAGGACAATGACCCGAAACATACAGCCAGAGCTGCAATGGAATGGTTTAGATCAAAGCATATTCATGTGTTAGAATGGCCCAGTCACAGTCCAGACCTAAATCACATTGAGAATCTGTGGCAAGACTTGAAATTTTTCTGTTCGCAGACGCTCTCCATCCAATCTGACAGAGCTTGAGATATTTTGCAAAGAAGAATGGGCAAAAATGTCCTCTCTAGATGTGCAAAGCTGGTAGAGACATCCCCAAAAAGACTTGTAGAGAAAGGGGGTTCTACAAAGTATTGACTCCGGGGGGCGCCATACAAATGCCCCCCCCCCCCCCCACTTTTCACATATTTATTTGTATCATTTATCATTTTCCTTCCATTTCAGAATTATGTGCCACTTTGTGTTGGTCTATCACATAAAATCCCAATAAAATACATTTATATTTTTGGTTGTAACATGACAAAATGTGGGGAATTTCAAAGGGTATGAATACTTTTTCAAGGCACTGTAAGTCAGGGATGGCTGACAACCATGCATCACTCTAATATAATCCCAGTCTTCCCAGCTGAAAAGAGGACTCTGACTAGAAATAGCCGAGCTGTTTGATTACAATTCTAATTTCACAGATAATGTCATATTTCTTCCAGAGGCTACAGCCCCGCACCACCATCCATTCTCTTCCTGCTATGAAATGGTCCTTCTTGTTATCTTCACACTGAGGATGTCAGGCCTCGTGCAATTAGTTTTGATTTGGTTCCACAAAGGTTACGTCTGGCTATAAATACTTGAAGATAAAAATGACCTGTGGGGCCTGTCACCAATCGTGTGTCAGGTTCCCCCCAGACCTCTCTTCATTTCCTGACTATAGATCTCCAGCACGTATGATGATTCCCGTCATATTATCGTTGTAGCCTTTTGTTGCCATTACAGAATCCTGTAGAACAAGCTGCCTTACATCTCTCCTTACTATAACTGGTGTCCTTGCTGTCACCCGTTGTCTCCTCAGTGTCAGACTCTTACCATTGGTTTCCAGGTTCTAGATTCTACCGCCCAGAGTGTCATGTACAGTCGTGCTGAAAAGTTTGCCTCCCCTTGGAGAATCGGTAATATACAGGATGGACCATTTCTACAGAAAACATGAGTGAGGAGGCAAAACCCATTTCTTGTATTTCTTATGGGGCTATAACTATAGGTGATTCCAGAACGTCCCAATCATAAAACAAAACACTGCAACAAGTAAACCAATGAAATGCCCCCCCCCCCACCCCCGTTCCCCCGTTCAAAAGTCTGCATTCCCTTCAATCTGCATCCCCATCAGTGACAGCAGTCAGTCTTTTTTAATAGTTGTCTATGAGGCTATGAATTCTTGCAGGTGGTAGAGCTGCCCATTCATCTTGTCCAAATGCCTCCAGGTCATGCAAAGTCTTTGGTCATCTTGCATCAACTGCACATTTGAGATCTCCCCAGAGCGGCCCGCTGATATTTGGGTCAGGAGACTGTGATGGCCACTCTAGAACTCTAGAACCTTCACCTTTTTCTGCTGCAACCACTGGAGGGTCACCTTGGCCTTGTGCTTAGGGTCATTGTCCTGCTGGAAAGTCCAAGCGTGTCCCATGCACAGTTTTCCTGCAGAAAAATGCAAATTTGCCTGCCAGTTTTCTTCAATGACAACATGCTGCATTCATCTTGCCATTAATCTTCACAAGATTCCCCGTGCCTTTAGAGTTCCCCCCGCCCCCCTGCCCAGGCCCTCCAACCCTCCAAAACCTCAGTGAGCCTCCATCATGCTTCACAGTCGGGATGGTATTCTTCCTCTGGTTGTGACCATAACGCTCTATTTTGGTCTCGACACTCCAGATTACAGTGTGGCAGAAGCTGTGAGGTATGCCAAGGTGTTGTCGGCCATATTGTAACCAGGCTTTTTTGTGGCATTTGGCGCAGTAAAGACTTCTTCCTGGCAACTCGACCATGCAGCTAATTTTTTGTTCCAGTATCTTCACTAGACATGTGCACTGTCGAAAAATGTGTTCATTTTCGTTTCATTTGTGTGTTTTTTTTTGGGTCAGTCGTTATGATCGCAATTCGTAAATTCAAAAATTCGTAAATTCGAAAATCCAAAAATAAGAAAGAAAATTTGAAAATTCGAAATAATAACCAACTAACGAATAATAATTAACTATTAAATTATAGATATTGGAATTTCCTTTCAAATTTGGCTGTTAGCGAACGTAACAAATACGAATTAATCCGAAGGTACGAATTATCCGAAATAATGAATGCCGCATCTAAAGAAATGGAACGGAACAAATTAATACTAAATAATACTAATAAAAAGTTTTTATTATTATTACTGTTATTTATTGTTATTAATTTGATGCGTTCCATTCGTTTAGATGCGGCATTCATTATTTTAGATAATTTGTAACTTCGGATAAATTTGTATTCGTTACATTGACTAACAGCCAAATTTGAAAGGAAATTCCAATACCTATAATTTAATAGTTACTGTTTCCGATTTTCTAACTTTGGGATTTTTGAATTTACGAATTTTCGAATTTATGAACTTACGAATTTTTAAATTTCCGAATTTCGAATTTTGGAATATTCAAATTTACGACTATTCATAAAAATTTGTTAAACGGGTTTTCGTTTATTCGGATGTTTCCGAATTAACGAATTTGACAAAATTTGTTAAAAAAACTAATTCGGAACAAATTGCACATGTCTAATCACCATATTGTGCTTCTTGAAACAACCACACTGTCTTTTTCCAGAGCAACCTGTTTTTCCTGAGGTTACCTGTGGGGGGGTTTTCTTTGTATCCCGAACAAATCTTCTGGCAGTTGTGGCTGCTTTTTTTCTTTGTCTACCTGACCTTGGCCTGGTATCAAGAGATCCCCGAATTTTCTACTTCCTTATAGGTGATTGAACAGTACTGACTGGCATATTCAAGGCTTTGGATATCTTTTTATATCCTTTTCCTTCTTTATAAAGTTCCATTATCTTGTTACGCAGGTTTTTTGACAGTTCTTTTCTGCTCCCGTGGCTCGGTATCTAGCCTGCTCAGTGAATCCATGTGAGAGCTAACAAACTCATTGCCTATTTATACACAGACACCAATTGTAACTTAAAAAGCCACAGATGTGGGGAATTAACCTTTAATTGCCCTTGTAACCTGTGTGTGCCACCTTCTGTGTCTGTACCAAGGCCAAACAGTCCAGGGGAGGGAAAATTTTCATCAGGGCCATTTGGGGGATTTCTGTTATCATTATGAGTTTAAAAAAGGAGCCAAATAACAATGTGATAATAAATGGCTTCATATCATCACTATCCTTAAATGAAAGACCATTTCGGGGGGCAGGAAAACTTTGGAGCACAACTGTAATTGTATGAGGAGCTCGAGATGATGAGGGTGCCCTATTGCACAAGTCCCATCAGAGCGCCCCTGGAAGCTAAGACAGGGACTGCTAGGGCGATGGAAGGTAACAAGTGTCAGGAAGATGGAACGGCAGAGTTGAACTTGGGATTGCTGGTGCCAGGTAAGCAAAAGTGCAGGGATGAGGGCACCCCGACTTCACCCAGACTAAAAAAGAGCAGATCCGGGTCACAAGCTGAGTTGGGCAGGAAGCCACCGAATCTCAAGCAAAATCAAGGTCGGAGACAAGCAGAGGTTGGCAACGTGCAGGTAGCGAGGTACAGAATTGATAGGCGAAATCTTGGCCAAGAGTCCAGGCCGAGGTTGGTAACACAGGTGGGCAGCAGACATAAACAGGCAGGGGTAATCCAGGGGCAGGTCAGACGAAAGACGGGTCAATAACAGAGTCAAGAAAGATGCAGAGATCCATTGGCGGTTGGTGGGGGTCTTCTTTTGGGGGGCAGCAAACAAACAACACCCCCCGGTGGCGTGGCGTGGCTCAGCTCTGACAGTACTCCCCCCCACGTTCGGCGCGACTCAGCTCTGACAGCCCCACCCGCCTCCTCCCGCGGGCGGTCCGGCACTTACCCGCTGATGTGGTGGAGCTGTAGTGTCCTCTCCTTCTCTCCTGGAGTGCGGCTCTGGTGTCCGCTCCTCCAGCTTCCTCCGCTGTGTGTCTCCTCTTCCGCCAAAGCGCTAGGCATCCAATAGGATCGCCTGATGCTTTGACCAATTGGGAAACAGGTTTCACGACCTGCCTCCTGATTAGTGGGGAGGAACTTTAGTCTGAAAATAGCGAAAATTATTTCGCTATCATCACACAACTGGGTGGGCTCAGAAAGCAATGCTCTGGCCATCCTTTTTTAAAGCCTATTTGAGCCTCTGGCTCTAATCAGGTTCTTTAAAAAAAACACCCCCCCCCACACATTGGAATCCATGGTCCGGTGCCCTGATATGTAGATCAGGGGCCAGGCGCATGGATAGGGGAGGCGGCGCCCCCACTTCAGAGATACAAGCCTAAAGACTATCCAGCAATGATGCTATGGAGGCCTCAGGTTTAAATAGTCTACTAGGTGCTGGTATCTGTGGTGGACCTGCCCGTGCATTCACGTGAAACCAATTGTGCGCGTGCCCAAACACATGTGCACAGACACAATCTCTCTGACAGCTGACATGAGGTTCCTGACAGCAAGTTCAGCCATTCCCAAAAACCACAGAGCCGTCACAGAACCGAGACAAACACTTCCTTACCATTGTCTTTGTCCGCAATGTTCACAGCAATTTTGCTCATTTCACTCAAGTGACAAATTACATCTGTATGTTGGTGATGTTGTCTAGGAGGTGAACGTGGAATCAATTTAGCTTTATTCTCATTTACTTAATATCAAAGTGACAAGAGCAAAAAGACGTAATTTGTAGTTTTCTCTCACCCTTTGTCATTCTTTGAATAGAAGTGAAACGCTGGAAACTCTTCCCTTGGTTCGGTATTGTCACCGGCTTCGAGAGGTGATAGGGGAGAAGGAGGGAAGCATTGTTCCTAATGGAGAATGACGCATGGACAGATCTGCTAGGAGATAAATATGAATGTTTATGATGCACGCAGCAAAATGGATTTAATCTGACACAGCTGGTAAATGTAGTCCGAAGATGAACCTTCAATGCTGTCCACGACCATTATAAGAAAAGCCCACGCATTTCTCTCATATTGATGATGACAATGAGTTTTTGTTAACTGCCTTAAAAAATAAAAATGACCTGTCTCATTGGCCTTTCTTTGGCTTTCGTACTTTTTTTTTTTAGTTACGGACCCAGAAAAAGTAAGTAAAGAAGACATTCTGACACAATGTTTTACTTGCTACATTCTTCTTCTGGGTCAGTGGCTTCTATGTTGAAGAAGCAGGAGGACCATCATTACTGCCAGGCCACTAGTACGAGGGCTGAATGGAACGTATTGCAAAACTAGGCAGAACTATTTTTATTAACTTACACAGGTCATTCAAATTTCACATATTGGTGGAGTAGCTCTTCTTCTATTGTAACTCTTTTTTTTGTTTTTCATTGCAGGTAAATAATAGATTCCAAGCAGAAGCAATGTGCCGTCATTGAGTTGTTGATGAAGGAGGGGTGCAGGCTGTCCGACATCCACAAAAGGCTACAGAATGTTTATGGAGATGGCACCACTGATAGAGCACAAATAGATGAAGAAGTTTATAGAAGAGGGAAACCAGCACCGAAGACAAACCACGCAGTGGTAGACCATGAACTGCAACCAGTGACCTGAATTGTCACCGAACGGACGAGCGGCCAGAGAAGTCGCAATCCATGAGCTTGCAGCACAACTAGATTGTGGTTACAATGCCAATACAAAAGATGGTGGAAAACTTCAGTGGCATCACTAGGGTTGGTGTCACCTGCTGCGGTAAAACATGGTGTCACCCCACCCCCTTTTTTTCGGGCTGGCAGCCCAGCGTTGGAGATTGTCCCTAGGATCAGTAATGGATAATGTCTGACAGGCCCTCTTACCAGACCGAGTGAAACAGCAGCAGTGATCCCTCTGGCTGGACGTTCGCTCACTCTGGGTTGCCCAGGGTGACTCTGGTCAGTCTTTCTCTCTCTGGTGGCGCTGGGCAGTGTGGCTCTCTCTGGTGGCACTGGACAGTGTGGCGCTCTCTGGTGGCACTGGGCAGTGTGGCGCTCTTTCTGGTGGCGCTGGACAGTGTGGCGCTCTCTTTGGTGGTGCTGGGCAGTGTGGCTCTCTCTGGAGGCACTGGGCAGTGTGGCGCTCTCTGGTAGCACTGGGCAGTGTGGCCCTCTCTCTGGTGGCGTTGGACAGTGTGGCGCTCTCTTTGGTGGTGCTGGGCAGTGTGGCACTCTCTCTGGTGGCTCTCTCTTTGGCTCCCCCAGTACAGCCCTCTCTTTCTTTTTCCTTTCTTCTGTAGCCTGGGTGCAGGCAACCCCCCACCCCCCGCACCCCCATAGCGACACCACTGGAAAACTTAGAGTATTGGAAAGTGTGTGCAAAATGGGTACCTCGGCAGTTGACATTCGTAGGAGAGATCAGTCTACTCTGATCTTCTGTAGGTGTTTGCAGCCAATGAAGACACTTTTTTGCTGACCTGGAGACAGGTGATGAAATGTGGATGTATCTTTATGATTCGGAAATGAAGAATCAGTCCATGGAATGGTGTCACATCTCTTCTCAAAGGCCTAAAAAGTTCAAGTGCCATCAATCGGCACAGAAAGTCATAGTGTTTTTTGGGTTCACAATTGCGTCATTCTCTTTGATTGTCTTGAACGTGGCCATACCGTGATGAGCAAGTGACACACTGGGACACTTAAGAAGCTTAGAGAAGCCATTAGGAAGAAGAGACCAAACAAGAATTTGTAAGTGATCCACATTCACCATGTCAATGCTTGACCTGCTTGTGTACTTATCCAACTGGTTGGTGGGAGCCTCTCTACTTCTACACCATGACAACATGGATCAGGTGAGATTGGTGGTGACTCAGTGTCCTCTGCTGCAGGCAGTTTTTTTTTTGGCCAAAGAGGTCTTTTATGCTCAAATGCCTGTACAAGGACCCCAGTATTAGGTAGTCAAAGAGAGGGATTACTATTGGATGGCCAGCCTATTAAGTCTTAGATACAATGATAAAATGGTCGATCTACTGCCACCATTCTAGACGGAGCACAAAATGCTGCACTTATAGAAAGTGCTGTGTAAGAACCTTTTTTGTGAATTTCCTGATGGTGTCACGGTTCCATCTGATGACCAACATGCCTTTACACCTCTGATCCTGGAAAGGAGGGCTTTTAAACCACAATGGCCAGGCTTGACTGCAGACAGCACATGCTTGCTGTCTACATTGGTATATGAGGAGGAGGATTGTTGGGGTGCTGGTGGTATTATTTATTTCCTAATAGTCAGAGAACTGGAGGCATAGCTGTTGGGGAAAACCTACAACAACTGTCCATCATTTGACAATGATAGAGAAAAGGCAGCCAGCAGTAAGTGGAAGGTGAAAATTCTATGGCCAAAGGGAAAGGCAAGAAACAGCAAAAAGTTAAACTGAACCCAAACCTCATCCCAACTTATAATACAATTATATCTTTCTTCAGTAGGGCTTCTGCTTCCCATGTACTGAAGTATTAAAGATTGGTGGCTGAACAAGAAAATAGTTGCAGACCAGACAGAGCCCAACCCCTTGTGTTGTGTTGGCAATAGGCATAACCAGTAGCAGTCTTCAAGTGTACCCAAAGGGGCCATTCTCAGACCTGATAGGCAGTCCATCATCCTAATGAAGGAGCATGTGCAGTAGGCTAACAGCGCTGCAATAAATAGACCCTGGAGACTGGAGTCTGATTTTTGCCAGAGGAATTGTTGATATCTTATTTGGTCCAAGTATAGAGCCGGTAGCCACTGGACAGGTAACAGGACTTAATAATTTCCTTGGCTCCTTAGAGAGTTATCACAACACAGGTTTGGACTGGACCAGCCAAGGCCAATATCTTTTTCAGGTGCGGTAATTAAATGATTACTAGAAAATGTATAAAACAGAGGTACATAGAAATATATTACATCTATGCTCAAGGAAATGTAAGATGAATTTGGGAGAAAATCCAATGACACTCTTGCCTGGTCAGGATTACACAAATCTTTCTCAATGTTCCTCTACATCACTGTTCTTCTCTAGTTTGTACTAAGTCTCCCATATGGTCCCCACCTGACAGACCAGAAGCTTAGTCTGACAAATGTTACATTCTCAATGCTGTATTAGTATGATTTTCACATGATGATCCAACCACAAGGCAATCACACAAATTGTCAGGACCCAGGTCTGAGCCTGCGACCTCTGCTGTGCCAGGCAGTGTCTCTTCTTGTTGAGCCACCTAGGGTGCTGGACAGCTCCCTGGAAAATTCTTTGAACCTTGTTTCTCTGGATCCTTGAACCCTTTGCTCCTCCCATGAACTTCCTATTTTAGCCATGCCTTTACACTTCCTGTTTGCCCAATTATTGTGCTCTCTCCAGCCGATATCTCCCTCCTGCCTCTTCTGCTGACATCCGTATCTTCACTACTACTTGTTACCGACCTTTGTCTTATTCCTTGACTTTGCTTGGTCCCAACCTGCAACCATTTGTTACTGACCTTTGGCTTGTTTACTGACTACCCTACCCTTTCCCTTGATCCCAACCTGCTATATCTGCTACTGGACACCGGCTTCCTCACTTCCTGTTGGGGTGATCCTGAGGACCGTGACCTGGTACTAACACACTGCAAAATCCATCTCCACCATCAGGAGCTCTGGTGAATACCGGTTAGTGCTTAGACCCCGCACCTCGGGTGAGCCCGCTTCATCTGCCAGGGTGACCTGCTTGTGTACTTCTCCAAGTAGTCACTGGGAGCCTCTCTACTGCTACAGCTACTGGTCTCCGAGCCTGACCTCTGACCGTGATACAAATACATATGTCAGATCTTATAAAACAGTCTCTCTCAACCTTTTTACTGCAGAAAAACCCCTATAATAATGTTCAGGTCTCAGGGAATCCTTGGAAAAACAATTCATTGATGGTCAGTGGGAAAAAATGCCCCTTACATTGATGGCTAGGGGAAAAAATGTCCCCTTACAGACAGCTAAAAAGATCATTGGGTTTATGCAGCTGGCTCTACCAAGTGGTGTTCACCCCAGAATTATGCAAGCACCATCCAATAATAGGTCTGTCTGCCACATATCAAGGCACACATAGCAACCTCTGGGAGAACTCTTGGGTTCCATGAACCATGGTTGAGATGGCTTCTCTAACATGACAAAAATTCTGCTTCTGAACCTGCCTTTCCTTCTTTGATTGGTCAATTAACTTTTATGAAGGTTTGCTCGAACTGCTTTGCGTGATTTTAATCAGGAAGTGTTCAGGAACCAAATGCTTTGGACCTTATAGGTGGGCCATATTGCCATATGGGCCAAAATATTACAAGTTATCCTCTCCATACACATTTATCATTGTAAATATCAATACATCTGTAAGTACTGGTCTGTGTTACACCATATACAGCATAAATATTTATGTCTGGAGGCTATAAACTGGTACTTGGCCCATTTTCCACCTGGTGCTTTCTCAACAACAAAGCTTCTTGCCCTGTAAGTGGTCTTCCCATCTACTGCTTCTTCTCTGAGGACCTAACCTTGAAATGTCTCATTTTTTTGTTAAGTCCCCCTTTGAAAGATGTCATTATCATATCATACATCTAGCAATTTTACACCCTGCTTCACAGAGCCTCCGTCACCGCGAGTGGCAAACATGAAGACAACAAAGGCATATCCCGGAATCAAATCCACTTCCATTCACCAGCTTCCCTCACATCGGGGGCTGTCAACCTGAAAAAGAGGTGAACACAGTTCTAAATGCATCAGAGGCATGAGGTCCTTCTGGAGCTCCTAGGAAATATAACATAAGCAAGAAACAATGAATACTTGTATTACTCGAGTTCTGGTGTACCGGCAAGGAGAAGATTAACTTCACAATTGAAAAAACAGGAAAGAAACTTCTATTTCAGAATAGCTGTGATCAGAGAGGCGAGAGAACTGCCTGGCTCCTTCATACTGGGAATTGTGCAGGAAATTTCAACTTTCCATTATGTGACAGGTTGATAGTCTTGAGACGCCAGGACCCGTTCAAATGGAAAAAAAAAAGGAGCAAAGGCAACATGCTGGGCTCAGGACTGTGCTCAGAGAGGAACGTGTCAGGGATCAAGACATTTTTCTACCCAATTTCTCATCAACTGTGCTGCCTGGATATTAGCAGAACAATTAACAATGCGCTTCGTGCTTTTGGATTGATTATACTTCACGCTACTATTGAATCTTATTTCTATTCTACAATGCAAAGAGTACAGAGGATGATGGCTGCACAAACCCTTCACCCAGTGGCGGAACTACCAAAGTCACAAAGGTCGCACTTGTGTCTGGGACCCACAACGGGAGTAAAGGGCCCTGGGATAAGTGGAAAGGTCCCCGGACCTGGAGGGAAAGACCTTGAACTCGAAGGGAAGGGCCTTGAACTCAAAGGGAAGGGCCTTGAACTCGAAGGGAAGGGCCTTGAACTCGGAGCGAAGGGCCTTGAACTCGAAGGGAAAGGCCTTGAACTCGGAGTGAAGGGCCTTGAACTTAGGGGGGAAGGGCCTCAAGCTTGAAGGGACGAGCCCCGGGACTGATTGAAAAGGGCCCCTGCAGTCAGGGGGGTTCCCAGACAGCTCCACCTCTCTTCCCCTCCTCTTCTTCTAGAATCCACCAGAAGGAAGAGGGAGGTGACAGTGGAGTGATGCTATCTGTGAGTCACAACTGCTTCTCTGAGCCACTCCCAGCCAACACAGATCAAAATAAAAAAGCCTAGCATCTAGTTAGGCCTGTCTAAATGTACCTGTACTACAAACATCCTCACTTCTAGCACCTACCTAGGTAGAGGGTGCTACAATAGGATTTACTGTCTGAAAATAAGGAGCACCCCCCCCCCCCCCATAACCCCAGAGAGAGAGAGTCTGGACCAGCCATTCATTGACTTTCCCTCCCTATTACTCATTGGCTTCCACAGAAGGTTTTCTTCCCATTGATTCACTGTATAGAAGACCTACATCCCCCTCATTGATCATCCTTGTATTGCTCATTAGAGGCTCCATCCACCCCGCTCGGTTTGGCGGCGGCATCCTCGGCTCCATTGTCATTTCCCGCGTGTGCAGCAAAAATCTGCTCTTTGCACAAATGCAAACCTTCGCTTTGGCTTTCCTTGGCAGAATAGGAGGTCATTTAGGTTAATGTAACAACTCATCTATCTGAAAGACACAGTTCATGTCAGTGCTGCTGTGGGTGAGGATATTTCACACCGATAAATAAATAACCACCTCTTCTTTTTTTCCCTGAGCAAAGCAATTATTATTACAGTTAAACAGCGACAAGGCAGCCATGGAAGGTGGAGGCACCAAAAAAAAAGCCGGCATCAAAAGAGTACATGATGCAATTACATAAACCGGACAGGAACGCGAGGCAACATGTTTCAGCAATTATTCTCATACACTGCACAGCTTATTGATTTCACTCCCGGAATTTTCCTCTGCCTCCAAATGCCTTCGGTTGGAAGATTACGCCGGCATTTTCTCATTTAACCATTTCTGATAAAGCCGGTGAGGGCCAAAGATTCACCCAACTTAGAAAACAACTTTGTCAGGAAATCTGAAGATTAGTGGAGCTATGTGAAGATTTCATTTCTGGAAGGAGACGGTTATGCCAACCAACACTTCCTTCCTGACCATACCAAGATTCTTTTTTCTTTTGCAGTTTTCTGTGTGTAGTAAAGCTGCGGCCTGCAGCAGATTTGAACCCGTGGTTCTATTTTATTTTAAACATTTGTAGTTCTTACCCCAGAAGAAGCTGATAATTTCACAGGTCCTCAGAGTCCAGGAGGCTGAAGAGGGGACAGTTATTGTGAAAATATATATTTAACCTCTTCAGTACCGGGCACTTTCACCCCCTTCCTGCCCCTCCCCAATACCAGGCACTTTCACCCCCTTCCTGCCACCCCCAATACAGGGCACTTTCACCCTCTTCCTGCCCCTCTCCAATACCAGGCAATTTCACCCCCTTCCTGCCCCTCCCCAATACTGGGCACTTTCACCTCCTTCCTGCCCCCCCCCAATACCGGGCACTTTTTCCACCTTCCTGACCCTCCCCAATACCGGGTGCTTTCACCCCCTTCCTGCCCCTCCCCATTACCGGGCGCTTTCACCCCCTTCCTGCCCCCCCCAATATCGGGCACTTTCACCCCCTTCCTGCCCCTCCCTAATACCGGGCACTTTCACCCTCTTCCTGCCCCTCCCCAATACTGGGCAATTTCACCCCCTTCCTGCCCCTCCCCAATACTGGGCAATTTCACCCCCTTCCTGCCCCTCCCCAATACTGGGCACTTTCACCTCCTTCCTGCCCCCCCCCAATACCGGGCACTTTTTCCACCTTCCTGACCCTCCCCAATACCGGGCGCTTTCACCCCCTTCCTGCCCCCCCAATATCGGGCACTTTCACCCCCTTCTTGCCACTCCCCAATACCAGGCAATTTCACCCCCTTCCTGCCCCCCCCAATACCAGACACTTTCACCCCCTTCCTGCCCCCCCCAATACCAGACACTTTCACCCCCTTCCTGCCCCTCCCCAATACCAGGCAATTTCACCCCCTTCCTGCCCCTCCCCAATACCGGGCACTTTCACCTCCTTCCTGCCCCCCCCAATACCAGGCACTTTTTCACCCCCTTCCTGCCCCGCCCCAATACCAGGCACTTTCACCCCCTTCCTGCCCCCCCAATACAGGGCACTTTCACCCCCTTCCTGCCCCTCCCTAATACCGGGCACTTTCACCCCCTTCCTGCCCCTCTCCAATACCAGGCAATTTCACCCCCTTCCTGCCCCCCACAATACCAGGCAATTTCACCCCCTTCCTGCCCCTCCCCAATACCAGGCAATTTCACCCCCTTCCTGCCCCCCACAATACCGGGCACTTTCACCCCCTTCCTGCCCCTCCCCAATACCAGGCAATTTCACCCCCTTCCTGCCCCCCACAATACAGGGCACTTTCACCCCCTTCCTGCCCCTCCCCAATACCAGGCAATTTCACCCCCTTCCTGCCCCCCACAATACAGGGCACTTTCACCCCCTTCCTGCCCCTCCCCAATACCAGGCAATTTCACCCCCTTCCTGCCCCCCACAATACCGGGCACTTTCACCCCCTTCCTGCCCCCCCCAATACCGGGCACTTTCACCCCCTTCCTGCCCCTCCCCAATACCGGGCACTTTTACCCCCTTCCTGCCCCTCCCCAATACCGGGCACTTTCCCCCCTTCCTGCCCAGGCCAATTTTCACCTTTCAGCGCTGTCACACTTTGAATGACAATTGCGCGGCCATGTAACACTGTACACATAGGACATTTTTACCATTTTCTTCAGATAGATGGAGATTTCTTTTGGCTTTATTTAATCACCACTGGAGTTTTTATTTTTTGCTAAACAAATAAAAAAAGACCGAAAAAAAGCCTTTCTCTGTTTCTGTTATATATTTTTTTTAAATAAGTAACTTTTCTTCTTTACTAATATGCACTGATGAGGCTGCACTGACGGGCACTTATGAGGCGGCACTAATGAGGAGCACTAATATGCCGCATTGATGGGCATTGATAGGTGGAACTGATGGGCACTGATAGGCAGCAGTGATGGGCATTGATAGGTGGAACTGATGGGCACTGATAGGCAGCAATGATGGGCATTGATAGGTGGAACTGATGGGCACTGATAGGCAGCAATGATGGGCATTGATAGGCGGCAGTGATGAGCACTGATAGACATCACTAATACATGGTGCTGATGAGGAGGCACTGACAGGCATCACTGATGGGCACTTATGAGGCGGCACTGATGAGGAGGCACTAATATGCTGCACCGCTGGGCATTGATAGGCGGCACTAATATGCAGCACTGATGTGCGGCATTGATGGGCACTGATAGGCAGCAATGATGGGCGGCAGTGATGAGCACTGATAGACGTCACTAATAGATGGCGCTGATGAGGAGGCACTGACATGCATCACTGATGGGCACTTAAGAGGTGGCACTGATGAGGAGGCACTAATATGCATCATTGATTGGCATTGATAGGCGGCACGGATATACAGCACTGATGGGCACTGATAGGCGGCACTGATTGCCACTGATAGATGGCACTGGTGAGGAGGCACTGACAAGTATAACTGATGGGCACTGAAAGTCATCACTGAATGGCGTCACTGGTGGGCACCACAGACAGGCATCACTGATGGGGCTGCACTGATAATCATTGCACTTATTATCAGCGCAGAGCCCCCCTGTCAGGAGAACCTCTTATCGGCTCTCCTCTACTCATGTGCTGGCAGCGCGAATAATGGAATGCCGATAACCGCCACTTCCTGGTTTCACTGTGTTCAGCTGTGATTGGACACAGCTGATCACATGGTAAATAGCGTACGTCATAGGCTCTTTACTGTGATCGGAGATGCGGCGTGTCTAAGCGACACACACCACAACACCGCCCGGGTTACTCTTCATGTGTGCCGCTCAGGCTCGATGAACGGGGGATGTATAAGTGGGGGCCTCCACATCTGCTGATAAGAGCGCCTGGCAGGGGATAGAGCCCATCCTGGCGCCTGTAGTGGCTCAGAGGGAAAAGGGGTGACCCCTGTAGCCACCCATCTGAAAGATCCTAGGGAGGTGAGTGGAGTGGCAACCTCAGCCTGGACCCCGACCAGGCCACGCCCCCAATGTATTTCACTCCACCCCCCCGGAGCTTAGTCATGGAGATAGAGGTCACATGCATGTGGGGAGTATATAAGCATCATTGGTAGTCATTGGCATGGAGGGCCGTTTCTTCACAGCGCATGCGCCGATGACATCATTGGCGCAGTGCACAGCATATATCTCCACACATTTAGGAGATATTTCCACTACCTATAGGCGGGGCTTTTTTTCAGCGGGAAAGCGGGGGAAGGCAGTTCCGGCACCTCCAGCACTGAATGCACTGTGTGTAATGGCAAGGGGTGCTGGGGCGGGCTGAAGTGTCTATTAATGCTGGCTGCTGGGTAATCTATTGTCGCTGAAGCCGATCTATTTTTGAGTGGCGGTCTATTGTTGCTGGGAGGTCTATTGTTGCTGGTGGGGGATCTATTGTTTCTGGGGGTCAATTATTGCTGGAAGAGATCTACTGTTGACAAAGAAGGGGTCTATTGTTAGTGGCTGCTGTAGAGTCTATTGATGCTGGCGGCATCTGTTGTTGCTGCTGGGGTGGTATTTTGTTGTGGGGATCCATTGTTACTTAGGGGTCTGTTGTTTTTGAGCTCCTGCACTACTTTTGGCCACTTTGGGGGCAATTTCAATAGACATCTCTGCATGAACCCGCAGAGAGAAATGGAAACGGTGACAACCCCTATAAAAACAGTAGCAAATAGGATGTACAGTTGGTAGCAAGCCAATGATTTAGAGAATGACCCCTTAACCCTATTCTAGGAAGGTTCCTGCCTAAGGGGCCATGATACAATAACAGTCTGTCAGTCAGTATTAGGCTCTTTGCCTGCTGGCCATTACTTCGGTGCCCAGATTGAGATCCCAGATTGGAGCGTTAAAGATACGTTCCTCCTAACCTGGGTATACGTGCCTGCACCCGTCCCAAGCAAACAATACTGCTCCTCTTCAATAGGGTGCAGTAGGGTTTGGCCAATGGCCTCTCACCAACTCCTGGGATGACAGTTGGTCTCTCTTTGTTCTCCTTTGGTGTATCACAAAATAGAAAAAAATACCGTGCTAGATAATGTGCATAAAGCAGCAACCAAAAACCCAATAATATCACTAAGGTGTAAATTCAAGCAAATACTTAAAGAGGAGTTCCACCCAGGGGGTCCATTAAAAAAAAAAAAAAAAATTAAAAGTCAGCAGCTACAAATACTGCAGCTGCTGACTTTTAATTGGACACTTACCTGTCCCAGGGTCCAGCGATGCGGGGGATCGAAGCCCCGCTCGTCCCCCCCCCCCTCCGCTCGTCGGCGCCGGCATTTCAACTGTGGGCGCCGGGCTGCGGCTTCACAGCCTGGCACCTACTGCGCATGCGCGAGCGGCGCCGCGCGCCGTGATTGGCCGCTCAATTACCTGGGACCTGTAATGGGTCCCAGATGATTGACAGGAGGGAGGGAGCAGAGCCGAGCCCTTCCTGTGCCGAAGGGGGAAGTGATGTCACCAGCCCAGGCAAAGGAAGAGGCAGACTACGAGGGACCACCTAGCAACAGGCATTTAGAGGTAAGTAAAAAAAAATATATATATCCAAATTTTTTTAGTTTTTTTTTTTTAGAATTTTTCAGGTATTTTTGTTTTTTTGGGTGGAACTCCACTTTAAGGTTGCGCTAGAACATAAAAGTGAAATATCCAAATACATATATAATTACATATAATAAATGGGTATAATGTGACAAATAATAAAAAAGTGCAATAAATGAAGCATATGATAATGTACACAATGTATAATGTGAAAGGGCAAATAAACTCCTGATGTGCAATAAGTGTCCAAAGTGAAAAGTGATACAATGAAGTATTAAAGAACTCCCAGGGGCTTATATGGTGGACGGATAAATTCCAATACCAGAGCGGCAATCTGTATGTGCAGACCCTTACCAGAAAAGGTGGACCCCCTTCAGCGCAGAGTCATGTAGGCAGACAGATTACCCTCTGTGGGGAGCTGTGGATGTGTAGATTTTGCTGTCTCCAACGTCCGGTTCACTCAGAAGGAAGCAGATGACAAACGGGGGGCGGAAAAATACTCGATATGCAGCTTCACTGGCAATGAAAAGAGACCCACTCGGGCTCCGAGCCCCGAGTGGATAAGCAGGAGAATAGGGGACGCTAATTGTGTAGTAGAAAAGCGTGTTTATTAGGTAAAACGTGCGGATGCACCGCAAACGACAATACAAGACAAACGGTAAAAAGCCGGCTTGACAAATTAAAAACAAAACACCAGCGTGCCGGGGTCACATGTGGCGTGATGGCGTCAGCACAACGCACCGCCCTACATGTTTCGCAAAACCTTGCGTCTTCCTGGGTGTATCACTAAAGTCAGTGGCAGCGGCATTCTCCCCAATGATTAGGCAGAAGAACCAGTCAGCAACAGTAATGTTATCTGCAACAATCAGACGGCAGCACCAGTCAGTGACAGTGACATTCTCATGTACTAGGAGATGTCTGTTACTATGCCTCTCTGTGTCTCTCACAATGTCCTCACCTCATCTGCTTCAAGACCAAGAACATGTCTTTCTTTTCCTCTCCACAGTGCCCTGGTCATGCTCATATTTAAGGGTCCATTGCCATTCTCTAATACAGGCATGGTCAGCTTGGGACGTCATTTCCCTCAAGTCAAGGTTGCTCCCAAAAGGCTCTGTCCTTCCCACAATCCACAGCAGCTCAATTTCCTCTTCTCTGTGATCCTGAGTGGTGGGTGGAGCTTTTCTTCAGCTCTCTCCCTGTGGCTACAAATAGTCCTGCACAGGGCAGGAGAGAAGATACAGATCAGCAACGACAATAGTCTGGTCTCTGCTGCCAGACAGAGCAACACTGTAGATTGATAATGGAGGTGTACATAGTCATAGTAGTTTTATCCTGTCTCAATATTTTTAAAGGTTTACACAAATATTTGGGGGAAAGCAACCAGAAAATATTGATTGTAGATACAATGGCTGTTACATGCATGTATGAGGAGCCTGAGATGTTGGGGGTGGCTTCTTGCACAATTCCCATCCAAGCAGATCTGAGACAGAGCCTGCAAGGGTGATGGAAGGGCACAAGTGCCCTAAAGAATGGATCTTGGGAGCACTAAAATCAGATGACCCGAAATACACCAAGAACACACCAAGTTCAGTAAGCAGAATTAAATCACAAGCCAGGTTCAGTTACGCCTCAGCATAAAGGTACCAAGTCATTGGCAGAATTAAGGTCAATGAGGAACACGCAGAGGTTGGCAACATGCAAGCAGCAAGGTACAAGAGGCAGAATCCATGTCAAAGGGGACTTCCAGATTTCTGATAAGCCCCCCCCTCGCAGACCCCCACCACCACCACTGTGCCAGAGTTGTGTGGAAGAGGCCCTTGTCCCCATGTGCTTTGGGGGGAGACCCCTGTGCCTCAAATCACCCCCCCATGTTGAGGGCATGTGGTCTGGTATAGTTCAGTAGAGAGGGGCGGGACCGCTCGCTGACCCCCCTTTTCCTCGCCTGCATGATCGGATATGGGATATGGGTCTGGTATGGATTTTGGGGGGGACTCCAAGCCATTTTTTTTATTTTTTATTTTTTTTATTTTATATTTCAATAGTTTTTTATTGAAAAGTTTCTCATTTTCATAGGTTACATGTTATGCATCATAAAGTACATAGGTTGTCAGTTGCAAGTGCATTGACATGCTGTACAGATTATATCAAGAGCTGAGTGACCAATCAGGTAACTGTAGATAAAGAGAGAGTTCAGTTCAAGGTAACTATTGTTAACTAACAGCATGTAACAAAGGTATTCTTATCAATTCTAAAGGTGATAACCTGTGGGGGAGGGAAGGGAAGGGGAATGGAAAAGGAGGTGGGAGAAGGAGGGGGGGATAGGTGGAGTGGGGGGGGAAGGGGAGGAGAGGGGGGGTCCAAGCCATTTTTAAAAAAAAGTTTTGACAAGGGCCATAGTACCCCCCAAGGTACATACCCCTACCCATTCACCAAAACCTGCTCCATGAGTCAATAAAAACACAACACCAGTTTTTGACAATTCCTTTATTTAAAAAAAACATAAAAATGCATAAGCATAAAAAAAACTCCGCCGTCCACCGAATATGACTGTTCCGGTCCATGGACACAGCTGAATGGCAGGTGAACATAGGGGTTGGGGTTACCCTGTGATGTAACCGGAGGACCCCGCCTGCTGTGTACCTCTCATTGGGCAAGTGTTATCTCTGAATGTCTTTCTTTATGATGGAGTAATCTTCCAGGATCCGGAAATCTTTCAGACTGCTTCTTGCTCCTTGAAGTCCTGCAAAGCTTCTGCCAGTTCCTTTGTGTCCCCCGGACATGGCTTGTTCAAGTCCTTTGTTCCCCCCACCTACTTCCTGTAGCACAATTTTCTGTCCTGAACTCATGAACCAGTGCAACAAGTTCATTAGCATATGCATAGGGGATGTCCCAGTCTCCAAAAAAGAAACATGCAATCAAAATGCATTACTCCTATATCTATGCTATCACTAAAATAGCCATAGCAACACAGCGACCCGAACCTTCCGTAAAGTTTTCTATTTTTAATTCTTTTATTTCTATTTTTGTCTATTCTCTATCTAAAGCCGGTCATACATGGGGTGAATTTTAAAAGAACTAACTAAACTAATTCTAACCATTCAAACTCCGTACCAGCACCATTAGTGGGCCGCAGCAAAGACCAAATTTTGTGTGGCCATCAAATTTGAGTGATCCAGCATGTTGGAAGTTTTTTTAAAAAAACAAACAAATTTCTAATCAATGACAGGAGGATTGTGCAAGAAATATAACTGAAAAAGAAATGCACAGCTGTGACCTGGAAAGAAAAGAAGGATCATGGCCATAAAATGTATTTTCTGTAGCAACATGAGGTGAAATTGAAAGCTTGGTAGGTCGAATTTCGAAATCAATGGTGGCGCCATCCAATCAACAAACACACGGAAATTCAGATTTTCAAAAGAAAATTTAAGAATTCGGCCCATGTGTGGCCTGCATTTGTATATACAGTGCTCAGCATAAATGAGCACATCCCTTTTGAAAAATTAAGATTTTAATGAATATCTCAAAGAAACACAAGAACAATTTCCAAAATTGTGACAAATTGAGTTTTATAGAACATTTGTTTGGCTCATTACATGGAAGGAACGGGTTAAGAATATAACTTAGATTACAAAGTCTTCAGTTTTACTCAAATTAGTCCATGCAAAAAATGAATCCACCCCACAACAAAAACTCCCCCATCTAGTATTGTGTATGGTCTCCAGGGTTTGCATTGTAAGCACAGCACCAAGTCTTCTAGGCATGGAATGAATGGCGGCATATTGCAACATTAATCTTTTTCAAAAACAACCTCTTTTAGAGCCTGGATGGTGAATGTAGAGTGAGGCTCATCTCTTCAGAATTACCAATAGGTGTTCCTCGATTGGATTCAGATCAGGAGATGGCCACTGAATCGCTTTCACCCGGTTCTTCTTCAGAAATGCAACAGTGACCTTACATGTTTGTTTTGGATCATTGTCATGTTGGAAAAGTGCACGACGACCAAGGGCACAGAGTGATGGTAGGCACTTCTCTTTCTATATAGAGCAGAACATTTGTGAATTTATGATACCATCAAAGAAATGCAGCTCCCCGACACCAGCAGCACTCATGGAGCCCTACAGAAGGACACTGCCACCACCATGTTTCACGGTAGGCACCATGCATTTTTCTTTGCACTCCTCACATTTGCAATGCCATACAATTTTGAAGCCATCGGTTCCAAAAACATTTATCTTGGTCTCATCACTCCAGAATATAGAGTCCCGGTTGTCTTCTTCTTTTCCAGCATTTGCCCTGGCAAATTCTAGGCAGGCTTTTTTGTGCATGGGCTTTAGGAGAGGCTTCCTTGGTGGACCACACCCATGCATGCCATTCCTCTGCAGTGTACCCTATATTGTGTCACGGGAAACAATCACTCCAGTTTTGCTTTCTACTTCTTTAGCTAACTGCAGTGAACTTGCATGGCGATTTTCTTCAACCCTTCTCATCAGAAGACGCTCTTGTCGAGGTGTTACCTTACGTGGATGGCCTGGACCTCTCTGTGCGATGGTTGCAGTTCCATCTCTATTCCATTTTTTTTTTTTTTGGTATCAGTTTTGCTCCAGTATTCTGACTGATAAGTAAAGCTTCTTCTAGCCTTCACCATTTTTCTTTCTCTGGCCTTGTGACATTTCTCTTCCATGTGGTGCCATTGCCGACAGCATGAAATGGGAGGGGTTTTCTTTGTTAGGTAACGCCCTTTTATATAATCACCTGTCTGCTGGATACCTGTTTAATGAATAATTACACTCACCTGCAGTTAAATTCTTGTTCATTAAGATTTTGTTGTCTAAAATTTAGCTTTGCTCCTAATGCCGCGTACACACGGTTGGATTTTCCGACGGGAAATGTTCGATGTGAGCTTGTTGTCGGAAGGTCCGACTGTGTGTATGCTCCATCAAACATTTGCTGTCGGAATTTCCTCCCGCAAATGTTTGAGAGCAGGTTCTCAAATTTTCCGCCAGCAAAACCTGTTGTTGGAAAGTCCGATCGTGTGTACACAAGTCTGTAGCACAAAAGTCCACGCATGCTCGGAATCAAGCAGAAGGAGCCGCACTGGCTATTGAACTTCCTTTTTCTCGGCTCGTCGTATGTCTTGTACGTCACCACGTTCCCACATTCGTAATTTTGGGCCAACATTTGTGTGACCGTGTGTATGCAAGACAAGTTTGAGCCAACATCCTTCAGAAGAAAATCCACGGTTTTGTTGGTGGAAAGTCCGATCGTGTGTACGGGGCTTTAGACTTTCATTTGGGGTGTATTCATTTTTGCAACATGGTCTTGAATGAATTAGTTAGGAAAAACAACTTATTTTGTGTGTGCAAATTAACAAATCTTGGTTGCAATCATTGGCCCGCATTTGTGGGAGGGTTTTGTAGGGTTTTGTCCCATAGAAAATGTTGATTCTGAAAGGAAAGTAAAGTTTTTCTGACAAATCTTTTGGGGAGTGCTCATTTATGCTGAGCATTGTATTCCTAATCCAGAAAAGTCCTTTCTATTGCTTTCAGCATCTTCCAAATCTTCCGTCCCTTTTTTTGCGGCTGTGATCTGCAGTGGCGACTGGTGCTCAAATTTTTTTTGGGGGGAGCACAAACTAACACCACCCCCCCCATGGGAGATGGATGGCAATGACCATTCCGGCACCCTCCCTGCGCAGGAGATGGACAGCGGCGATTACCCTGCACCCCCCCCCCCCCAGGGGAGACAGAGAGCAGATGCCTTACCTTATGGAGGCAGGGGGAAGGAATGGCCGGGGGGCGCTCTGACCGATTCTGCCAGGGAGCACTTAGAGAGACATTCTCCTCCCAGCCGCATAGGGGCTTCCTGATTGGCCCAGGAGGAGAATGAGGGAGAAAATAGGGAATATTAATTCACTATTTCCACACAAGTGGGTGTGCTCAGGGCGCAGTGCTCTGCGCCCCAAGCCCACCCTTTTTTAAGCCAATTAGAGCCTCTGACTTTAATCACATGCTTAAAAAAAAGAAAACACCCATTGGAATCCATGCGTCCGGCGCCCCACATGTATATTAGGGGGCTGGACGCATGGATGGGGGGGGCAGCTCCTCTGCGCCCCTTATGGACGGACCGCCACTGGTGATCCGACTTCCATTCGTTCTCTATGGTCCCACCATATCTCCCCTCCCCGGGTGAGTGTGTTGTATGTAGATTGTTAGTCCTTCTGGGGGGGCTGATTTCAGTGGTAGGTGATGTAACATGTAATATAATATATTGCAGCGATCTACCGTATAGTCAGGAATAAATATAAATTTAAAAAAACAGACAAATCCGTACAGAGAAATGATAGTCCAAGCATGGTGTAACCAAGGTGCTGGAAATTGGTGGATAATGACCGTGTCGTCACATGCGCGCCCTGCGCTCGCTGATCGGTTTCTCTCTAATAAAGGAAGAATATTCATAGCAGATTTTTAATAGAATATCAAGACACATTTCAGAATTAGCTGAGAAGGGTCAAACACGAGTTCACTTATCAGTGTCGCTGTCATTGTCTATAGTGTGCAAGCTGTTCAGATCTACATCCTCCTATTAATGGAGTTTCAGGGTTTACGTTCGGTTCACTGAGATTTGCTGCGCAATTAAAATTTCCCTGAATATGTGCTTTCCCCCGCAATCTCGTTATTTACTGAATTAAGATTATCCGTGCAAAACAGAAAATTTAGAAAAACAGCAATATAGATGCAAAAAAATAGTTTGTTATAAATGTCAAGTATATCCTGTAGGAGAAACGTTCTATTACAGTAATAGCGATTCATATTTTATACATTACATATATTATATGTATATATACATAGATACATTGTTACATACAGTTCCTTGAAAAAAGTATTCATACCCCTTGACATGTTCCACATTTTGTCATGTTACACCCACAAACATAAATGTATTTTATTGGGATTTTATGTGATAGACCAACACAAAGTGGCTCATAATTGTGAAGTGGAAGGAAAATGATAAATGATACAAATAAATATGTGAAAAGTGTGGGGGAGGGGGGCATTTGAATGGCACCCCCTTTAATCTGATACCCCTAACTAAAATCTAGAGAAACCAATCGCCTTCAGAAGTCACCTGATTAGTAAATAGAGTCCACCTGTGTGTCATTTAATCTCTGTATAAATACAGCTGTTCTGTGAAGCCCTCAGAGGTTTGTTAGAGAACCTTATGCCACGTACACACGACCAGTGTTGCCAACCTACCAGATTGAAATTTACTGACACTACACCCAACATTTACTGGCACAGCCAAGTTTTTACCGGCATTACCAAAAGTTACAAAATTACAGTTTTAAATGCAAATGAGAGTATTTAGGCTACAAACAAATACAATATACAATTAGCAATATGATTTAAGGTAGACAATAAGGCAAAAAACATATTTCTTATTTTATTTTCGATATAGTAAGTAAGTGGCTCAGGGACAGGACTCAGGAGGGCAAGAAATTAGAATAGGAAGGCGCACACACGTAGAATTGACTGTCGCAGTGACACTGACAGCAAAGTGCACCAGCACAGATGATGATGACACCTCACTGACACAACACGTCCCCTCCTGAATCACAGTGACAGTCTCTTTCCAAACCAAGCGGTCCCTCCAGTCTTAACAGCACTGACGGTCCCGGTCCCAGCCTGCCCTGCTCCCATACCGCAGACCCGCCCACGAGGCTCTGGCCGCTCTGCTTGGCTCTATTGCACCATGACATCACACGACATGCTCAGGCACCACCTCCGCCAGAGCCGCCCGATCACACTGTAGAAGGCACTCGGATGGTCTCGGCCAGCTCCGGACCAAGCAGAGCGTCACAGCCATATTTTTTACTGGCAACCTTTTACTTTTACTGGCATTTACTGGCAGGAGAAAATTGCCTGTTTTTTACTGGCTGCCAGTAAAAATACTGACGGTTGACAACACTGCACACAGCCGGACCCTCCGGCAGAAAAGGTCAGACGGAATCATTCCGGCGGACATTCCGATCGTGTGTGGGCTTCATCGCACCTTTTCTTTCGAAAATTCTGAAGGACCTAGAAATAGAACATGTTTCAAATCTTTCCGACGGACTCGATTCCTATTGAGAAAATCCGCTCGTCTGTACGCTAGTGCGGCGGACCAAAAAACGACGCAAGGGCAGCTATTGGCTACTGGCTGGAATACTTCCTTATTCTAGTCCTGTCATACGTCATCGCGTTCTAAACGATTGGCATTTGGTCTGATCGTGTGTAGGCAAGTCCGTTTCGGCGGAACTCCGTTGGAAACACTGTCAGAGTCTACTCTGACGGAAAGTCCGCTCGTGTGAATGGATAGGGTGGGCAGCGGGGCATGGATAGGGGGGCAGCGCCCGTGTGCCCACAATGGGCGGCCCGCCCCTGCTTCCCACTAACCTCAATAAGACCAGAGGAAGAAGGAGAAAGTTCTGTGAGTGTAATCTATTCATAGCACTCCAGTCTGCACACTGTGCTGTGTGTTATATACTCCATACTGCTCCATTGTTTCCGTTCTGCTGTACAGCGTATACTCCTCCTGTATACAGCTTGGTATACAATGTAGAGATCTGCGCAACGGAAACATTTATTTAGTTTTGGATTTGTTCATCAAGTTAATCATTTTGTTTTGTCACGTTTCGTCACGTTTCGTCACGTTTCGTCACGTTTCGTCACGTTCGTTCTGTTAGAATGACTTGTCTTTGGAATTCATTTCATATATTCAGATTCCTTCCGTATATTTGTTCATTTCAAATTGATTAAAAATTTGAATTAAAAATTTGAATTTTAAAATTCAATTTTCACAAGACGGCTTTATTTGTTCTTTTGTATTCTATTCTAATCTATTATATTTTTTTATAGAAAAAAAGACGGCAGAAAAAAAACTGAGTAGTCCATCGAGTCTGCCCATTTTTTGGTCTTTTTGTTAACTTTGTTATCCGACTGTAGGTCTATGTTTATCCCAAGCATGGTTGAAGCTATTTACTGTTGACTGTCTCACTACCTCTGATGGTAGTTTATTCCAAACATCAACTACTTTTTCTATTCTATTCTTTTCGAATTTTGTATTTTCTATTCTATTCTTTGAAATTCAAATTACAGAAGAGGGCTATATTTGTTCTATTGTATTCTATTCCATTCTATGCTAATCTATTCTGTTTTTCTAGTCATAGAAACATAGAAAAGTGATGGCAGTAAAAGACAGAGTAGTCCATCGAGTCTGCCCATTTTTTATTACATAGTTACATAGTTGCATAGTAGGTGAGGTTGAAAAAAGACACAAGTCCATCAAGTCCAACCTATGTGTGTGATTATATGTCAGTATTACATTGTATATCCCTGTATATTGCGGTCATTCAGGTGATTATCTAATAGTTTCTTGAAGCTATCAATGCTCCCCGCTGAGACCACCGCCTGTGGAAGGGAATTCCACATCCTTGCCGCTCTTACAGTAAAGAACCCTCTACGTAGTTTAAGGTTAAACTTCTTTTCTTCTAATTTTAATGAGTGGCCACGAGTCTTGTTAAACTCTCTTCTGCGAAAAAGTTTTCTCCCTATTGTGGGGTCACCAGTCCGGTATTTGTATATTGAAATCATATCCCCTCTCAAGTGTCTCTTCTCCAGAGAGAATAAGTTCAGTGCTCGCAACCTTTCTTCATAACTAAGATCCTCCAGACCCTTTATTAGCTTTGTTGCCCTTCTTTGTACTCGCTCCATTTCCAGTACATCCTTCCTAAGGCCTGGTGCCCAGAACTGGACAGCATACTCCAGGTGCGGCTGGACCAGAGTCTTGTAGAGCGGGAGAATTATCGTTTTATCTCTGGAGTTGATCCTCTTTTTAATGCCAATATTCTTTTTGCTTTGTTAGCAGCAGCTTGGCATTGCATGCCATTGCTGAGCCTATCATCTACTAGGACCCCCAGGCCCTTTTCCATCCGAGATCCCCCCAGAGGTTCTCCCCCCAGTGTATAGATTGCATTCAGATTTTTGCCACCCAAATGCATTATTTTACATTTTTCCACATTGGACCTCATTTGCCATGTAGTTGCCCCTCCCCCATTCATTTGTTCAGATCTTCTTGAAAGGTTTCCACATCCTGCGGAGAAGTTATTGCCCTGCTTAGCTTAGTATCATCTGCAAATACAGAGATTGAACTGTTTATCCCATCCTCCAGGTCGTTTATGAACAAATAAATAGGATTGGTCCCAGCACAGAACCCTGGAGGACCCCACTACCCACCCCTGACCATTCTGAGTACTCCCCGGCGTACGTGATGGCTGCATGGCACCCGCGATTGCTTGTCACAGAGCAGGGACGTGGATCTGTGTGTGTAAACACACAGATCCACATCCTGTCAGGGGAGAAGAGACAGATCGTGTGTTCCTTGTATATATAAACACTGATCGGTCACCTCCCCCAGTCAGTCCCCTCCCCCCACAGTTAGAATCACTCCCTAGGTAACACATTTAACCCCTTGATGGCCCCCTAGTGTTAAGCCCTTCCCTGCCAGTGACATTTATACAGTAATCAGTACATCTTTATAGCACCGATGGCTGTATAATTGTCAGTGGTCCCAAAAATGTGTCAAAAGTATCTGATCTGTCCAAAAAATTCCATAAATCTATCCCCGATTTTCCCCTATCTCCCCTATAACTTTTGCGCAAACCAATCAATATATGCTTATTGCATTTCTTTTTACCAAAAATATGTAGAAGTATACATATCGGGCCTAAACTGAGGAAGAAATATGTTTTTTTTAAATATTTTTTGGGGGGATATTTATTATAGCAAAAATTTCAAAATTGTTGCTTTTTTTTAGAGTGCAAAAAATAAAAAGAGATGATAAAATGCCACCAAAAGAAAGCTCTATTTGTGGGAAAAAAATTATCAAAATTTCATATGGGTACAGTGTTGCATGACCGCGCAGTTGTCTTTCAAAATGTTACAGCGCTGAAAATTGGCCTGGGCAGGAAGGGGGTTAAAATGCCCAGTATTGAAGTGATTAAGTATCCTCGGGTGCAAGCCATCTGGTCCCGGTGATTTATTAATGTTAAGTTTCTCAAGTCTACTTCTAATTCTGTCCTCTGTTAGCCATGGAGGTGCTTCCTGTGTTGTGTCATGAGGATAAACACTGCAGTTTTGGTTACTGAAGCCCCCCGATTCACTCGTGAAGACTGAGGAGAAGAATAAATTCAATACCTTCGCCATCTCCCCATCCTTTGTAACCAGATGTCCTTCCTCATTCTTTATGGGGCCAATATTATCTGACCTCCCTTTCTCTCTATTTATATACTTAAAGAAATTTTTTTTACTTTCCTCTGCTATGTGCCTTTTGTGTACTATCTTAGCCGCCCTGATTGCTCCCTTACAATTCTTGTTGCATTCTTTGTAAAGTTGGAATGCTGATGATGATCCCTCAGCCTAGCATTTTTTGAAGGCCTTCTTTTATCCCATTTAGTATCTTCTATTGTTTTGGGTTTTTTTTGTTAACTTTGTTTTCTGAGAATAGATCTATGTTTATCCCAAGCATGTTTGAAGTTATTTACTGTTGACTGTCTCACTACGTCTGTTGGCAGTTTATTTCAAGCATCAACTACCCTTTCTATTCTTTTCTTTTCTATTTTTGTATTTTCTATTCTATTCTTTAATTTTATATTCTATTATGTTTTGTTCTATTGCATTCTGGTTTTTTTTTCTATTCTAGTCTTTTCTATTCTATTCCTTTATATTCTATTCTGTTTAATTCTTATTTATTCTATCCTATAAAGCGGCCTAAGTAGGAATCATCATCTTATTTCACTTTTTATACCTTACTGTATTTATTGCAATATGTTTCCCATACAAACTCATTTTCGAATTCCAATTCGGATAATTTGTTTCCTTTATAATATATATTTCGAATTCGTTAAAATCTGTTACTATTGTGATTTGGGTATTCGGATACCAAATTACAAAAATGTTGTCAGAATTTAGATTTGTAACCAAACAAACTGCACATGTCTTATACAAAGTATCCACTTCCTCAGCCTGTCTTCTCCTATCCGCTTTCACCCCCCCCCCCCCCCCCCCGTTATGTAGAGCAGACAGACTTTTATTATTCTTCCATTAAATAAGAATTGTGATTGAACATTTGCAGTGGCAATGGTTGTATAAATCTTTTCTTTTCTCCTCCATCCTGTATAGAGATCCGCTGTTATCATTTACATGAACATAACAGATGCTGATGAAATGTTCTCATTAGTCACCAAGGACGGCTATCACATGGGAAATCAACACATTTCAGGCAATTCACAATGACAACAACACACATTATACGGGTCAAAGAGAAAGCGATGGCTTCTGTGCTGACGAGCGTTTCCCCGCCATTCATCTTCAATGACAGCGGGTCTATTGTATAGGGAGGGCAGGTAAGTGTCACTTTCAGCACTTGAGTTGATGGCCATTTAGGAGGCTATCGGAGCTTCGCCCACATCGGGCTGCACTGGAATGTCGTCGCCCCCCCCCCCCCATACACTGATTATTGAGTTCATTGGGCCCTATCAGTAGTGGTCCTTCTGTGAGCACATTGTTCCTTTACCTAAGTCAGTGTCAGGAATCAGGAACATCTCCTTGGGTTCTGGGTTCCTACGAGAGCCTGCAACTCCTTGTGTACAGGGACTCTGGGGCTCAGTTTCCATTGATGGGCACAATGCGTGCCACGGTTTAGACTTGGGACTGTGATCAGAAATTACTGGCGCCTGCCTCTCCTGCCATGTCACCGGCCTCGCCCCTTGTAGAGGAACCCCCGTCTTCCCTTATCTGCTCACTATACCTGATCCGACCATATGGATGTCAAAAGGGATACAAACTTTGGGTGGTGTCACCAGAAGGGGTGAGCTGTTAAAGTTTTCAGATCTAAAACTTGAAATTTGAGCTTCCAAATCCCTATCTCTTTTGCTACCTCCAATCGCAACACGCTTTCGTAGTCCCAATTTGGCTCCACTAAGCTGGAACTCAGGTCCTAAATTTTGGAGAATGTTCTATTGGATGACTAAGCGAAAAAAAACAAAAAACGTTATCTTAATTATACAAAGGACTATTTCCTGTCTCACCCCCTTTGGTGGCTAAGCTTAGGGTGCAGTGGGTGGAGGAGGTCCCGGATCTAGGAGAAGAGGAGTGGGGCTTTCCCTTCACACACTTCACGCACAGGATTTATTACACCCCAGCAAGGTTACCTAAAATCTAACCCAGGTACAGAATGTTGGCGTTGCTCACAGTCACCAGCCAATTTTAGCCAAGTATTTTTGGCACTGCCAGGTAGTCAAGGAGTTCTGGTCTGCTGTTGGGCGCTGTATAACGGAGATCACATCTGTGCCTGTGCCCTTGAAGGTGGCAACATGCTTGCTTGGCTTGGTGAAGAGCTTGGCACCTACTAGGGCCCAACGTACCTTGCTTAGCTTGTTATTGTTTTATGCGCGCAAGGCACTGATCCTCTACTGGAAGAAACCCGTGACGCCTTCATTATCGTACTGGAAAGGGCTTGTGATTAGGGTGATTCTTTTCTATAAAGCAACATACCTGAGCAGAGGGTGTCCAAGGAAATTTGACAAAGTCTTGAAGATTTGGTTGGACAGCGATCTCTCAATAGCCTGATTAATTATATGGATTGCACTAATAGGGAGAAGGTTGTCGGAGTGGTGATGGAGATGGGTGTATATGGCACTGTAATTCTTGTACTAACATTGAGATTATTTAAGGATTTACTGCTGTTTAGGTAGCTCTATGCCAGGAAGATTGATGGCCTTATTACCCTGAGAACTGTGAAATCGTTATATTAATGCCTATAATATGATGTTGGTATACTTGCCACTTTTGTTTTAGGGGAATTGCATTCGGGAGGGTGGATTTGCCCACAGGGTGGTGAACCTGGACTGGGAAGGGGGGAAGGTTGTGGGAGTTTCTTTATTTTTACGTGTGTTTTCTATGACTCCCGCCAGTGGCTTCTGGTGGTTTTTTGTTTGGGGGGGGTGGCAAACAACCAAACCCCACCCGTGGCAACTTAAACCCCCCATCCCCCCCCGCTGTCTGCCGGTCAGTCCACTGGCACTTACCCCATCTAGGCGTTGGGCATCAGTGGACATCGGTGGGGATCGGGCATCGGTGGGCATCCGAGGAGCGGCAGGGAACGGGGCACCAAGCAATGGCGGGGATCAGGGCACCAAGCAATGGCGGAGATCCGCATCCGAGGAGCGGCGAGGATCGGGGCACCAAGCAACAGCGGGGATTGGGCATTCAAGGAGTGGCGGGGATCGGGCATCTGAGGAGTGGCGGGGATTGGGGTACCAAGCAACAGCCGGAATCAGGCACCCGAGGAGCGGTGGTGATCAGGGCACCAAGCAACAGCGGGGATCAGGCATCCGAGGAGTGGCGGAGATCGGGCGCCAGGCAGCGGTGGGGATCGGGCATCCGAGGAGTGGTGGGGATCAGGCTTCCGAGGAGTGGCAGGGTTCGGGATACCGAGCAAAGGCAGGGATCAGGCATCCGAGGAGCGGTGGGGATCGGGGCACCAGGCAGCGGTGGGGATCGGGCATCCTGAGGAGTTGCAGGGATCGGGCATCCAGGCATCAGCCATCGGCTCGTCTCCTCCTCGCTTCTATCATGCGTATCCTCCCCTCCTTTTAGGCATCCAATAGGATCGCCTGTCCTTTCAGCCAATCGGGTGACGGGTATCAGACCCGCTTCCCGATTAGACAGGAGGAGGATCAGCGTTGCAACAGCGAATATTCATTCGCTTTTACAAGACAACTGAGTGGGCTCCAGATGCAATGCTCTGCGACCCGAGCCCTAACAATATTGAAGCCTATCAGAGCCTCTGGCTCTAATCAGGTACTTAATAAAAAAACCCTGCTGCTGTAATTCATGCGCCCGGGGTCCTCATAGGCACGGATAGGGAGGGTGGCACCCATGCGCCCACAATGGACGGGCTGCCCCTGACTCCCGCCCTGCCTGGCGTGCTTTTGTTTACCTTCTATTTGTGTTTTTTGTACTATGCAAAATTTAATATATTTATTCATTATTTAATAAAAAAAAATTTGCACAAAAAAAAAGATACTTCACTGCCCGACACAACAGGCTCTCGCCCATAACAAGGTAAAGGTTCTACAAAGACAATGTATTCACGTGTCTCATCCATCACTTAGCCCATCTCATTCTATATCGCATATCATTTCTTGGGAGTGGGCGGAGCCATGCAAATTACTGCTTTACACCCCATTGGCCTTACACACATCCCGAACCGCTGGGGTACAGTGCAAATATTGCCCAATATTATACGGCCATTTATTCCAGTAAATGGTTAAAAATATTTTTCCCTGTCTGGAAGCTTTGCTACTTACCTGTGACACAAGGAGGGTGAAATGAACTGCCTGCAATGCCGGGCTGCAGTGACCATTTTTGGGGAAGACCATGAATATCGCTCAGCTATTCAGTGTATTCAACCCCGGGGGCAGCCACATTGGGTGAGTCTATACACGCGCCCGACAGATTGTAATTAGCTGAAGAAGGACATAGACATAGTTACCAACATTGTCAAAACATTTTTATAGGTACACTTTTTTGTCTGTAGGTGGAGCCTTATTATAATTAGGGGGCGGGGCATTCGTTGTTGGTGTGAAGTAGTGGAGAAGAATAAAAGTGGCGTGCTAAGTGCGGCAAAAAAATGGGCGTAGTTTAAATGAAATATTGGGCGTGGCTTAAAGGGGTGTGGTTAGAGTCTGAGATAAAAGAGGGATGGAGGGAGGAGGAGAGGGGTGGAGGACGAAAGAAAGGTGCAGCTTGCTACTTGTCACCAGAGATGCAGCTTGTTACTTGTCACCAGAGATGCAGCGCTCACTTGTCACCAGAGATGCAGCCCTCACTTGTCACCAGAGATGCAGCGCTCACTTGTCACCAGAGATGCAGTGCTCACTTGTCACCAGAGATGCAGCACTCACTTGTCACCAGAGATGCAGCGCTCATTTGTCACCAGAGATGCAGCGCTCATTTGTCACCAGAGATGCAGCGCTCACTTGTCACCAGGGATGCAGCGCTCACTTGTCACCAGAGATGCAGTGCTCACTTGTCACCAGAGATGCAGCGCTCACTTGTCACCAGGGATGCAGCGCTCACTTGTCACCAGAGATGCAGCACTCATTTGTCACCAGAGATGAAGCGCTCACTTGTCACCAGAGATGGAGCTTGTTACTTGTCACCAGAGATGCTGTGCTCATTTGTCACCAGAGATGCAGTGCTCACTTGTCACCAGAGATGCAGCACTCATTTGTCACCAGAGATGCAGCGCTCACTTGTCACCAGGGATGCAGCGCTCACTTGTCACCAGAGATGCAGTGCTCACTTGTCACCAGAGATGCTGTGCTCACTTGTCACCAGAGATGCAGGGCTCACTTGCCACCAGAGATGCAGCTTGTTACTTGTCACCAGAGATGCAGTGCTCACTTGTCACCAGAGATGCAGCACTCATTTGTCACCAGAGATGAAGCGCTCACTTGTCACCAGAGATGGAGCTTGTTACTTGTCACCAGAGATGCTGTGCTCATTTGTCACCAGAGATGCAGTGCTCACTTGTCACCAGAGATGCAGCACTCATTTGTCACCAGAGATGCAGCGCTCACTTGTCACCAGGGATGCAGCGCTCACTTGTCACCAGAGATGCAGTGCTCACTTGTCACCAGAGATGCTGTGCTCACTTGTCACCAGAGATGCAGCACTCATTTGTCACCAGAGATGCAGCGCTCACTTGTCACCAGAGATGCAACGCTCACTTGCCACCAGACATGCAGCAATAAACTTGTCACCAGAGATGCAGTGCTCAATTGTCACCAGAGATGCAGCGCTCACTTGTCACCAGAGATGCAGCACTCACTTGTCACCAGAGATGCAGTGCTCACTTGTCACCAGAGATGCAGCACTCACTTGTCACCAGAGATGCAGTGCTCACTTGTCACCAGAGATGCAGCACTCACTTGTCACCAGAGATGCAGTGCTCACTTGTCACCAGAGATGCAGCGCTCACTTGTCACCAGAGATGCAGCGCTCACTTGTCACCACAGATGCAGCACTCACTTGTCACCAGAGATGCAGCACTCACTTGTCACCAGAGATGCAGCACTCACTTGTCACCAGAGATGCAGCTTGTTACTTGTCACCAGAGATGCAGCGCTCACTTGTCACCAGAGCTGCAACGCTCACTTGTCACCAAAGATGCATTGCTCACTTGTCACCAGACATGCAGCACTCACTTGTCACCAGAGATGCAGCGCTCACTTGTCACCAGAGATGCAGTGCTCACTTGTCACCAGAGATGCAGCGCTCACTTGTCACCAGAGATGCAGTGCTCAATTGTCACCAGAGATGCAGCGCTCACTTGTCACCAGAGATGCAGTGCTCAATTGTCACCACAGATGCAGCACTCACTTGTCACCAGAGATGCAGCACTCACTTGTCACCAGAGATGCAGCGCTCACTTGTCACCAGAGATGCAGCACTCACTTGTCACCAGAGATGCAGCTTGTTACTTGTCACCAGAGATGCAGCGCTCACCTGTCACCAAAGATGCATTGCTCACTTGTCACCAGACATGCAGCACTCACTTGTCACCAGAGATGCAGTGCTCAATTGTCACCAGAGATGCAGCGCTCACTTGTCACCAGAGATGCAACGCTCACTTGCCACCAGAGATGCAGCTTGTTACTTGTCACCAGAGATGCAACGCTCACTTGCCACCAGACATGCAGCAATAAACTTGTCACCAGAGATGCAGTGCTCAATTGTCACCAGAGATGCAGCACTCACTTGTCACCAGAGATGCAGCGCTCACTTGTCACCAGAGATGCAGCGCTCACTTGTCACCACAGATGCAGCACTCACTTGTCACCAGAGATGCAGCACTCACTTGTCACCAGAGATGCAGCACTCACTTGTCACCAGAGATGCAGCTTGTTACTTGTCACCAGAGCTGCAACGCTCACTTGTCACCAAAGATGCATTGCTCACTTGTCACCAGACATGCAGCACTCACTTGTCACCAGAGATGCAGCGCTCACTTGTCACCAGAGATGCAGTGCTCACTTGTCACCAGAGATGCAGCGCTCACTTGTCACCAGAGATGCAGTGCTCAATTGTCACCAGAGATGCAGCGCTCACTTGTCACCAGAGATGCAGTGCTCACTTGTCACCAGAGATGCAGAGCTCACTTGTCACCACAGATGCAGCGCTCACTTGTCACCACAGATGCAGCACTCACTTGTCACCAGAGATGCAGCACTCACTTGTCACCAGAGATGCAGCGTTCACTTGTCACCAGAGATGCAGCACTCACTTGTCACCAGAGATGCAGCTTGTTACTTGTCACCAGAGATGCAGCGCTCACTTGTCACCAAAGATGCATTGCTCACTTGTCACCAGACATGCAGCACTCACTTGTCACCAGAGATGCAGTGCTCAATTGTCACCAGAGATGCAGCGCTCACTTGTCACCAGAGATGCAATGCTCACTTGTCACCAAAGATGCAGAGCTCACTTGCCACCAGACATGCAGCGCTCACTTGTCACCAGAGATGCTGTGCTCAATTGTCACCAGAGATGCAGCGCTCACTTGTCACCAGAGATGCAATGCTCAATTGTCACCAAAGATGCAGCGCTCACTTGCCACCAGAGATGCAGCACTCACTTGTCACCAGAGATGCAGTGCTCAATTGTCACCAAAGATGCACCACTCACTTGTCACCAGAGATGCAGCACTCACTTGTCACCAGGGATGCAGCACTCACTTGTCACCAGGGATGCAGCGCTCACTTGTCACCAGAGATGCAGCGCTCACTTGTCACCAGAGATGCAGCACTCACTTGTCACCAGAGATGCAGCGCTCACTTGTCACCAGAGATGCAGCGCTCACTTGTCACCAGAGCTGCAATACTCACTTGTCACCAAAGATGCAGAGCTCACTTGTCACCAGAGATGCAGAGCTCACTTGTCACCAGAGATGCAGCGCTCATTTGTCACCAGAGATGCAGTGCTCACTTGTCACCAGAGATGGTGCACTCACTTGCCACCAGAGATGCAGCGCTCACTTGTCACCACAGATGCAGCACTCACTTGTCACCAGAGATGCAGAGCTCACTTGTCACCAGAGATGCAGCGCTCACTTGTCACCACAGATGCAGCACTCACTTGTCACCAGAGATGCAGAGCTCACTTGTCACCAGAGATGCAGAGCTCACTTGTCACCAGAGATGCAGCGCTCACTTGTCACCAGAGATGCAGCTTGTTACTTGTCACCAGAGATGCAGCGCTCACTTGTCACCAGAGATGAAGCGCTCGCTTGTCACCAGAGATGCAGCGCTCACTTGTCACCAAAGATGCAGAGCTCACTTGTCACCAAAGATGCAGAGCTCACTTTTCACCAGAGATGCAGCGCTCACTTGTCACCAGAGATGCAGCTTGTTACTTGTCACCAGAGATGCAGCGCTCACTTGTCACCAGAGATGAAGCGCTCACTTGTCACCAGAGATGCAGCGCTCACTTGTCACCAAAGATGCAGCGCTCACTTGTCACCAAAGATGCAGAGCTCACTTGTCACCAGACATGCAGCACTCACTTGTCACCAGAGATGCAGTGCTCAATTGTCACCAGAGATGCAGCGCTCACTTGTCACCAGAGGTGCAGAGCTCACTTGTCACCAAAGATACAGAGCTCACTTGCCACCAGACATGCAGCGCTCACTTGTCACCAGAGATGCTGTGCTCAATTGCCACCAGAGAGGCAGCGCTCACTTGTCACCAGAGATGCAACGCTCACTTGTCACCAGAGATGCAACGCTCACTTGCCACCAGAGATGCAACGCTCACTTGTCACCAAAGATGCAGAGCTCACATGTCACCAGACATGCAGCGCTCACTTGTCACCAGAGATGCAACGCTCACTTGTCACCAGACATGCAGCACTCACTTGTCACCAGAGATGCAGTGCTCAATTGTCACCAGAGATGCAGCGCTCACTTGTCACCAGAGATGCAGAGCTCACTTGTCACCAGAGATGCAGCGCTCAATTGTCACCAAAGATACAGAGCTCACTTGCCACCAGACATGCAGCGCTCACTTGTCACCAGAGATGCTGTGCTCAATTGTCACCAAAGATGCAGAGCTCACTTGTCACCAGAGATGCAGCACTCACTTGTCACCAGAGATGCAACGCTCACTTGCCACCAGACATGCAGCAATAAACTTGTCACCAGAGATGCAATGCTCAATTGTCACCAGAGATGCAGCGCTCACTTGTCACCAGAGATGCAGTGCTCACTTGCCACCAGAGATGCATCGCTCACTTGTCACCAGAGATGCAGCGCTCACTTGTCACCAGAGATGCAGCTTGTTACTTGTCACCAGAGATGCAGCACTCACTTGTCACCAGAGATGCAGCTTGTTACTTACCACCAGAGATGCAGCACTCACTTGTCACCAGAGCTGCAACGCTTACTTGTCACAAAAGATGCAGAGCTCACTTGTCACCAGAGATGCAGTGCTCACTTGTCACCAGAGATGCAGCTTGTTAGTTGTCACCAGAGCTGCAGCACTCACTTGTCACCAGAGATGCAGCTTGTTACTTGCCACCAGACATGCAGCGCTCACTTGTCACCAGAGATGCAGCGCTCACTTGTCACCAGACATGCAGCGCTCAATTGTCACCAGAGATGCAGTGCTCAATTGTCACCAGAGATGCAATGCTCACTTGTCACCAAAGATGCAGAGCTCACTTGCCACCAGACATGCAGCGCTCACTTGTCACCAGAGATGCAGTGCTCAATTGTCACCAGAGATCCAGAGCTCACTTGTCACCAGAGATGCAACGCTCAATTGTCACCAAAGATGCAGAGCTCACTTGTCACCAGAGATGCAGAGCTCACTTGTCACCAAAGATGCAGAGCTCACTTGCCACCAGACATGCATCACTCACTTGTCACCAGAGATGCAGCTTGTTACTTGTCACCAGAGATGCAGCGCTCATTTGTCACCAGAGATGAAGCGCTCACTTGTCACCAGAGATGAAGCGCTCACTTGTCACCAGAGATGCAGCGCTCACTTGTCACCAGAGATGCACTGCTCACTTGTCATCAGAGATGCAGCACTCACTTGTCACCAGAGATGAAGCGTTCACTTGTCACCAGAGATGTAGCTCACTTGTCACCAGAGATGCAGTGCTCACTTGTCACCAGAGATGTAGCTCACTTGTCACCAGAGATGCAGCGCTCACTTGTCATCAGAGATGTAGCGCTCACTTGCCACTAGAGATGCAGCGCTCACTTGTCATCAGAAATGCAGCGCTCACTTGTCACCAGAGATGCAGCGCTCACATGTCTTTAGAGATACAGCGCTCACTTGTCACCAGAGTTGCAGCGCTCACTTGTCACCAGAGATGTAGCTCACTTGTCACCAGAGATTAGGGATGAGCTTCGTGTTCGAATCGAACGCATGTTCGACTCGAACATCGGCTGTTCGACCGTCCGTCGAATTGCGAACGTTATGGGCCGTTCGCGCCAAATTCGTGTGGCGCGTCATGGCCCATAATTCACTGCGGCATCGCAGTGCATTGCTGGCTGATGATTGGCCAAGCATGCACTATGACCCGCATGCTTGGCCAATCAAAGCGCCGTCAGTAGAGAGAGCTGTAATTGGCCAAAGCCAGGGTGGCTTTGGCCAATTATGGCTCAGGGGATTTAGTACACGCCCCACACTATATAAGGCCGCCTGCACGGCGGTCCTGTGTAGTGTGTTCCGGTGTGCTGATAGAGAGAGAGACAGACAGTGTCATTTGATTTGAGTTAGCTAGATTAGGTTAGATCTGTTCCTGCTATTTACATTTAGTGCAGTGCGTCCTGCTCACAGTGTTCAGCTAGATCCGTTCCTGCTATTTACATTTAGTGCAGTGCGTCCTGCTCACAGTGTTCAGCTAGATCCGTTCCTGCTATTTACATTTAGTGCAGTCAGTGCGTCCTGCTCACAGTGTTCAGCTAGATCCGTTCCTGCTATTTACATTTAGTGCAGTGCGTCCTGCTCACAGTGTTCAGCTAGATCTGTTCCTGCTATTTACATTTAGTGCAGTTCGTCCTGCTCACAGTGTTCAGCTAGATCCGTTCCTGCTATTTACATTGAGTGCAGTGCGTCCTGCTCACAGTGTTCAGCTAGATCTGTTCCTGCTATTTACATTTAGTGCAGTCAGTGCGTCCTGCTCACAGTGTTCAGCTAGATCTGTTCCTGCTATTTACATTTAGTGCAGTGCGTCCTGCTCACAGTGTTCAGCTAGATCTGTTCCTGCTATTTACATTTAGTGCAGTGCGTCCTGCTCACAGTGTTCAGCTAGATCTGTTCCTGCTATTTACATTTAGTGCAGTGCGTCCTGCTCACAGTGTTCAGCTAGATCCGTTCCTGCTATTTACATTTAGTGCAGTCAGTGCGTCCTGCTCACAGTGTTCAGCTAGATCCGTTCCTGCTATTTACATTTAGTGCAGTCAGTGCGTCCTGCTCACAGTGTTCAGCTAGATCCGTTCCTGCTATTTACATTTAGTGCAGTCAGTGCATCCTGCTCACAGTGTTCAGCTAGATCTGTTCCTGCTATTTACATTTAGTGCAGTGCGTCCTGCTCACAGTGTTCAGCTAGATCTGTTCCTGCTATTTACATTTAGTGCAGTGCGTCCTGCTCACAGTGTTCAGCTAGATCTGTTCCTGCTATTTACATTTAGTGCAGTGCGTCCTGCTCACAGTGTTCAGCTAGATCCGTTCCTGCTATTTACATTTAGTGCAGTGCGTCCTGCTCACAGTGTTCAGCTAGATCTGTTCCTGCTATTTACATTTAGTGCAGTTCGTCCTGCTCACAGTGTTCAGCTAGATCCGTTCCTGCTATTTACATTGAGTGCAGTGCGTCCTGCTCACAGTGTTCAGCTAGATCCGTTCCTGCTATTTACATTTAGTGCAGTGCGTCCTGCTCACAGTGTTCAGCTAGATCTGTTCCTGCTATTTACATTTAGTGCAGTGCGTCCTGCTCACAGTGTTCAGCTAGATCCGTTCCTGCTATTTACATTTAGTGCAGTGCGTCCTGCTCACAGTGTTCAGCTAGATCTGTTCCTGCTATTTACATTTAGTGCAGTGCGTCCTGCTCACAGTGTTCAGCTAGATCCGTTCCTGCTAATTACATTTAGTGCAGTGCGTCCTGCTCACAGTGTTCAGCTAGATCCGTTCCTGCTATTTACATTTAGTGCAGTCAGTGCGTCCTGCTCACAGTGTTCAGCTAGATCTGTTCCTGCAATTTACATTTAGTGCAGTCAGTGCGTCCTGCTCACAGTTTTCAGCTAGATCTGTTCCTGCTATTTACATTTAGTGCAGTGCGTCCTGCTCACAGTGTTCAGCTAGATCCGTTCCTGCTATTTACATTTAGTGCAGTGCGTCCTGCTCACAGTGTTCAGCTAGATCTGTTCCTGCTATTTACATTTAGTGCAGTTCGTCCTGCTCACAGTGTTCAGCTAGATCCGTTCCTGCTATTTACATTGAGTGCAGTGCGTCCTGCTCACAGTGTTCAGCTAGATCCGTTCCTGCTATTTACATTTAGTGCAGTGCGTCCTGCTCACAGTGTTCAGCTAGATCCGTTCCTGCTATTTACATTTAGTGCAGTGCGTCCTGCTCACAGTGTTCAGCTAGATCTGTTCCTGCTATTTACATTTAGTGCAGTGCGTCCTGCTCACAGTGTTCAGCTAGATCCGTTCCTGCTATTTACATTTAGTGCAGTGCGTCCTGCTCACAGTGTTCAGCTAGATCCGTTCCTGCTATTTACATTTAGTGCAGTCAGTGCGTCCTGCTCACAGTGTTCAGCTAGATCCGTTCCTGCTATTTACATTTAGTGCAGTCAGTGCGTCCTGCTCACAGTGTTCAGCTAGATCCGTTCCTGCTATTTACATTTAGTGCAGTGCGTCCTGCTCACAGTGTTCAGCTAGATCCATTCCTGCTATTTACATTTAGTGCAGTCAGTGCGTCCTGCTCACAGTGTTCAGCTAGATCCGTTCCTGCTATTTACATTTAGTGCAGTCAGTGCGTCCTGCTCACAGTGTTCAGCTAGATCCGTTCCTGCTATTTACATTTAGTGCAGTCAGTGCGTCCTGCTCACAGTGTTCAGCTAGATCCGTTCCTGTTATCTTCCTACTGACAGGCAGGCTTGTCTGGTTACAGTATATAAAGCTACCTGAAGAAAATTACAGGTGTTCTATCCCAGCTTAGTGCAGCTACAGGCCATTAGTATGTCTGGAAGGCCAAGAAGGAGAGGCAGACAGTCACAAGCCAATAAGAGAGGGCAAGCAGGCTCTGTGTCTAGTGCTGGTCGTGGAGACGGTGCATCCTCATCAGCCCGTGGCCATGGGACACGCTTGGCCTTTTTTTCGGCAGCTGGCCGTGTTGAGCCGCAACATGCAGAAAACTTGGTCGAGTGGATGACCAAGCCGTCCTCATCCTCCTCATCCTCTCTCACCCATGCCCAGGGTGCTTTGTCTGGCAAAGCAGCGGCCTCTTCCCTCAGCTCAATGTCATCAGTGACTCCTTCCCTAGCTCCACCATGTCCTCCTGAGGATTCCCTCGAACTGTTTGACCACAGTGTTGGGTACATGCTCCAGGAGGATGCCCAGCGTTTGGAAGGCTCTGATGATGATACTGAGCTCGATGAAGGCAGTAACATGAGCACGGACAGAGGGGGTGCCCAAGAAGGACAGCAATCTGGCAGTCATGCTCCCCCTGCTGCAGCATACTGCCAGGTTTGCTCCAGTGATGAGGAGGGAGGGGATGATGAGGTCACTGACTCAACGTGGGTGCCTGATAGGAGAGAGGAGGAGGAGGAGGAGGCGGCACATCACCAACGAGGCAGGATGCCCTCCAGGGGCCAGCCTAAGGGCAGCACATTGACTGCATCACACCCCAAAGCTCCACATGTGCAGGGCGCTGCAGTCTCTGCGCGTTATTCAAAAAGTTCTTTGGTGTGGGCCTTTTTTGAGACGAGTGCATCAGATCGCACCGTTGCTATTTGCAACATATGTCTCAAGCGTATCTCGCGTGGCCAAAACATCTGCCATGCAGTTCGTTGGCAAGCATATCTAAAAGACCCACACCAAAGAACAAAGAGGATCTCTCCTTGCTCCTCATCAGCTGAGATTTCCAACCCCACTAGACCTTCAGTCCTCTCTGAGACCTGCAGTGAGAGGAATGAAGGTGTAGAATTAGGTGTGTCACAGCCAAGTACTTGTGGGCAATCTGCTTTTGGTACACCGACGTCAGATTGTACCAGGCAAATTTCCCTGCCCCAGCTGCTGCACCGCCGAAAGAAGTTTGCTCCCAGCCATCCACATGCCCAGCGGTTGAATGCTAGCTTGGCAAAATTGCTAGCACTTCAACTGCTGCCTTTTCAGTTGGTAGACTCTGCCCCCTTCCGTGAGTTTGTGGAATGTGCGGTTCCTCAGTGGCAGGTTCCCAAACGCCACTTTTTCTCACGGAAGGCGATTCCGGCTCTCTACCGGCATGTGGAAGGCAATGTCCATGCCTCGCTGGACAGGGCGGTCAGCGGTAAGGTGCATATTATCGCTGACTCATGGTCCAGCAGGCATGGACAGGGACGTTACTTAAGTTTCACGGCGCATTGGGTGACTCTGCTGGCAGCTGGGAAGGATGCAGGACAAGGTGCAGTAGTGTTGGAGGTTGTTCCGCCACCACGCCTCCAAAATGCTGATTGTGACACACCTCTCTCCTCCACCCCCTCCTCTTCTTCTTCCTCCATGGCCTCTTCCTCGGAACCAGCGGTGCTCCGTAGGCGTTCAAGGGGCTACGCAAGTACGCAGGCCAAAAGATGCCATGCGGTGCTTGAGCTGGTGTGCTTGGGGGACAGGAGCCACACTGGGGCAGAGGTTCTGTCAGCTCTGCAGGGGCAGGTTCAGAGGTGGTTGACGCCACGCCAACTTAAGGCAGGAATGGTGGTTTGCGACAATGGCACCAACCTCCTCTCTGCCCTCCGACAGGGACAACTGACCCATGTGCCCTGTTTGGCTCACGTCCTTAACTTGGTGGTGCAGCGGTTCTTGGGCAGGTACCCGGGCTTACAGGATGTCCTGAGGCAGGCCAGGAAAGTCTGTGTGCATTTCCGCCGGTCATATAATGCCAGTGCTCGGCTGACGGACCTCCAAAAGGAGTTTAACCTGCCCAAGAACCGCCTAATCTGTGACATGCCCACCAGGTGGAACTCGACATTGGCCATGCTGCAGCGGCTGCACACGCAGCAGAGGGCCATCAATGAGTACCTGTGCGACTATGGCACCAGGACAGGGTCAGGGGACCTTGGTTTTTTTTCCCCACGCCAGTGGGCCATGATCAGGGATGCATGCACTGTCCTGTCACCATTCGAGGAGGCCACGAGGATGGTGAGCACTGACAGTGCATGCATCAGTGACACTGTCCCCCTTGTCCACCTGTTGGAGCACACGCTGCGTGGAATAATGGACAGGGCACTTGAGGCAGAACAGAGGCAGGAAGAGGAGGACTTCCTTAGCTCTCAAGGCCCCCTTTATCCAGACAGTGTTCCTGCGTGCCCGCCGATCACACAGGAAGAGGACGAGGAGGAGGAGGAGGAGGAGGAGGAGGAGGAGGAGGAAGATTGTGTCAGTATGGAGGTGGAGCCTGGCACTCAGCATCAGCAGTCTTTAAGGGATCAGTCCCAAGGAACACATGGACTTGTACGTGGCTGGGAGGAGGTGGCTGCGGACGTTGTTGTCCTTAGTGACCCAGAGGACTCCGGACCGAATGCCTCAGCAAACCTACGCTGCATGGCCTCCCTGATCCTGCAAAGCCTGCGTAAGGATCCTCGTATTCGTGGTATCAAGGAGAAGGACCAATACTGGCTGGCAACCCTCCTTGATCCACGTTACAAGGGTAAGGTTGCGGACCTTATCTTGCCATCGCAGAGGGAGCAGAGGATGAAACATCTTCGGGAGGCCTTGCAGAAAGGTCTGTGCAACGCGTTCCCAGAGACTGGGAGGTTACAAACTCCTGTTTCTGGACAACGTGTTGCTGAGGCTTCGTTCAGTCAAAGAAGGAGCGATGGAGAAGGTGGCCGTCTGACCGATGCGTTCAGACAATTTTTTGGTCCGCAGCCCCAAGGTATGATCGGTTCCAGCAACCATCGCCAGCGTCTGTTTTACATGGTGCAGGAATACCTAGGGGCAAGATCAGACTTGGACACCTTTCCCACCGAAAATCCTCTGGGTTACTGGGTCTTGAGGATGGATCACTGGCCAGAGCTTGCACAGTATGCAATTGAGCTACTGGCCTGTCCTGCATCCAGCGTTCTTTCGGAACGCACATTCAGTGCTGCTGGAGGCGTGGTAACCGATCACAGGGTGTGTCTGTCCACTGACTCGGTCGATCGGCTGACCTTCATAAAAATGAATCAGTCTTGGATCACCACCAGCTACCAAGCACCTGATGCTGATGTAACTGAATAATTTTTTTCAGATCCCTTCAAAGACTGCCTATGCTGATGCTGAGTGACTATCCCTGAGTAATTATCCTCTTCCTCCTCAATCATCACGCTGATAGCTTGTAAGAACATTTTTGGTTCTGGGCGCCACCACCAGTGCCTAAGGCACAATTTTTCAGCCCCTGTCTAACAGGGGCGTGTAATTACAATTTTTGATGCAATACTTTGCAGCAGGGCTTGTTCCTGCGTTCCAACTAGAGTGTCTGTGAGGGGTTGCAGTGTTGTGGCACCAGCACCAGTGCCTAAGACCCAATTTTTCAGCCCCTGTCTAACAGGGGCGTGTAATTACAATTTTTGATGCAATACTTTGCAGCAGGGCTTGTTCCTGCGTTTCAACTAGAGTGTCTGTGAGGGGTTGCAGTGTTGTGGCACCAGCACCAGTGCCTAAGACCCAATTTTTCTGCCCCTGTCTAACAGGGGCGTGTAATTACAATTTTTGATGCAATACTTTGCAGCAGGGCTCGTTCCTGCGTTCCAACTAGAGTGTCTGTGAGGGGTTGCAGTGTTGTGGCACCAGCACCAGTGCCTAAGACCCAATTTTTCTGCCCCTGTCTAACAGGGGCGTGTAATTACAATTTTTGATGCAATACTTTGCAGCAGGGCTCGTTCCTGCGTTCCAACTAGAGTGTCTGTGAGGGGTTGCAGTGTTGTGGCACCAGCACCAGTGCCTAAGGCCCAATTTTTCTGCCCCTGTCTAACAGGGGCGTGTAATTACAATTTTTGATGCAATACTTTGCAGCAGGGCTCGTTCCTGCGTTCCAACTAGAGTGTCTGTGAGGGGTTGCAGTGTTGTGGCACCAGCACCAGTGCCTAAGGCCCAATTTTTCTGCCCCTGTCTAACAGGGGCGTGTAATTACAATTTTTGATGCAATACTTTGCAGCAGGGCTCGTTCCTGCGTTCCAACTAGAGTGTCTGTGAGGGGTTGCAGTGTTGTGGCACCAGCACCAGTGCCTAAGGCCTAATTTTTCAGCTCCTGTTCAACAGGGGCATGTAATTACAATTCTTGATCTAATATTTCACAGCAGGGCCCTGTGAGGGCTTACAGTGTTTTGGCCACAGCAACACCTAAGGCCCAAATTTCTGCTGAGTATATAGGGCAGGACCCTACTTTCAAACATCTAACTTACAAACGACTCCTACTTGCAAACGGAAGGAGACAACAGGAAGTGAGATGAAATCTACCCCTAAGGAAGGGAAATTCTCTCCTGTAAGAGTTAATATGGGAAAACAATTTCTCCTTTCCACTGATGCTTTCCAATCCTTGTTCCACAAAAAAACCCAAATTTTCAAAAAACATTTTTCATTGGGACAAAAAAGTGAGGTGAAATCTTCTGAAGAGGAGGAAAGACGCAAAACAAATGTCACAGGGGTGATAACCCTTCCCTATGTTTTCCAAAAAGCTTAGAAAAGATTTTTTGGCTGGAGCTAAACACATTAAAAATGTTCAAAATTACAAACAGATTCTACTTAACAACAAACCTACAGTCCCTGTCTTGTTTGCACCGCCTGTATACTGCTGTTCAGAGTATATAGGGACCTTTCCTTATTTTAATTTGGGTGCGGGGTTCCCCTTAATATCCATACAAGACCCAAAGGGCCTGGTAATGGACTGGGGGGTACCCATGCCGTTTGTCTCACTGATTTTCATCCATATTGCCATGACCCGACATGACATTAAACCCGCAAGCAGTTTTAAATGAGATTTTTTCCTTTAAAAATGACATTTGGTGCAGGGACTGTTCTAAACATGGGAAACACGCGTCACTTTACAGGCATACTATAGACACCCCCCAGGTACGATATTTAAAGGAATATTTCACTTTTTTTTTTTACTTTAAGCATCATTAAAATCACTGCTCCCGAAAAAACGGCCGTTTTTAAAAGTTTTTTTTGCATTGATACATGTTCCCTGGGGTAGGACCCGGGTCCCCACACCCTTTTTAGGACAATACCATGCAAATTAGCCTTTAAAATGAGCACTTTTGATTTCGAACGTTCGAGTCCCATAGACGTCAATGGGGTTCTAACGTTCGTGCGAACTTGCGGTCCGTTCGCGGGTTCTGGTGCGAACCGAACCGGGGGGTGTTCGGCTCATCCCTACCAGAGATATAGCTCACTTGCCACCAGAGATGCAGCGCTCACTTGTCATCAGAAATGCAGCGCTCACTTGTCACCAGAGATGCAGCGCTCACATGTCTTTAGAGATACAGCGCTCACTTGTCACCAGAGTTGCAGCGCTCACTTGTCACCAGAGATGTAGCTCACTTGTCACCAGAGATATAGCTCACTTGTCACCAGAGATGAAGCGCTCACTTGTCACCAGATATGAAGCACTCACTTGTCACCAGAGATGCAGCGCTCACTTGTCACCAGAGATGCAGCGCTCACTTGTCACCAGAGATGCAGCGCTCACTTGTCACCAGAGATGCAGCGCTCACTTGTCACCAGAGATGCAGCATTTACTTGCCACCAGATGCAGCTTGCCACTAGATTCTGAGACTTCCATGCTGATGTATCGCCAGAGCCACCGATCCAGGGTCAGCACTGGTGATCTTGTCTCCGCCGCCATTTTTGCAAAGAGCAGCTCTCGTAGAGGCTGAGGGGAATAAAAAAGAGGCGGAGCCTAGGTGGCAATGAAAGCGGCTGCCAATAGAAATAGAGCTGCCGCTAACCCCCCGCCTCGCGGCCTGGCCCACAACCCGGGCTCCGCCTCTTGTTTCTTCCCCGCCTTGGCTGCCAAGGAGAGCTGCTCTTCACAAAAATGTCAGTGACCCCGGATCTCTATCGGTGGTGACGGGCAATTGATCAAGGACACCAGGACAAAGCCAATTTCCCGTGAATTTTCCCGGGACACGGTAAGACCAGGATTTAGGTCTGAATACTGTGAATGTCCCGTGAAAATTGGGACTGTTGGCAAGTATGCATAGAGGAAGTGGATATGGACAGCTCTTTATCCTGGGACAACATGAACCTGCTGGGAGGAACTGGGGCTTGTGGCAGATGTAGTTCCCAGACAGACTGAGTCTGTGTATTAGATTGGCAATGGAATTAAACATCCCAGCATGACCAGGGCTCTGTGAATAGGAAAAGGAAGCTCTATTCCCAGGCCAGAGGCAGATATGGTGGGGACATTGTCAGGTACTAGCAAGCTGCTAACAGACCGGTTTGCCACAGTCTCAGGGACACAGAGAGGTGGAGTAGCGGACATCTCCTGGTACATGAGAATGCCAATGTTGCTCACTAGTGCTGCCTGTTGATCACTGGGGGGAATGCCACTGGATTTGGGCCCCAACATGCTGGCCAGCAGGGAAAGGGTTTAATACAGACTGACAAACTGTGAATGCAATATTGCCCCTTAGACGGGACCATTCCCAGTATAGGGCTTGGTGGATCATCCTCTGAACCATTGGCTTATTATCCACGTTATATCCTATTTGTTGATATAAAAAAAAACTATATATTATATTGTTCATACATGTATTGTGTATATTGTGCATTCACATCAGTTCCTACCCTCAAGGAGTTTACAATCCAAGGTCCCCACCTCACATTCACACATACACATAGGAGGGCCAATATAGACAGGAGCCAAATAACCTCCCAGCATGTCTTTGGAGTGAGGGAGGAAACTCACGGGGGCACAGGAAGAACATGCAAACTCTATGCAGGTGGTGCCATGGTTGGGATTCAAACTGATGACCCCGGTGCTGCCAGGCAAACGTGTTATCTACTGAGCTGCCTGGCAGCACTGGTGTGGGGTGCTGCTGTGTGGGGATGCTTTTGAAATGGCATGTTTTTCCAAGCCACACAAAAAACATGCTCTCTTCAACAGATGCATGCAGATGCCAATCATTCTTAATGGCACCCCCACGTATACGGCAAACATGCATGCGTTTCTCCACAACACACACTGCCTGCAGGCTAGGGGGAGGGGTGGTCATTCTCGGGCCCTGGCCCTGTCAGGTAGACTGTAGAGGGCCCCATGATTTCTAACAGTGGCCCTGGTTGCACATATACAAGGGGTGTGTATATTTGTAGGGAGTGCTTTGCCTGCTTATTATTGGTGGGGCACTATGACATCACCTGGCAGGATAGCTCAGGTGGGTTCAGATTAGGATCCCAACATGCCAAAGCTCATCTCTGATTAAATACAGGCCCTGGCCCTGTCAGGTAGACTTTTGAGGGCCCCATGATTTCCAGTGATGGTCCTGGTAGCACATACAGTGCCTTGAAAAAGTATTCATACCCCTTGAACCCAAAAACATACATATATTTTTTTGGGGATTTTATGTGATAGACCAAAACATAGTGGCACATAATTGTGAAGTGGAAGGAAAATGATAACTGATACAAATAAATATATGAAAAGTGTGGGGGGGGGGGGGCATTTGTATGGCGCCCCCCGGAGTCAATACTTTGTAGAACCCCCTTTCTCTACAAGTCTTTTTGGGGATGTCTCTACCAGCTTTGCACATCAAGAGAGGGACATTTCTCCCCATTCTTCTTTGTAAAATATCTCAAGCTCTGTCAGATTGGATGGAGAGAGTCTGTGAACAGCAATCTTCAAGTCTTGCCACAGATTCTCAATGTGATTTAGGTCTGGACTGTGACTGGGCCATTCTAACACATGAATATGCTTTGATGTAAACCATTCCATTGTAGCTCTGGCTGTATGTTTCGGGTCGTTGTCCTGGTAGAAGGTGAACCTCCACACAGGTCTCAAGTCTTTTGCCGACTCTAACAGATTTTCTTCTAAGATTGTCCTGTATTTGTCTCCATCCATTTTCCCATCAACTCTGACCAGCTTCCCTGTCCCTGCTGAAGAATAGCATCCCCACCACATGATGCTGCCACCACCATGTTTCACGGTGGGGATGGTGTGTTCAGGGTGATGTGCAGTGTTAGTTTTCCCCCACACATAGCATTTTGCTTTTAGGCCAAGAAGTTGAATTTTGGTCTCCTCTGACCAGATCACCTTCTTCCACATGTTTGCTGTGTCCTCCACATGGCTTCTCACAAACTACAAACAGGACTTCTTATGACTTTCTTTCACCAATGTCTTTCTTCTTGTCACTCTTCCATAAAGGGCAGATTTGTGGAGAACACGACTAATAGTTGTCCTGTGGACAGATTCTCCCACCTGAGCTGTGGATCTCTGCAGCTCCTCCAGAGTTACCATGGACCTCTTGGCTCCTCTCTGATGAATGCTCTCCTTGCCCGGCCGGTCAGTTTAGGTGGACGGCCATGTCTTGGTAGGTTTGCAGTTGTGCCATACTCTTTCCATTTTCCGATGATGGATTGAACAGAGCTCCGTGAGATGGTCAAAGCTTGGGAGATTTTTTTATAACCTAACCCTGCTTTATACTTCTCCACAACTTTATCCCTGACCTGTCTGGTGTGTTCCTTGGCCTTCATGATGCTTTTTGTTCACTAAGGTTCTCTAACAAACCTCTTAGGGCTTCACAGAACAGTTGTATTTATACTGAGATTAGATTACACACAGGTGGACTCTATTTACTAATCAGGTGACTTCTGAAGGCAATCGGTTCCACTAGATTTTAGTTAGGGGTATCAGAGTAAAGGGGGCTGAATACAAATGCACGCCACACTTTTCACATAATTATTTGTGAAAAAAATGTAAAACCATTTATTATTTTCCTCCCACTTCAGATTAGGATCCCAACATGCCTGAACTCATTACTGATCAAGAACAGGCCCTGGGTCTTGTCAAGTAGGCTGTAGAGGGCCCCATTTTTTTTTTTTATGGTGGTCCTGGTCGCAAATATAAAAGGAGCGTGTATATTTGTGGGGAATGCTTTGACTGCTTATGATTGGTGGGGCACCGTGACATCACCTGGTGGGATAGCTCGGGTGGATTCAGATTAGGATCCCAACATGCCAGAGCTTATATCTGATCAAGAACAGGCCCTGGCCCTGTCAGGTAGGCTTTTGAGGACCCCATGATTTCTAATGGTGGCCCTGGTCGCAAATATACAAGGAGCGTGTACACTTGTGGGGGATGCTTTGCCTGCACATCATTGGTGGGGTGCTGTGATGTTACCTGCTGGGATAGCTCAGGTGGTTCAGATTAGGATCCCAACATGCCTGAGCTCATCCCTGATCAAGAACATGGGTTATGATTGGTGGGGGCGCCGTGAAATCACCTGGCGGAATTGCTCAGGTAGGTTCAGTTAGGATCCCAACACGCTTGAGCTTATTCCTGATCAAGAACATGGGTTATGATGGGTGGGGCGCCATTACATCACCTGGCAGAATTGCTCAGGTGGGTTCAGATTAGGATCCCAACATGCCTGAGCTCATCCCTGATCAAGGTCATAGGTTATGATTGGTGGGGGGCGCCTTGACATCACCTGGCAGGATTGCTCAGGTGGGTTCAGATTAGGATCCCAACATGCCTGAGCTCATCCCCGATCAAGATCATAGGTTATGATTGGTGGGGGGCGCGGTGACATCACTTGGCGGGATTGCTCGGGTGGGTTCAGATTAGGATCCCAACATGCCTGAGCTCATCCCTGAACATGGATTATGTGAGATCTGAGCAGAGGGGAACCCCCCCCGCGGTATCAGGAGAGTTGGTTTAGACCTGCTTAGCTATATTAAGCCGAGGAGGAATAGATTAAATCATAAACCGCATCTAAAATTCAAATGTACGCACATGGAGCCGGTTGGAAGATATTTTATCATAAAAAGAGATACATTTCTTCCCGGAATGGTAATAGCTTTATGTTCTACAGACACTTTGGATGCAATAGCGCTGAAATAAGTTCCTTTTCTGAGTCAATAATAACATTTATGAATGATACATACTAAAAGAGGTACCTGGAGATTTTGGGGCATGGAGGAAATGAAATAATCTGATTCTCTAAAGCGTTTTTTTCCTGGAGATTTATTTGATGCCGGGAAAATAGAAGTCTGGAAGGAAAAAAATAAATAAAAAATTCCCGTTGACGTCTATTGTAGTTTTTATTAAAAAACTGACAAACTACTTGTGGCTGCGCCGTATGTTATTTTAGTTGAATATTTGATGGGGCTGCGGGGTATTGTGCTAACCAACGGGGTTATTTCCCTCCAGAAATACTTCTTGACACTGGAAGTGTCCATCACAATTTTCCGCCTGAGCTGAGTGATTGTGTCTCCTCGGCTCTCTTCTGCATTATTCTACACATGTAGGAAGTGGCAGATAAGACGCGCGGTCCGAGAAGACGAAGGCTATGCATTATTCTACATGAATCAAAGCTCCTCCATACCATGACAGCCTGCTCGGGAGCCATTGGCTATGCATTATTCTGTGTCTTCTGTGGATTATAGAAATCAGTCACATAGGTGTGATAAACCACAGACAGCACAAAGTATCCAATCGCTCAAATCGAAACTACAAAAAAAAAAAAAAAAAAGGTGTCATATTAATATTCATAGGACTTTACCTGCAGTCAGGATGACTTTAGAAGTATTGATTGAACATATTTTTATGTGGAGGAGTCTTTCGAAAAAAAAAAAAAAAAAAAAAGTTGCAAAACAGCTGTCTATTGGAAATGTGTGATCTGCATAAGATAAGCGAGTCAATCGGAGGCCTTACACACCGCAACATGTGCAATTCCCGCGCATTCCAGTGCTGTCTGGTTTTGCCAGCCCATTCAAATGGATGGGATCAGATAGAAGAGTAGTCAAATTTTATCTACTCTCTTCCTTCTTTTATCGCTTTCCCCCTTCTTTTTCTTTCTGGTTTATTTTTTAAAAAAAAGAGAAAAATGGTACAGCAGTGCCCTTCAGTGTCCACAACCACTATGATGCTCCCATCCTGGTGTTGCGTCCTGCCTAGGGATGGGCTGAACACCCCCTCCTTGTTTAGTTCGCAGCAGAACTCCAAAACAGGGGAAAAGTTCTGAGCTAAACGGCGAACCCCATTGAAGTCTATGAGAGCCGAACAGGAAAAATGAAAAGTGCCCATTTTGAAGGCTTTTATGCAGGTAATTGCCAAAAAAAGGGGTATGGGGGCCTCAGAACCGCCCTAGGGGACATGTGTCAATGCAGTGATTTTAATGATGCTTAAAGCAGAGGTCCGCCGAAAAAGAAAAAACATTAAAAGCCAGCAGCTACAAATACTGCAGCTGCTGATTTTTAACATATGGACACTTACCTGTCCAGGGAGCCCGCGATGTCGGCAGCCGAAGCCGATCTGTCCGTCGGCTCTCAGCTGCTGCCGCCGCCATCCTCGGTAAGGTAATCAGGAAGTGAAGCGTTGCGGCTTCACTTCCTGGTTCCCTACTGCGCATGCGTGAGTCACGATGCACGTCCTCACTGGTCCCCGCTGTCCCAGAAGACAGCGGGGGGAGGACAGAGTAGGCGCAGAAAGTGGCGTAGGTCACCGCGATCACCGCGGTGATCTATGCCAGGAAGTGGGAGCAAATACCTGTATTAGATGGATATCTGCTCCCTCCTCCCCCCTGAAAGGTGCCAAATGTGACACCGGAGGGGGGGATTCCAAAAAGTAGAAGTTCCATTTTTGGGTGGAACTCCACTTTAAAGTGCAACAATAAATGTGAAAATTCCTTTAAATATGGTGCCTGGGGGTCCCCTTAATTTCCCTGTAAAGTGGTGCATCTGTAGCATGTATAGAACCTGCTGCAGCAAAAATGAATTTTCTAAAGAAAAAAACAAGTCAAATCACATTTGAATTGAAAAATAAAATGGAATGGAAAAAACTCACCAACTTGCGCAGATGGAAAGCTAAGATTAATAAACGTATAGTTGAAATAGGAGCAGCACGTTATATAAAATGTAAATAGAAGATAATTAAATCAATTCATTAAACCGCACTCTCTATAAAGTGCAAGTGCAAAAGAAGGTTAATCAGGCCACATGCCCTTAACAAGACCGATGGGTCTAGTATGGACTGGGGGCGACCCCACACCATTTTTTTCTTAATTTTTTTTAAAATAGCCGGGTGCCGGCAATTGCAACCGCGAGTCAATTTAAATGTGGTTAATCTCTTAACACACAGACATGGTGCAAAAGTGCTAATGGTGACTAAAATCTCTCATCTAAAGTCCAATAGTGAAAACACCACATAGGTGTTTAGTAGCATGTGTGTTCAAAAACAAAAAATCAAAAATATAATAAAAATATATAGTTCAAAGTAAACAAATTCTGAAAGACTTCTGGATAAATCTTCCTAATATTCGGCGATGATCAAAGGGGTTAGTCTTCCGCCACCACAAGGAAAACCACCTTGTGTATGGATTGTTTGCACAAGCTGCTATGAAGTTTATACGGTTTTTACCTCGTTTTTAATAAAATAATTTTTGACATACTTCACTATGGGAGCTTTTTATCCTTTCCCAATTCATGGCATTGATGGTCTTGAATGACCAATCCCGCATTGAGGTCTCCACAAAGAAGTCCACCTAGCGTCCATGCACGTCACAGTATTCCTGACTACACAGCATCCGGATCAAGCTGCGGTTGTGTGAATCCATCTGGCGTTTTCCATTGAAGCGTTTTTGACTCCTGTAACGGGTGTCACTACATTCTGGTGAGTAGACTGTGTGGCCGGTGATGGTGGTGAAAGACTAACCCCTTTGGTGATCACCGAATATTAGGAAGATTTATTCAGAATTTGTTTACTTTGAACTATATATTTTTATTATATTTTTGATTTTTTGTTTTTGAACACATGCTACTAAACACCTATGTGGTGTTTTCACTATTGGACTTTAGTTGAGAGATTTTAGTCACTATTAGCACTTTTGCACCATGTCTGTGTGTTAAGAGATTATCCACATTCAAATTGACTTGCGGTTGAAATTGCCGGCACCCGGCTATTTAAAAAAAAATTAAGAAAAAAATGGTGTGGGGTCCCCCCCAGTCCATACTAGACCCTTCGGTCTTGTTGAAGGCATCTGGCCTGGTATGGTACTGAAGTGGGGGGGGGTGGGCGCTCGCTGGCCTCCTCCCCCCCATCCTGACCTGCCAGGCTGCATGCTTGGATAAGAATTGATATGGATTTTGAGGGGGAACCCAAGCCATTTTTCTTATTATTAATTTTTTTTACCAGCAAATGGTTTTTTTTAGTCAGTTGTCAGCAAGGAAGTCTATTGACAGCTGATGACTCATCGATTGTTAAGGATGCCACGGCCGGCTTGCGGGCCCGTTCCTTAACAACCAGTTTTTACTGCGCCCTGATTGGGCAAAGCTTTGCCCAATCAGGGAACAGTATGTGCTGTGCAGTGCGCAGTCCATTGCAGGGCGTTCGACGGGGCTGACACCTGCTGAACACCCTGTAAATTCAGGTGGGGCAAAATGGGGCAAACACCCAATGTTCAGCCCAAACTCATGTTTGGGCCCAACTATTCACATAACTCTACCCCCGGCCTTCAGGAATACCTGACGTCTTCAGGAATTTTATGATGGAAGCCTGTAGTTGGGTGAACCCACCAGGGCGATTTTCTACTTTTCATTGTACTCTGGGTATACTATATCTGTCTTATAAATAAAACATTAAAAGAAAAAAGAAGATTAGGCGAGCAGTAGGTCAGTAACAACTAGGGACTAAGATGCAGAGTCGATGAGTAATGGTGAATTTTGGTTTTCTGCTGCCCTAGGCAATACTAAAATCAGGAGCTTCCATCTAAATGTGCCCCACCCCTTCCTCTTAAGGCTCCACCTCTTCAGAGGTGGAGGAGAGAGGGGGTGTGAGATAGAGAGGGGAATGAGAGAGATGGGGGTGAGAGAGAGGGGGTAAGAGAGAGAGAGGGGGGGTGAGAGAGAGAGGGAGTGAGAGAGAGGGTGGGTAAGAGAGAGGGGGGTGAGAGAGGGAGAGGATGAGAGAGAGGGAGTGAGAGAGAGGGGGGTGAGAGAGGGAGAGGATGAGAGAGGGAGGCTCCTCTATTCTCCTCATACTACACCAGTAGGTTCTCCCACCCCCCCAAAAAAAACAACTACACCGGACTCTCACTTTCCCACAGCCCGATGACTCCTTTTTTCCAGCTGTGTGTAGAGAGCCTGCCGAGGCATGATCACAGCCTGAGACTTCAACCTGCTCTGCCATGTGATCTACTTCCGGGAACAGAGGCGGCTGAGGAGCCACTGCTGCCTCCTGCTTCCGCCTTGCTCACCAGTCACCGAACATGCAGCCCGCCACTGGTGTCACCCCCTCTGACCCCCGCACCCTCCTAGTGACACCACTGCTTGCGGTGCCCCTTGTGAAAAATACTGCTAAAGGCAAACGCCTTGTTTGCCTCGGGGTAGATACGCCCCTGTCGATAGGTTGACCTTAAGTTCCAGTGCCACACCATGGTTTATGCTGGTGAGAAGCTCCGTTCCAGGCTGAATGGACAAAAGTTAGAGGATCCCCCATCACTGCAAATTATGTCCTCAGGTCTATGACCCCAGACAAATGCTACATTGTGATCATCATCAAGGCCTCCTGCAGCTGAACTGTGCTGCCACATTCCTTTGGAGGAATCTCTATTAATAACAATGTATCCTTGGGTGTATGTGCACAATTCCTCCAGGACTACAATCAGATCCTGATAATCCTTGTGTGTACATCGGATGTATGGACTGTTATTACCGTATATACTCGAGTATAAGTCGAATTTTTCAGCACATTTTTTAGTGCTGAAAGTGCCCCCCTCGACTTATACTCGAGTCAAGCACTTTTCTGCAGCAAAAAATTTCATTTTTCCGAACCGACTTTAGGGCCCCGTATCTCAGGGCCACTTGGTGCTAGGAACTCCAAATTTGGTATGCAAACCCAGTGGACCTAGTACCACAACATATCCAAAGTAGAAGTTCCTAGCACTAAGTGGGCCTGAGATACGGGGCCCCAAAATCGGTTCGGAAAATGTCATTCTCTGCTGCAGAAAAGTGCTTGACATTTTCTGAACCGACTTTGGGGCCTCATATCTCAGGATCACTTGATGCTAGGAACTACAATCAGATCCTGATAATCCTTGTGTGTACATCGGATGTATGGACTGTTATTACCGTATATACTCGAGTATAAGTCGAATTTTTCAGCACATTTTTTAGTGCTGAAAGTGCCCCCCTCGACTTATACTCGAGTCAAGCACTTTTCTGCAGCAAAAAATTTCATTTTTCCGAACCGACTTTAGGGCCCCGTATCTCAGGGCCACTTGGTGCTAGGAACTCCAAATTTGGTATGCAAACCCAGTGGAACTGGTACCACAACATATCCAAAGCTGAAGTACCTAGTACTAAGTGGCCCCGAGATACTGGGCCCCAAAATCAGTTCGGAAAATGTCATTCTCTGCTGCAGAAAAGTGCTTGACATTTTCTGAACTGATTTTTGGGGCCCTGTATCTCGGGGCCACTTGATGCTAGAAACCCCAGCTTTGGAAATTTTATGATGCTAGTTCCACTGGGTTTGCACACCAAATTTGGGGTTCTTAGCACTAAGTGGCCCTGAGATACAGGGCCCCAAATTCGGTCAACTGTGTCCATCTGCAGCAATGTCATTTCGGGACCCTTTGGGTTCAGAGACCCCAAATTTTGGCTGCAGCTAGGGGGCATCTAGGAACCCTTAACTACCGAGTTTGAAGTTCAGGGGACCTATGGCTGCAAATGGGCACAGTGATGCTGCAAATGGGCATTGTTGACCCTCTTTTCCACTTACAGTAGCTGTGCTTTTCTCACCCTCGTCTTATACTCGGGTCAATAAGTTTTTCCCATTTTTTTGTGGTAAATTAGGGGCCTCGACTTATACTCGGAACGACTTATACTCGAGTATATACGGTAATCTCTTCTTATATAAAGCTTGTATTATTACTTTACTGATGTTTATCTATATGCTTATGGTTAATGTTATATGCTGGGGGTAGTAGTTCTTCTGCTCCCAATTACTTTGATTGCATTACTGATTCATTCCCCAGGAAGGGAATGCACTGAAGAATGGTATTGATTTGGTGGCCACAAACACGCTGAGTTTCTGGGATGCGTTTGGGGAGCCATTAGTACCCGCCTGCAGATCACAAGGGCAGCGTGCTCACCATGCATTGCAGGGAAAGAATGTGCTTTTCCCGCACCGCGCTTTGGTGTAAACCGGCTCTTAAAGGCACCAGAGGAGTAGGTATGAAGGCTGTCATCGCTGACCTCTATAATTACCATTTTTATTTTACGGTTCTGTCCATTATGGCACAGGCTGCCTGCAGGAGTACGTTTGAGTCCATCAAACCCTTTCACCCGGAACTGATGAAGGGGGATTGTGTGTCCCCCGAAATGCATGGCTCTGCTTGTTGTAACCAGTTGGGCAATAAAGACTTTGGATCCTAAAGATTTTTGATTTGGGATTCTCTTTGACCTACTGTACTTAGGTATCCATTGCTGGCTGTAAAAAGAGCAAAAACTGGGTCTTCCACCCCGCGCACATCCCCACCATGTTTCCCAGGCGCCATGTGCCCAACGGTGGACCTGGGAACCAGCATGGTGGGTGCATGGAGGGTGCCGCTGGGTCACATACGGGTCCTGGAATCACTTTCCCCAGTCAGTATGGCCTGGGAAGAAGCTAATTGAGCCCGATACGTGCTCCATTAGATTACCTGGAAGACAGGTGAGATATCAGGGGTCTTTTAGACCCCTGATGTCTCATTAAAGAGAACCTGTCACCAAAAAATGCTTCACACTTTCTGTCACCTGTGTGATAAAAAAGTTTAGTAAAAAAATGTAAAAAAAAAATTAAAATTACACTAAAACACTCAAAATCCCCTCAAGCAATTTTTAGGTGTTGCCCACCCCCACACACATACGAATGTAAATGCATGCATGGGGGGTGCCTACACAGGAAAATGTTGATTGCGCTACTTATGTTATATATCGCTGTGCATGCCAGAGTGAGAGCAATCGTTCTAGGTCTATTTTTCATGGTTAACTCCAAACTGATGACCAGTAGGAACTTCCAAAGTGTTGCCTATATTGCTGTTTCACGGCGCAGGAGATTTTAAGCCTTGAAATGCTGCGTATCTATTTATTTGTCGCAATCTCATCTTTTATATTTTACTATAAGATTGGGTGATATCCACTTGCTGACCGCCCACAGTACATTTGCGTTATTACTTTACGTTCAAAACAATGGCATTTCAAGGCCATTGTATCTAATTTTTAGGGACTCGTTAATGACGGGAATAGTACCACTGGATTGGCGCAGGGCCAATGTGGTGCCCATATTTAAAAATGGATCAAAGTCTTTTATCAAGTAACTATAGACCTGTTAGTGAAACTTCTATAGTCGGGAAGATACTGGAAAGATTAATAAAAGACCACATAGACGAGTTCTTGCTGGAAAAAATATTTTAAGCAACAGACAGCATGCATTCATGAAAGACAGAAGTTATCAAACAAACCTGATTTCTTTTTATGAGGAGGTAAGTAAAACCTTGGACAGAGGGGTGGATGTGGACGTGGTATACTTGGACAGAGGGGTGGCTGTGGACGTGGTATACTTGGACAGAGGGGTGGCTGTGGATCTGGCATACTTGGACAGAGGGGTGGATGTGGACGTGGTACACTTGGACAGAGGGGTGGCTGTGGACGTGGTATACTTGGACAGAGGGGTGGCTGTGGACATGGTATACTTGGACAGAGGGGTGGCTGTGGACATGGTATACTTGGACAGAGGGGTGGCTGTGGACATGGTATACTTGGACAGAGGGGTAGCTGTGGACGTGGTATACTTGGATTTTGCAAAAGCATTTGACACAGTTCCTCACACACAGCTCATGTGTAAGGTAAAGTCTACGGGCTTGGAAATATCAGTTTGTAAATGGATAGAAAACTGGCTTAAAGACAGAATTCATAGAGTAGTGGTTAATGATTCTTATTCTGAATGGTCTAAGGTTATCAGTGGTGTACCCCAAGGTTCAGTGTTGGGACCCTTACTTTTTAATATCTTTACAATTGATATCGCGTCTGGGATTTCAGTCTTTGCAGATGACACCGAGCTATGCAGTGGAATAACGTCCTTACAGGATGTCTCCAATTTACAAGCCGACCTCAATGCTCTGTCTGATTAGGCAGCTAAGTGGCAGATGAGGTTTAATATTGATAAATGTAAAGTTCTGCACTTGGGGGCTAAGAATATGCATCATACATACTAGGGGGAGTACAACTGGGGGAATCAATGGTGGAGAAGGATCTGGGGGTTCTGGTAGATCATAAGCTCAATGGTAGCATGCAATGCCAAGCTGCGGTTTCCAAAGCGAGCAAAGTCCTTTGGAGGTATGGGATTCTCTTTGACCTACTGCACTTAGGTATCCGTTGCTGGCTGTAAAAAGAGCAAAAACTGGGTCTTCCACCCCATGCACATCCCCACTATGTTTCCCAGGTGCAACGTGGTATACTTGGACAGCGGGGTGGTTGTGGACGTGATATACTTGGACAGAGGGGAGGCTGTGGACGTGGTATACTTGGACAGAGGGGAGGCTGTGGACATGGTATACTTTTTTTTTTTGTTTCAAACGATTTTATTGTATTTTCAGAAATAATTGTTGTACAGATGGTAAAACATTACATGTTCAAAACTTACATGAAGCATGAATGACAGTTACTTCAAATGAACATTAAACATTTCTCATATATAATCAGTACAGTTTCAAGTACATCCAATTGAACAGCTTTCTGTACTGGTACAGATTGTAATATTGGTAATTATGCTATCGATTGTAGTGAACAACATAATGGATGTGTGAACATAACACGTGTATTCTGAAATAGAAGGAGGAAGTAACATAGGCTATCCTGTATGTCATTTTGATCACTGAGGCCTATAGTTTTCTTTACCTTGGGTAGTTAAAATAAGAGTCGCCAGTTTCATTTACCCGCACCCCCAATGGGATCTTTCTGTGCGGTGTTTATTAGTAATCAAACATTTATTTATTCTGGCTTTCTCGTATGGTTATCTCTTTAGGTGTAATATGTTTATATGATATTATAGGGATGGATTGTGCCTCTCAATGAGAGAAAAGATATGTGGGAATGTACAATTGGGATGCTGTACTAATAATTGTGTAGTATGGGAATATGTGTACTGAACGTCAGGTAACGTGAGAGTTAAATACAAAGTAACATATCGATTAACACATAAAGGTTAACATATAAGGTTAACATATAAGGTTAACATATAAAGGCGTATGTCGCTTCATGTCAGTTAAGGAGGGGGGATGGGAAGGGACCCAGAAGTATTTTGTCGTTGTGTTGACCATGAAGCGGGGAAAGATTTGCAATACATTTGTAGTGTTCTAGTGAGATCACATGTGTTGTAGAAACTCTTGGTATTTTGGGGAGTCCCTAAAGTGTATCCAACAAGCCCAGATTTTCCCGAATTTTGCAGGATTATCATTGGCTTGGTGGATCAAGTTTTCCATTTCAGATATTTTTTCTATCCGCATAAACCACTCCGCTATAGTAGGCGGAGAGCTGCTCCTCCAGTGTACTGGTATGCACTGTTTAGCAGCATTTACTAGGTGGAGCGTGAGGGATTTTTTATATGCATGATGTGACATCGTAGAATGATGTAAGAGGTATTGAGATGGTGTAAAGGATAGGGAGTATGTAGTGACATGGTGTATCACCTCATGTACTTTTTTCCAGAATTGTTGTATCAGTGGGCATTTCCACCAAATATGAAGTAGGGAGCCTACATCCTGATTGCACCTCCAGCACATAGGAGATACCGAAGAGTGGTATTTGTGAATTTTATCTGGCGTTTTGTACCATTTGGAGTATATTTTGTATGAGTTTTCTTGTGCTGAAACATTCACTGAACCCTTATGAATGTGTTCGTAAATGTTTCTCCAATCGTCTGTAGAAAGGTTTATCTCGAGTTCAGTTTCCCATTTTTGGTTAGCTGCCCTAATCTCGGGGTCTAGATTGGTAAACATTAATGAATAGACCTCAGAGATGAGATGTCTTTGTGGAGGCGTACTGGTACAGAGCGCTTCAAAGGGGGTTAAGTCTCTACACCATTGAGAAGTGGGTTTTGCTGTAGCCAGAAAATGCCTGATTTGAAGAAATTTGTAAAATGGTAGATGGTATTCAGGGAGTTGTGATTGTATCTGGGCATAAGGCCGAAGTATACCTTTATGAAACAATTGTGATGCTCTAAGGGGAAGATGTGCTAGTGGTTGGGATCTGTTGTGGACATGGTATACTTGGATAGAGGGGAGGCTGTGGACGTGGTATACTTGGACAGAGGGGAGGCTGTGGACGTGATATACTTGGACAGAGGGGAGGCTGTGGATGTGGTATACTTGGACAGAGGGGAGGCTGTGGACGTGATATACTTGGATAGAGGGGAGGCTGTGGACGTGGTATACTTGGATAGAGGGGAGGCTGTGGATGTGATATACTTGGACAGAGGGGAGGCTGTGGACGTGGTATACTTGGATAGAGGGGAGGCTGTGGACGTGGTATACTTGGACAGAGGGGTGGCTGTGGAAGTGGTATACTTGGATTTTGCAAAAGCGTTTGACACAGTTCCCCACACACGGCTCATTCCAATACTGCATTCCAATGGTGTTTCATGCCAATTGTTGCTTCCTGCAGTTCCAGGAACTGTCTTAAGTTCTTCTAATTATCATCAATTCCATAGAAGTTCATCTTGGTGGAACTATTTCCTATCCACACATCCGTTGATTTTAATAAGCCACGCTGTTAAGGGTTAATATGTTGCACAGTAATTCCTAGTTTAGCATGCCAAGGCAATGTTGAAGACGAGCGTTGCTGGATCCCCGGCTCCCCGGGGTAAGGCGTTTATTGGTTCATTTCTGGTTTTATTGTTTTGACGTTGTTTACAATGCACATGATTAGCTGTCTTTATGCAAATCTACCCCAATCTAAACAAACACAGCCATTTGCGCAGAGACATGTTCTGCTGGGTTTATTAGGGTTTGAGAGAGCATTATACGAGCTCAGCTTAATGCACTAAGGAGATGAAGGCGTTTTATTATACACGACTTGGGGAAAGTGACGGGAGGAGAGTAAATGTTGACTTGCATGGTCTAATCTGTCCAAAATACAACAATGACATTTCAGTGTTAAAGTCCCGGCAATAAGATTTATTTTTATAACTTTCACTTTAGGAATTAGTCATATTGTTATGTGTAACAGGCAGGGCCCAGGATTGGGGTGGAACAAGAAGGGAACTGCCCTAGGCACAATGTCTTTATGTGTTGAGGGGGCACTGCAAGGAAGCAGCCCACAGAGTACGTTCAACCAAACTTTACCGACCCACCCTGTTGCCTGGAAGCTGCCCTACCTGACAAGAGGAGGCTGTGCAGAGGAGCAGTGATGTCTCCAATGGTGAGGTCCATCGTTTCCACCAGTGGCATACCAAGGGGGGTGCAGGGATGTGGTCCACACTGGGCACCAGCACTTTGGGGGTTCCAGCTGGCCGCCCAAGATTTTGCACCTTGCATCTATCAGACAGACAGAAGTAGTTCTGTAGTGCTAGTATCATAGATCCTAGCTGCAGAAGACGATCAGAACACCTACATCATGGGGAGAGGGAGTGCAGCTTGGCATCTTTGCGTTGGGCCTGCCTGGAGGCCTCCTCATCAGAGGTGAGTGGATTTATTAAGATGCAAAAGTACTGATTTCATCTTTGCCAAAATGTCACTAAGTGGACTCCATGAGCAAAATAAGCTTAAAGTCTGCCCATTGCCACTTCTCAAGCCTTACTATTGGCTCATTTCTGTGTTGGGCCACCTCAGAAGGCCACAAGTAAAGCCCAGGAGATCAAATGGGTGGGACCAGACTTCTAACTCATTGACCCAGGAAATAAGTGACTTTCAGAGTACCTAGGCATTCTGGGTATTGGAGGTGCTTGCACTGAGGAAGGTGCCTGATACATGTAGGCAGGTGCAGACATACTTCTGTCCTATAGGTGGCACTGTCCCAATGCTACAGGGGAAGGGGAGATTGTTAAGGAAAATTGTTCCCTTGTTCCCTTAAGGACACTAGTAGTCCTCTCTGGGAAGGTAAGTGTAAGAGAAGTCTGGCTAACAGATGCGCACCTGCACACAAGCACGGGCACATCAGTGTGTGTAAAAAGGACTTGTATTGGTGCATGCGTGGGCACGCCAATGCGCGCACACAGACGCGCGCCAATGCATGCACACAGATGCGTGCCAATGCACGCACGCAGATGCGCACCAATGTGCACACGCACATGTGCACGTCTGGGCGCCAAGTAGTTTATTTAAACTGAACACTGACACATGAGCCTTGCTGAGTGGTTTTTCAGCTAGTACCCGTTACCTGAATCTGATCTGTTCCAGTGTTTCTGTGTTTGACCTGGCTTGTACCTGAAACTCCTCTTGGACTTCTGCCTGCCTTCCTGTGACCCCGGCTTGTGTTTTGACCTTGTCCCTGCGTCATGCTCCTGTACTGCGCTGTCCGACTGTGTACCAAACCTGGCCTGTATCCTGTCTTTGATTCTGTCTCACGTTACAGTACCTGCTCTGCTCGGCTGCTGATGACCTCCTGGCTTATGTTCCGACCACGACTCTGCCTGCTGTTCCAGCAACACAGAGTTTCAGTCCTGAGTTCCTATCCGGTGATCTGCAGCTCTCGGGTACCTGCCAAGACCCGTCCTGAGCCACCTGCTACATCGGCCCTCGTGCCACTCTGTGTCTTTCATTCCCTGTCATCTCTATCAGGGGTGCTAGGCAGGAGGTGCAAGAGAAGCCCTCTCTACAGCTCAGTCTCTACCAGGTACGTGACAGTAGGTATCTTATTTGATGCCAAATTCCAATGAGAGTTTAGGAGGCCATCTGAAAGTGGGAGCCTTTGGGAGAACCTACATCATTTGGGTGTGCTTTAAGCAACTGGTAGGTTAGGTGAGAAACCTGCTGGTCAGGGACAGTGCTGCATGTGAATTTCAGAGTACCTGGGCATTCTGGGTATTGGAGGTACTTACACTGAGGAAGGACCTGACGTACAGACATATGAAGGTTCCTAATCCATGTAGGCAGGTGCAGATATTCTTCAGTCCTGTAGGTGTCACTGTCCCAATGCTACAGGGGAGGGGGAGTCTGTTATGGGAAATTGTTCCTTCAAAGACTCTATTAGTCCTTTCTGGGAAGGTAGGTATCTTATTTGATGCCAAATTCCCATGAGAGTTTAGGAGGCCATCTTAACGTGGGAGCCTTTGCGAGAACCTACATCATTTGGGTGTGCTTTGAACGACTAGTAGCATAAGTTGAGAAACTTGCTTGTCTGGGACAGTGCTTAGCATAGGGGAAGGTTCCTGATGAGTAGGGACAAAATAAGGAACACTGTTCAGTGCTGAAGAACCTTTCCAGAAACCCTTTTAAAGGACTGATGCAGTTAGACAGAATACCATCACTCCTCCAGCAGAGGCCGCCAACTAGTAATACTGCCATGAATTATACCACGGGGGGGCTATATTGTTCATCATTGTCCCATAACGTTCTTCTATTGTAATTACTAGCATTGTGAACTGTTACTAAAAAACTTTAATGTACCATGTGTGTGAGCGGGTACCTTGTTCGAGGTCCACCTGCATACACGGTGACAACTCTGCATTAGGCAAGTATAACACACTCCAGGTTTGGTTTAGGATCAGAGGGTTCCACCATTGCATATGTAGCACTACCCCCGAAGGGGCCGCTGTAATTTTGACAGGCTCTTCACCAAAAACAGTGCAGAGACAGCCAGGCACACCACAACAATCCATGCACCCGGGATCATTGACCAGTCTAGGAGATGTCTTTTTGAAGTTTATTTAGTCATGGAAAACTTAAGAGGGGATTTGGGGGTGATGCAGGATACCCCAAAAGGGAACATATAGCTAGTCAAGGACACTTTGTGATTATTAGCTATAGCACTTGTAGAGGCAAACTGGTACAGTGCATGGGTTATGGCTGGAGACCATGAATTAATGGAGCACAGATAGGAGCAGACTGGTACAGTCCATGGTTCCCATCTGGACACCATGAAGTAACATGAGCATAGAAAAAGGCAGACTGGTACAGTCCATGGTCCACGACTGGAGACCATGAAGTAACATGAGCACAGATAGAGGCAGACTGGTACAGTCCATGGTCCACGGCTGGAGACCATGAAGTAACATGAGCACAGATAGAGGCAGACTGGTACAGTCCATGGTTCATGTATGGGGTCCATGAAGTAACATGAGCACAGATAGAGGCAGACCTAAAACAGTCCATGGTTCACCACTGGGGACCATGAAGTAACACAAGCACAGATAGAGGCAGACTGAAACAGTCCATGGTTCACAGCTGGGGACCATGAAGTAACATGAGCACAGATAGAGGCAGACTGGTACAGTCCATGGTTCACATCTGGGGACCATGATGTAACATGAGCACAGATAGAGGCAGACTGGTACAGTCCATGGTTCACGTCTAGGGTCCATGAGGTAACATGAGCACAGATAGAGGCAGACCTTAAACAGTCCATGGTTCACAGCTGGGGACCATGAATTAACATGAGCACAGATAGAGGCAGACTGGTACAGTCTATGGTTCCCATGTGGAGACCATGAAGTAACATAAACACAGATACAGGCAGACTGGTACAGTCCATGGTTCACGGCTGGAGACCATGAAGTAACATGAGGACAGATAGCAGCAGATTGGTACAGTCCATGGTTCACTGCTGGGGACCATGAAGTAACACGAGCACAGATAGAGGCAGACTGAAACAGTCCATGGTTCGCAGCTGGGGACCATGAAGTAACATGAGCACAGATAGAGGCAGATTGGTACAGTCCATGGTTCACTTCTGGGGACCATGAAGTAACATGAGCACAGATAGAGGCAGACTGGTACAGTCCATGGTTCACGTCTGGGATCCATGAAGTAACATGAGCACAGATAGAGGCAGACTGATACAGTCCATGGTTCATGTCTGGGATGCATGAAGTAACATGAGCACAGATAGAGGCAGACTGGTACAGTCCATGGTTCACGTCTGGGGTCCATGAAGTAACATGAGCACAGATAGAGGCAGACCTTAAACAGTCCATGGTTCACAGCTGAGGACCATGAAGTAACATGAGCACAGATAGAGGCAGACTGGTACAGTCCAGGGTTCACGGCTGGAGACCATGAATTAACATGAGCACAGATAGAGGCAACTGGTAGAGTTCATGGTTCACAGCTGGAGACCATGAAGTAACATGAGCACAGACAGAGGCAGACTGGAACAGTCCACAGTTCACGGCTCTGGATCATGAAGTAACATGAGCATGGATAGAGGCAGACTGGAACAGTCCATGGCTCACACTGGGGACCATGAAGTTACATGAGCACAGATAGAGGCATACTGGAACAGTCCATGGTTCACGGCTGGAGACCATGAATTAACATGAGCACAGATAGACGCGACTGGTAGAGTCCATGTTTCACAGCTGGAGACCATGAAGTAACATGAGCACAGATAGAGGCAGACTGCAACAGTCCATGGTTCACGACTGTGGGCCATGAAGTAACATGAGCACAGATAGAGGCAGACTGCAACAGTCCATGGTTCACGGCTGTGGACCATGAAGTAACATAAGCACAGATAGAGGCATACTGGTACAGTCCATGGCTTACAGCTGGAGACCATAAAATAACTTTAAGGTTCAGCACAGAAAAGAGGCTCTATTCACATAATCCTGGAGCAAGATCAGTCCATAGGTGCAGTCTCTAGTAAAGTAATTTTGCATCTGGTCCCAGGGACGACAAGGGGTAAGCAGCCCCCCCCCCCACACACACACACACACACTCTCAGCTCACTGATCCATTTCCTCAGGAAGGAAACAAGACAATCTCCTCAGGGCTCCAGACTATTTCACAGCATCCCAGCCACCAACAGGGTACACCTCCCCAGGGATTGGCTAGGCTCTGCGGAACTCCCTAAATTTCAGAAACTTCTTCTAGAGGCAGGGGGAAGCAATCAAACTCCCAGTCTGTGAAGCCTTAAACATTTAAGACCAGACAAATCCCGCTCCTCCAGTTAAAGCGGAAGCCAAAAACTAAACTTACCTAACAGCCTAACTAGAAGGGTGCTACTCGTAGTACAGCCAACTAACCTGCAAAGGCCACAAATGACAGGAAAGCCAATTTTCGTCAGGGACGCCGGTGCTCTTTAGGTATTAGTGGTTTGCTAGTCATTTTTTAGATACGGCTGTATATGCTTTTTATCACAAAGTCATTTAAATTCTCCCACTGACCTTTATTCAAGTGACATTATTTTTCTATAGAACATTAATTCCGTTTAACACCATTTCTAAACACAGCCGCGCTCTTTGATGGTTCTCCTGCTTCCTAAACTCTGTTCTGCGCATTGAATTTACCTAAAAGATAAGGAAGAAATTCCTCATTCTACAAAGCTATATTCAGACTCATTTAGCAGCGGATCTTAACAAGAGTACAATAAAAGTCGGCTTTACACGAGATCTCATAGATCCGATTAGAAAGAAGAATCAGAAGAAATGAACAGGAATAGAAAATGTGGAGACACGGTGAATTCATTTAACATCTAGGTGCATTTCTGAAGAAATGGTCATATTAAGCTGCTCTAGGCACCTATTCATGATACGCTATATTAACAAAAGTATTGGGACGCCTGCCTTTACACACACATGAACTTTAATGGCATCCAGGTCTTACCCCGTAGGGTTCCGTATTGAGTTGGCCCATCCTTTGCAGCTATAACAGCTAAAACTCTTCTGGGAAGGCCGTCCACAAGGATTAGGAGGGTGTCTATGGGAATGTTTGACCATTCTTCCAGAAGAACATTTGTGAGGACAGGCACTGATGTTGGACAAAAAGGCCTGGCTCGCAGTCTCATCCAAAAGGTGTTCTATCAGGTTGAGGTCAGGACTATGTGCAGGCCAGTCAAGCAAAAAAATTGCTTTTGAAGAACCGCTGTGCAACTACCATGGAACATAAAAAAATTGAAACAATCACCATTTTATTCTCTAAGGTCTCTGCAAAAAATATATACTGTATATATAATGCTTGGTGGTTAGAAGTAATTTTCTAGCAAAAAATACTGATTTAAACTTGTAAACAAAAAGTGCGAGAATAGTGCCCTCCGTCGAAACGTGCCTGCTTATGCACAGTACGGAAAGGCATTCCAGCTGATTTCCTGATCAGCTGGCGTGACGTCACCATGGCGCGTGCGCACCTCATAGGAGGCATTTTTCGACGGGGGATACCATTTGACGGGCACAATTGAAAGCTATGCAAACAGCGGAGGAAGACCGTAGTGGTGAGATTGTGCCTCGCTGTTGCAGGGGGGGTTTTGTCTGTGTTGCAACCCGGCCTTAGACACAGGCAAAACCCACCGTTCAACACATCAAACCCGCCCTGCAACACACACAAAACCCGACCTTCAGCACACTGTAAAACCCCCCCCTCCCCGCAACAGCGAGGCACAATATGACAACTACGGTCTCCCTCCGCTGTTTGCATAGCTTTCAATTGTGCCCGTCAAATGGTATCTGGCGTCGAAAAATGCCTCCTACGATGTGCGCATGCGCCATGGTGACGTCACGCCAGCTGATCTGGAACACTATTCTATAGAACACCACGTCCTATAAAGAGTAGACTCAGTTCCTTTGGAAAGATCATTAAACCAAGACTGGGACACTTTGTAGCAAGAAACCCGAGGACATTTATTACATGTTCAATGTTGTTTATTGCAAGAATGTTAAAATGTATCGAAGTCATTTGCTCGTGTTTTGACATTTTTGCAACAAAGAAAAGATTTAATTGTGTTCTGGATGTTCTCAGTTTTTATTTTTCTTCTGTATGGAAACAAAGCCCTAGACCTGACGCCCTGCATCGCTTCGGTTGTGTAGAGCCGAGAGATGTGAGCCGTAGATGATACTTTGTTAATGGATTTCTTTATCACAGGTTATCTTAAGAAAAACAAATCCACCTGACAGGGTGGTCACCAAAAGTCTGGAATGTTTGAGGTGAGCTACCTCTCATAAAAACTATGACCAACGCAATTTAATGTAAAAATTCCAAAGATAATTCTGTGTGACCCAACCTGAACAATAGGTCGGTCATATTAAAAACATGAAATTCAGTGTTAAAAGTATTGTTTTGAAAAATATATAGATATATAAACAGATAGATAAATAACTAGAACCCCTAAAGGCATCACAATCTTTCATAAACAGTATACATAAAATACATCAGTTGCCCAAAACTGAAGTTCTCAAACATCAAACATCTATAAAATAAAAATAAAATAAATGTCAAAAGCTGTGAAAGAGTGCCAGTGTCTCAACGCATTTCGTAGATATTCTTCTTCAGGATAAAAGGAGTTTTGGTGCATAAAGATGTCTAATCCAAAGAGGTTACATGAAAAACAGCATTCTCTGAGCACAGAGGAGGAGAAGGAGGGCAACAGGAATGGGTGCCAAAAAAAAGGGTGTGGCAATAGTGATGACACTCTCTGGGGATACCAATTCCAACAGTGGTGGAACCAAAAGTGACCTCCAGATCCCTGTATATGTTGGAAAAAACGTAAACCCCTCACCAGCCAAATAGATTGCATGTCTTGGATCTGTGTAGACCCCTACAGGGACTTTTCCTCCTCTGTGCTCCAAGAATTCTGGCTGCCGGCAGCCCTAAACTCAGCACTCCGGATCCCACTCAGGCACCTAATATGCAGCAGTGATGGTGCCTCCTGGACAGCGATGTGCACTTTCCGGTCTCCTTCATGGTAAGAGGAAGCTGTGCCCTCTACAGAAGGGGACTTCATATTTACTAATCAAAGGGCCAGTTCATTGTCCTTCAGGGGGGCTGGACTGTGGGCAGCAGGAATGGAAATTTCCCTGGCATCGGTGGTAGTAAACATTGGCACATTTGGTATTTGAGGGAGGAAGAGTGCTCCATCATTCGTATTATTCAGAGGAATACTACCCCATTGTTTTTTTCAGTGGGAGAAATGGAAGCCCATCGTTGCTGTTGGTTGGTAGAATAGTGTCTCTTATCAGTGGGGTGAAGCGTGCCCCAAGGGCCGGATAAAGGCAAGCAGAGGGCCGCATCTGGCCCCTGGGACGCAGTTTGGAGACCACTGCTCTACAGCCTGGAAAAAGGCAGTTCTTTTCCTCTGGCGATCTCTCTCTGTGAAATGCAGTTTAAAAGCTCTTGGTTACAGCAGAGTCTCTCTCCTCTGGACTACAGTTCCCACAGTGCAGTGCTTCCTGACTCAGTCAATTGAACCCTGCCTGCTCAGCAGCTCTCTCCTCTGGCTGATATAGCTGTTAACCAGTTCAGCACCGCAGGTCAGCAGCTGCAGCCAGTGTTTCTCTCACTCTCCCTTCTTGGCCAAGCACCTGGCTACAATTCAAAAAGTCTATCAGATATTAAAAAAAAATGTGACTGTTTATTTAAAAAGAAACTCAATAAATTCACAGAAATGGTCTCAATATGATGTAATTAGCCAAGTTATGTGTAATAATCTGCCCACATTAACATATTATTTCATAGCAACTACTGCAGGCTGGATAAGATATGAATATGCATGAAAATAATATTAACAGTTATTAATAATTATTTTATAATACTAATAATAATACATATTATTTTAATACATATAATATTTTATTACATTAATAAATATTTAATAAAAATAGTATACGTAGGTTGGGTTGGACTTGATGGACTTGTGTCTTTTTTCAACCTCACCTACTATGTAACTATGTAATCTATAATTTATTATAATAATAACAATAATAAATTTAAATGGAGATAATATATGTATGACTCTGGCAGAAATAGATATTGGCATGGTTCATCTCAGGCTCCCGAAAACACATGATGAATCCCTAACATCTGCCTAAAGTCTGCCAAAATTCAGGACTTGTGAATTTAGTTTTATGTAAATTCTTATAAAACTGAAATAAAGGTTTGAGAAGTTATTTAAAGTGGAGGGCCACCCTGAAAAAAAAAATAAAACACCAACAATCTTAAAAAAAAAAAAAAAAAAAACATTTGAAAAAAAAATGTTAAACTTACCTAAACTCTTGTTGCTAGGCAGTCTTCCTAATCTGCCTCTTACTATTCCGCGGTGTGTTCTGCTCCTCGGTGAGCAGCCCCGTTGTCTTCTGGGAACTGTGTGTGTTCACAGAACACCACGGGGCCATTCACAGAACGGAGTGCCGCGCCGTTTGCGCGTGCGCAGTAGGAAACTGGCAGTGAAGCCTCAAGGTTCCACTGCCTGTTTCCCTTACTTAAGATGGCGGTGTCGGGACCCGAGAGCCGAGGGACAGGTCGGCCTCGGGCGGCCGACATCGCGGGCACCCAGGAGGACAGGTAAGTACTTATTTAAAGTCAGCAGCTACAGTGTTAGTAGCTGCTGACTTTTAAATGTTTTTTTTTTTTTCGGACGGAATCCCGCTTTAATTTTAAAAATTCCTCTGTGGAGGTTCAGCTGAGATTACTCAATCAAAAAGGTAAGCAGCAAAGATTTTATGAAAAGTTCAACAACAAATATCAACCAATCCGACTCCAGAACTCATCAATTCATTCTGATTGTCAGTTCATCATGAAAATTCAGTGGAAGTCATTCGTTCCTGACTTCTTTTCTTCATTCCTCACTTCTATTCTTCATTCCTCACTTCTTTTCTTCATTCCTCACTTCTTTTCTTCATTCCTCACTTATTTTCTTCATTCCTCACTTATTTTCTTCATTCTTCAGTTCTATCCTTTTTTCCTCACTTCTATTCTTCGCTTCCTCACTTTTCTTCATTTCTCAGCGTTATTCTTAGTTTCCACTTCTATTCTTCATTCCTCATTTCTTTTCTTCATTCCTCAATGTTATTCTTCATTCCTCACTTCTATTCTTCCTTTCTCACTTCTGTTCTTCATTCCTCACTTCTTTTCTTCATTCCTCCCTTTTTTCTTCATTCCTCCCTTTTTTCTTCATTCCTCACTTCTATTCTTCATCCCTCACTTCTATTCTTCATTCCTCACTTCTTTTCTTCATTCCTTACTTTTTTTCTTCATTTCTCAGTGCTATTCTTCATTCCTCACTTCTATTCTTCATTCCTCACTTCTTTTCTTTATTTCTCATTTCTTTTCTTCATTCCTCGCTTTTTTTCTTCATTTCTCAGTGCTATTCTTCATTCCTCACTTCTATTCTTCATTCCTCACTTCTTTTCTTTATTTCTCATTTCTTTTCTTCATTCCTCGCTTTTTTTCTTCATTTCTCAGTGCTATTCTTCATTCCTCACTTCTTTTCTTCATTCCTCACTGTGACAAACCCTTGTCCTCAACAGGTCTATGTCATCCGTAAATGCTCCCTCCGTCCAGAACCAGCACTATCCAAGACCCTTTAGCCCACCCAGTCACTCAGTGTAGGGTGAACAACAACATCAAACTGATTTATTCCAGTACATGTTATCACAGATATCCAACTCAGAGACACTCCCCCCCCCACCCTTGGAATGGACACACAGGTCAGGTGTATTCAAATTTCTCATCAGTAAACAGTCTTATCAGCAGGGAGAGCTGTTGGAGGAATTCGCCCCCACCAATCTCACAGCTAATCTACATACACATCCCATAAAATCCAAGGCAGACAGACACAATAGAACATTGGAATACAGTCACACCCCAAACAATCACACCAAAGAGTCCACAACAGCATGAGACAACAGACAATATATACATATATACAACATTCCAGTGTGGCTGTACAGTGTGTCTAAATAGCACAGATCCTAGTGGGGTTCTCAGGCCCGTAATGGACACAGGGTGATTTACACATAAGAGGGGCCAGGGGGAGCTGGACACGGAGTCTCCAGAGCTCTCCAAGGTAAGCTGAGTTCCACAAACCTCCCCCCCACCCAAAGTGACTCCCGTCACAGTCACTTCTTTTCTTCATTCCTCACTTCTATTCTTCATTCCTCAGTGCTATTCTTCATTCCTCACTTTTATTCTTCATTCCTCAGTGCTATTCTTCATTTCTCACTTATTTTCTTCATTCCTCACTTCTATTCTTCATTCTTCACTTCTATTCTTCGTTCCTCACTTCTTTTCTTCATACCTCACTTCTATTCTTCGGTTGTCTTCTAGCAGATTCTTGACATCTTCCCCATTCTATACAGCCGATTCCCTCCCGGTGTATCTGTACGGGGTTCCCCCGGTACGCCCATCCGGTGATTCTCCGTCTAATTCCACCCAGACAGCGAGCTCCAGCCTAGACTTGTCATTCGTTCTCAAAGTTCAATGCTTCATAAAAATGCTGCAATGTCCCGGTGTTTAAAAAAGATCTATCACCCCATCAGGCGGTCTTTATGGTTTGCGTGGATAGTGCTGCCGTGTAAGGATGGTTTTTACAGCATAAGGTGACAGAGACGGATGCATTACTGTCTATTAATGAACATCACCCAGACAGCCGGATCTCCTTCAGATTTAATACACTGTTCCCTCCGCCGTGCTCTGACATAAGTTACCTCGGCTGCAGCTAAATCTACAGATTATACGGGGAACCAGCGCCATGCGTGTTCATGTTCCTCCATCATAGGCAGAGGAGAGGGAACTCAACAGAAGGGCTGAGGCCATAATTAGGGAGATTTCCTGACATTCTTTGAGGGTAATCACTATAGATAATTTAACCCAACCCCCCCCCAGGAAGATCCATTTTTAACATTTTGCTATGGATCTGTTTATTTGGCAATACCTTTGTCATTACTAAAGATAACAAGGTCATACATAGATTGTTTTTTTAAGGGCAAATGAGGCTTTCTTTTCATGAACGCCTCTTTATTTTTGCATTCCATATACAATAGGCAGATTTTTTAATAAAGGACTTGTCAAAAACATGTCTCTTGTGGTTATTATTTTTTTACACTTTTTTGATGAAAGGGTAGGGGTACCCGATACTCATTCACATGGGGGGATCTTCCAGATTCCGATAAGCCCCCCGCCCACAGACCTCCGAACAATCACAGCCCTGGGTTGTTGAGAAGAGACCCTTGTCCTCATCAACATGGGGACAAGGTGCTTTGGGGTGGGGGGGGACAGACCCCCCCCGTCTCAAAGCACCCACCCCCCCATGTTGAGGGCATGAGGACAGGTATAGTTCAGGATGTGGAGGGGGGGGCGCTCGCTCGTTCTCTGGGTCTCTGCTAAAAAAAAAAAAAAAAACATATATAATATTTGTGGGTTCTGAGTAATTTTCTAGCAAAAAAAAAAAACATGATGAAGCGAAGCGTCAGAACTGGCCTGGGTAGCAAGAGGTTAAAATCACTGTTCCTGAAAAAAACAATTGTTTTAAAAAAAATATATATATATTGATACAAGTCCCCCAGGGCAGTACCCGGGCCCCACATCCCCTTTTATGGCCAATTACTTGCTAATAAACCTTCAAAATGGTCACTTTTGATTTTTCCTGTTTGGCTCCCATGGACTTCAATGGAGTTTGCTGTTCGGGAGTTTCTGTTGTGAACCAAACAGGGGGGTGTTCGGCCCATCTCTACAATATACACAATGGTCATATGAGTTTGCCCAGATGAGTGTTGATCCTATAGCTGATTGTGTGATCGGTCGACCGAAGAACAGCTGAGATGTACATTCCTGTTTTTTCCAAGGCGCGGGGGGGGGGGGGAGTGGGGGGGGGCGGAGGCGGGGGGCGTATATCGCTCTCCCTACTCCCCTGAGTTATTTTTAATCTGCTACGTGGCAGATGTTTTATGATGTATAAATAAAGATGCCAAACTATTGTACTTTATATACATGTATATACTTTCTTAGTTGCTGACAAATTCCCTATGATTTAACCCCATTGGCGCCAACTCCCACTGGCCCTTCAAGGGATTTAAGCTGCTGGGAGGCGGGGCTTATGGCCATGTGACCACGGTGATTGGTAGCCAATCACAGCGGTCACATGATCGTAAAAACTCCCAAAAGGTGCACAGCTCTGTTGGTGCTATTGCACGCCAACCCAGCCGCCGAGAGGCCACATATTTGTGTGCGCCCGGAACCAGCAGGTTAAAGCTTGCCCCTTTAGTATCGTTGTCCTGAAGTCTTAGGTCAGGAGTCTTTTCTTCTTGAAAAAGTGAAAATAAAGATTTTAAAATAAAAATAAATAGTGAAATAGTGTTACTGTAGATAGAAAAGTGCACATTTTATACTGTCATGTGTCCTGTGTAAAATTACAGATTATGAATTTAGTACAAAGAAGTGCAAAGTTATTTACAAATAAAATAAAGAATTTTTTTGGGGGGGGGTTATACTTTTTTACATGGGAAATGTCTAAATATATGTTAAAGGGGTAAAAATATTTACAAACAAAACATAAACTTTTTAAGTTTAAATATTAATAGTTATAAAAAAAAAAACACAGCAGGAAAATAATAGTTGACAACTAAAAAGTTAATTAGGGCTGATTCGAGGAAACTAAACAGAATGATACAAAAGTAACAATATGTAACATTTTATCTTTGTATAATTGGTCTGAAGCAGGGGTAGGAAACCTTTTGAGCACAGTGTGCCAAAAAATGTTTTCAAAGAAATTGAGCTTTCCGATTTTATAACAAAATGTCAACTTCACATTCTCAATCACAAAAAGTATTCTTTATAAAGTAAATGCTGTAAACTACTTTAGTAGTGAGAAATTAACATCCTGCACTCTCACACCTCAGATCACTGTCCCCCCTGCACATCTGCCCCACTACTGTCCCCCCTGTACATCTGCCCCACCTATGTTCCCCCTGCACATTTGCCCCACCACTGTAGCCCCCTGTACATCTGCCCCACCACTGTACCCCCTTTCTCATCTGCCCCACCAATGTACCCCCTTTCTCATCTGCCCCACCAATGTACCCCCTTTCTCATCTGCCCCACCAATGTACCCCCTTTCTCATTTGCCCCACCAATGTACCCCCCTTCTCATCTGCCCCACCACTGTAACCCTCTGCATATCTGCCCCACCACTGTACTACCCTGCACATCTGCCCCACCTATGTTCCCCCTGCACATTTGCCCCACCACTGTAGCCCCCTGTACATCTGCCCCACCACTGTACCCCCTTTCTCATTTGCCCCACCAATGTACCCCCTTTCTCATCTGCCCCACCAATGTACTCCCTTTCTCATCTGCCCCACCAATGTACCCCCTTTCTCATTTGCCCCACCAATGTACCCCCCTTCTCATCTGCCCCACCACTGTAACCCTCTGCATATCTGCCCCACCACTGTACTACCCTGCACATCTGCCCCACCTCTGTACCCCCCTGCTCATCTGTCCCCCCACTGTAACCCTCTGCTTAACTGCCCCACGAATGTTCCCCTTTTCTCATCTGCCCCACCATTGTACCTCCATGCACATCTGCTCCACCACTGAACCATCTTCTCATCTGTCCTAACACTGAACTTATCTGCTCATCTGCCCCACCACTGTAACCCCCTTTCTCATCTGCCCCATGACTGTACCTCCTGCACATCTGTCCCACCTTTGTTCCCACTGCTCTTCTGCCCCACCAATGTACCTCCTTTCTCCTCTGCCCCAACACTGAACCGCCCCCGCTCATCTGTCCCACCACTGTAACCCCCTTCTCATCTGTCCCACCACTGTAACCTCCTTCTCATCTGCCCCATCACTGTAGCCCCCTGCTTTTCTGTCCCACCGCTGAACCCCCTTCCCATCCCTCCCACCACTGTACCTCTTGTACATCTGACCCCTCACTGTAACCCCCCTGCTTATCTTCCCCATCAATGTACAGTACCCCTTTTCTCATCTGCCCCACCACTGTACCTTCCTGCACATCTGCTCCACCGCTGTACCCCCATGCTCTTCTGTCTCACTACTAAATCACCTTCTCATCTGCCCTAACACTGAACCTATCTGCTCATCTACCCCACCACTGTAGACAAGGGAACAAAAAGGAAGCGCCACCTAAGTGCAATAAGTTCAGTAAGATTTTAATGACAGCAACTAATGCACTTACAGGAAGGGTAATAAAATCAGGCTCATCTGTGCTATGGGCACAAGGTGCAGTCCAGTCGCTGGTCCATCCTAATCCATGGGGAGGTGGTAGTGGGAGACAAGATGTGTAGTCTTTTCCTGTGGCCACCAGGAGGACAGCCAGGTCCGACGTGGAACGCAGGTGGAAAGCAGGTGATGACATCACAGGAAGTGGAACCAGGGGGAGCAACAAGTGAGGAAATTCTGGAGAGAACATACACGCCTGTGTTAATGATCTTTTGTTCCACCTCTGAACCCTTCCTGCTTATTTTCCTCTGTACCCTCTTCTCATCTATGATATATGTGACATGCAGAGTGGTGAAAGGAAGCAGAGATGAGACACATCTACCTGTCCTGGCACATTCATCCTGTTGATCCACCTCTCACATCCAGCCCACGTGCTTGTATGTTATGTATGTGATGTATGGGGTGTATGGGATGTATGTGATGTATGGGATGTATGTGATATATGGGAAGTATGTGATGTATGGGATGTATGGGGTGTATGTGATGTATGTGATGTGTAGGATGTATGTGATGTATGGGATTTATGTGATGTATGTGATGTATGGGATGTATGTGATGTATGGGGTGTATGGGAAGTATGGGATGTATGTGATGTATAGGATGTATGGGATGTATGGGATGTATAGGATGTATGGGATGTATGACATGTATGGGATGTTTGTGATTATGGGATATATGTGATGTGCCCACACCCCTCCCACCAAGTTACGCTTGTCTGCGACCACTTACCAGAGCCATTGGTGGCGGCGGAAATGTTCCCCTTTCCCCGACCTGATGACGTTGGATGACGGAAGCAATGTCAAACGTCACTTCCACCCAATGGCCTTAAAGGGGCATTTTTTTATTTAAAAAAAAAGACATTTTTGTTTCTTTTTATTGCATTTAAGTGTAAATATAAGATGTGAGGTCTTTTTGACCCCAGATCTCACATTAAAGAGGTCCTGTCATGCTTTTTTTTTCTATTACAAGGGATGTTTACATTCCTTGTAATAGAAATAAAAGTGATCAACATTTTTTTTTTAAAGGGACAGTGTAAAAATAAAAAGTCAAATAAATAAGATTTTTTTTTTTTTAAAGAGCCCCCCTCCCCGCAAGCTTGCGCACAGAAGCAAACGCATACATAAGTCACGTCCACATCAGAATCAGAACCTCCTTCCTTCTGCTGGTGGTCCCTCTAGTGATATAAAGATCTATATAGAAGAATCAGGACCTCCTTCCTCCTGCGGTGACCCCTCTAGTGATATAAATATCTAAATAGAAGAATCAGGACCTCCTTCCTCCTGCAGGTGACCCCTCTGGTGATCTAAAGATCTATATAGAAGAATCAGAACCTCTTTCCTCCTGCCGGTGATCCCTCTAGTGATATAAAGATCTATATAAAGGAATCAGGACCTCCTTCGACCAGCTGGTGATCCCTCTTGTGATATAAAGATCTTTATAGAAGAATCAGGACCTCTTTCCTTCTGCCGGTGAACCTTCTACTGATAAGAATTGGTAAGCTGCAATATATTACATTTTTGGTTTTGAGTTTAATACCACTTTAACCGCCATGGGGGATTTTATCATTTTTGCTCAATCCATTTACTTAAAAAGATGGAAATGACAGAACTGAGAAGATTATGGGACCAGGTTTATGGGACATTATAATTTTACATGCATGCACAAACTCATTTAGGATTCGTCCAGACTTTTTTTTCTAAGAAGAAATTTGGCAGGTGATTCCAACCCCTGCCAAATGCTCTTTAAATGTCAGGTCTAAATAGCTCAGTTAACACTTGGCAGTGGGGTGATGTGGAAGGGGTTATAATGTCCGCAGTGCTCAGATCATGGCTGCCTATAGTTTTTATGGCTTTTCTGATGTTCTCCCGCCAGGAGAGCAGTACAGCCAAAGGAATGTTGTTCAAACTTCCCTTCAAATGCTGGAAAATGTCTGTACTGAAGCCGGAATATCTCCATGTCTCTCGTATCATTTATGAAAAGAAAAAAAAAAATGACATTTTTCAAATGCTGCTGGAAATGAAAACCTTTTTTTTTAATCATATAATTGATACATTGTATTCATATTGTATTCATTTCTTTTATTTAAAGAATGAAATAAAGAAAATTAATACAGTGCAGTGATGGTAATATCTTTTAAAAGCTTTCATAAAAGAGAAAGCTCATTGAGCGACGTCTGAAAACTATCAGAGTTTTCTTCTTCTTTTTTTTTAGGATAAAAATGCAGAAAAAACATTCGGGATTGATTAACTAAAACTGCAGAGCACAGAATCTAGTGCAGCTCTGCATGGAAGCCAATCAGCTTCTAACTTCAGCTTCTTCAATGAAGCTTTGACAATAAAACCTGGAAGCTGATTGGTTTCTCTGCAGAGCTGCACCAGATTTTGCACTCTCCAGTTTTAGTAAATCTCCTCCTTTGAATCCGAGGCTCTCCTACATTCAGCACACTGTGAGCAATGCTGTATATTCAAGGGGTGTCAAACTCAATTCATCACAGGGGGCATCAGCATTATGGTTGCCCTCAAAGGGCTGGTTGTAGACTAAATAAATGTATCTACTCTTTATGGTACCAGCAGCATCAGGGCTGTCTTTAATATCCATTGGACCCCCCCGGCTAGGTACAGCAGCCCTTTACCAGTGTTTTGCCCTCTCTGAAGGCTCATGTTCTTCCCTTCCTCAACCTCAGAACCAACATCTGAATCCAGTAATGGCAGTGCAACTTCAAGGGACAAGAGGCTGATGCTGTGTTCAAACAACTCCGCTGACTCCTCCATGCCTGATGCTGGGGCTATGACAGGAATAGCTGTGGTCAAGGAGGCAGGCTTAGCCACTCTGGCAGCTTGTCCCTGCTTGGGTGACGGAGGATGAGGAGGATGGTTTAGTAAGCCAGTCAACCACCTCCTCTGCATGTGGCTGGATAGCACAGGCAACATCACCAAACATAAGGAAATGATGTCCTGCCTGAGGACTGACTATGTCCACCTTTTCCTGTAGACACATACGCTGCTGGCTCCCTTACAGTGCCATGGGGACGTCTGCCTCTCCTTATTGTCCTCCAAGCCATGATTGGGGGAGTGGGGGGGCTTATTACCCAAATGTAATAAAGATGTGGAAATGTGTACTTGGATGCACTTTAATCAATGGAAAGTGGTGTTTGGTGCACTTTAACTTGAGGACTCACTACACAGACACGCTCCACTGGTACACTATAATATACTGCAGTAAAAATGCACTAACACACTTCAATATACTGCAGTAAAAGTGCCATGACACACTTCAATATACTGCAGTAAAAGAGCCCTGACACACTTCAATATACTGCAGTAAAAGTGCACTGACACACTTCAATATACTGCAGTAAAAGTGCCCTGACACACTTCAATATGCTGCAGTAAAAGAGTCCTGACACACTTCAATATACTGCAGTAAAAGTGCACTGACAAACTTCAATATACTGCAGTAAAAGTGCACTAATGCACTTCAATATACTGCAGTAAAAGAGTCCTGACACACTTCAATATACTGCAGTAAAAGTGCCCTGACACACTTAAATATACTGAAGTAAAAGAGCACTAACGCACTTTAATATACTGCAGTAAAAGTGCACTGACACACTTCAATATGCTGCAGTAAAAGAGTCCTGACACACTTCAATATACTGCAGTAAAAGTGCACTGACAAACTTCAATATACTGCAGTAAAAGTGCACTAATGCACTTCAATATACTGCAGTAAAAGAGTCCTTACACACTTCAATATACTGCAGTAAAAGTGCACTAACGCACTTCAATGTACTGCAGTAAAAGTGCCCTGACACACTTCAATATACTGCAGTAAAAGTGCACTAACGCACTTCTATATACTGCAGGAAAAGTGCCCTGACGCACTTCAATATACTGCAGTAAAAGAGTCCTGACACACTTCAATATACTGCAGTAAAAGAGCACTAATGCACTTCAATACACTGCAGTAAAAGTGCCCTGACACACTTCAATATGCTGCAGTAAAAGAGCACTAACGCACTTCAATATACTGCGGTAAAAGAGCACTAGTGCACTTAAATACACTGCAGTAAAAGTGCCCTGACACACTTCAATATGCTGCAGTAAAAGAGCACTAACGCACTTCAATATACTGCGGTAAAAGAGCACTAGTGCACTTAAATATACTGCAGTAAAAGATTCCTGACACACTAAACTTACACTAAGGTAAAAAAGGAAGGTTGCACTACACTGACGCTGCACTATCATTAGATTCACACTACGCTGACAATAACACACTAGAGCACAATAACTCGCCAGTAGCACTGAACAGAGCCCCGTTCTATCTCTCTCCACGTCGATATTACACCACAAATGCCCGCTCTGGGAAGGAACCTTTTATAGTGTGGGGTGAGTCTATGAGCAATGATTGGATAGACTCATCATTACTTTCTCCAATCATGGCTCTGACAGTGTTCTGTGCCCTGATTGGGCAAAGCCTTCAGTGCTTCAGCCAATCAAGGCTTTCAATGCACTGTGTGAGAAGTTGGGTGTTCACCGAATAGGCGAACAGCCAATGTTTGGGCCGAAACTTATGCTCGTCCTGAACCGTTCACCCAACACCAGTAACCAGACACTATTCTGGAACAAAGCCACCTACCAGCAGACTAACTAACCACACTTGCTTACACCTTTCCGGGTGTGAAGCATTGTACGTTTTGGTGTGGTGTTTCCAAAATGTGAGGCAAAGTACACGGTTCCTGTGCGATTTGTTGCACGTTCAGGAAATGCAAAGTGTGAATGATGCCTCAAAGTGTATTTCAAATGCATATTAACTTTTTGGAAGGAAAATCAGGGTCACGTAATAATAAATTCACATTTTCTTAGTAGAAAGTTTTGTAGGCTGGTCTTTCCGGTTGGAGATTGTGGCAGATTTCTGAAAACAAAGGAACGGTACAAATCATACCGTATATCCCATATATTGTTTTCTAAATAAGTATTTTTCAGTGTTCCGTTCATTTCATGTAAACCCCCATGGGGATAAATATAACAAGTCTGAAAAAACGCCACTTGAATTGGGAAGTGTCAAGTGTTCCATATCACGGCAACTTTGAACCCGGCTTATGGACGGCTGTGAGATGGCAGGTAGAGTACATTGCATGCCGTGATGAGATAGCCTGGCTCAGGGCAATCTAATGTCCATCCAGTTAACCTCCAAAGCTGACTCTCCGCATGAAACCTTTCTTTCTAAATGTTCCACGTCTGTAAGATTCATTATCCTCTATTGTCCACCCCGCAAACCGTTAGCTGATGTGTTTGCGGAAAGTAAAAAAAAACAATCTTGTGAGTCATTTTCTAAAGCTGTAGTTCTCCAACTTTATTTGCTGTAGTCATTAACAGAAGCAGGACGCATCTAACAAAGAAGGAACTAAAATCGGTGAAAACGGTATCAGCCAAAAAATGGATATACGAGGGAACAACGACTGCATTGTGTGACCGTTTTCAAAAATAGTGTAGCACTAACACCCCCCACCCCCGGAGAAGTCGCTGAAGTTAGGGTACCCCACTGCTGGTTTTATTATGGTGTGATAACCTGGATGGGGTTGGGAAATTATGGGATGCCCAACTTGAAAATGTCCAAAACACTGAACCAGGGACAATGAAAAAAAGGAGGGGGTTGGGACTTTATATGAGGCTTTGAACAAGGTAGAACAAACGCCTCCATCCCTGTAAATTGGAACTAATGAGGAGAGTTGGGACTTTATATGAATCATGCAACCAATGAGATACTAGGACAGGGTGTGTCTGGTGGGCAATAGATAGTCAATAAGAACCACATATGTTACATAATAGCAAAATGCATGACAAATAGATAAATATAATACATGTAATTTTTTTGCAATGATAACAAGATAATAGCATAACATAGTACCATGTGGGTTCATATTATAAACCTAGGTAAAAAACACCTAACTCGTTGAGATGTGTCTCCATGATAATTAGGTAAAAATAGGATATAATCTTGATTGAAATTGGTACACTCCAGTAAGCCTAGCATATGTAATGGTAATATACATATTAAACATATTAAAATGTTATATAATCACACACATAGGTTGGACTTGATGGACTTGTGTCTTTTTTCAACCTCACCTACTATGTTAATGATAATCCTGAAATCGAGAGGGGCATCTAATAGCTCGACGCGTTTCATGGCAGGAGTCTAAAAAATATATATATATATATTTTAAAAATTACTATAGTATGGAAATTGTTATAATGGGTACATCTAAAAAGAAAGATGGAATAGATGGAAAAATATATACACCCAATCATACTTACAGACCAACTAGGAATCTGGGTGCAAGCATGGAGAGCCAGAGAGGTCATCATCCCCGGGAGCTGAGGTAGAATAGCCCCCTGAAAGGGGCCGGACGCATGAATAGGGGGTGGCCACGGCAGCTGTGGATAGATTCATGCTATGCATGAGTCTATCCATTGCATATAGGGGGTGGCCTGGAGAAAGGGGGCGGCACCCTGGCCCCTGGTCACTTGACAAAATAGCACAGATGAAGTGAACAACAGGACATCTCTCATTCTGCTTTCCTGTGGCCACTGATCCAAGCTCCACTTGCCTGCAGAATGCTATCTCGCCTGTCTGCCACCAGCCACGCCTGGCTGATCTTCCTCCCAGTCCTCCCAACTGACTTTCTGCCCAAGTCCTGCCCAACTGGCAAACACACATGGAGACTTCACAGGGCAAGGATAGAAGAAGACTTGAAACAACACGGTCTTCTAGAAATCACTGGTACAGCTGGCAGTCTCTACCCTTGTCTGTCTCTGCCTTGTGCTGTTCTACTTACTGTCTCTGCTTGCTCCTTCCTGCTGCCTCTCCAGCATGAATCCTTCCACTGCCTCCTGTGGTGGGAACCTTCCAGGCCAGCTTTCCTGAGCTCCCAGCATGAGTAAGGGGTCCCTCAAGGGCCACCGACAGCCTCTCCTCAGCACTGCTTCTCCATCTTCCACCTGACTCCCCTTGCTAGCACGGGCCATGTCTATTTATGGGTTATCCCAGCTCCCTGCCAGCCCACTTCTGGGGATTGGCTGAGAGCCCATAAATATTCAAGGCAGACCCTCCTCACCTCCAACCACTAGTTCTATAAGGTTCCCCAACCTTCCAGACACCACGGGGAGGCACCAAAGAGCTGTCCAGATAAGTAATCCAGTCCTGGCCTCTAGTAACCCTGACCCAGATTCAGTGACTCTTGTTTATCCCGGGGCCAGAAAATGCTTTTACCTACTCTCACTTCTAATAGCACACACTAGAGGGCGCTACACCGTCAATGCACCATCTTTAGCAGTAATGGTTCAATGTATAGTACTGTAAAGTATGGTATTGGTCAGAGGTATTGAATTAAATTCATGGAGGTCGGATCGGTAACATTTTTCTTTCAGCAGAGGTCTTAATGTCTTTGCGATGATTCAGAACCTTCACCTCCTAGGCCCTCTCCTCTAAGATCACAATTCTGTTCTTAAGGGCTGGTTTACATTATAATGCAGTGCAGGCAATGCGTGTTCCATGCACGTTTCCCTCACCACAATGAAAATGCAATGCCTGCAGGTATCAATATTTTCTTAATGATCCGGTGAGATTTCATCCCATCCAAATGATTGGGCCAAAAATCGCATTGCACTGAATTGCATGGGAAAGCGCTCCACGTTCCTGTGCAATTCAGGTGTGAGCCAGACCTGAAATCAGTGTCCTTGGTCCCCCTTCACATCAAGATCCCCCACTTTACATCACAGTCCCACCATCACATTAGTGTCCTTTGCCCCCCTCTTCACTTCACTCGTCCCACAGTAATGTACTCTCCCCCACAGTAGTGTCCTCCCCTACACACAGTAGTATTCTCTTCCCCCTACACACAGTAGTATTCTCTTCCCCCTACACACAGTAGTATTCTGTGCCCCCTACACACAGTAGTATTCTGTGCCCCCTACACACAGTAGTATTCTCTGCCCCTACACACAGTAGTATTCTCTGCCCCCTACACACAGTAGTATTCTCTGCCCCCTACACACAGTAGTATTCTGTGCCCCCTACACACAGTAGTATTCTGTGCCCCCTACACACAGTAGTATTCTCTGCCCCTACACACAGTAGTATTCTCTGCCCTCTACACACAGTAGTATTCTCTGCCCCCTACACACAGTAGTATTCTCTGCCCCCTCACACAGTAGTATTCTCTGCTCCCTACACACAGTAGTATTCTCTGCCCCCTACACACAGTAGTATTCTCTTGCCCCCTACACACAGTAGTATTCTCTGCCCCCTACACACAGTAGTATTCTCTGCCCCCTACACACAGTAGTATTCTTTGCTCCCTACACACAGTAGTATTCTCTGCCCCCTACACACAGTAGTATTCTCTGCCCCCTACACACAGTAGTATTCTCTACCCCCTACAAACAGTAGTATTCTCTGCCCCCTACACACAGTAGTATTCTCTGCCCCCTACAAACAGTAGTATTTTCTGCCCCCTACAAACAGTAGTATTCTCTGCCCCCTACACACAGTAGTATTCTCTGCCCCCTACACACAGTAGTATTCTCTGCCCCCAACACACAGTTGTATTCTCTGCCCCCTACACACAGTAGTATTCTCTACCCCCTACAAACAGTAGTATTCTCTGCCCCCTACACACAGTAGTATTCTCTGCCCCCTACAAACAGTAGTATTTTCTGCCCCCTACAAACAGTAGTATTCTCTGCCCCCTACACACAGTAGTATTCTCTGCCCCCTACACACAGTAGTATTCTCTGCCCCCAACACACAGTTGTATTCTCTGCCCCCTACACACAGTAGGGTCCTCAAGCCACCTACACACAGTAGTATTCTCTGCCCCCAACACACAGTAATATTCTCTGCCCCTTACACACAGTATTATTCTATGCCCCCTACGCACAGTAGTGTCCTCAAGCCCCAAACCAGTGTCCTCTGCTCCATCACATCATCCCCACCCAGTAGTGTCCTTTGCCCCCCCCCCACAGTAGTGCCCCCACCAGCCCCACAGCAGTATTCTCTGCCCCCTTCACTCTCCTACCTCACACACAGCAAAACAGGAGGCAGGACAGTTCTGGATGAAGGGCAGGAGCCGGAGCTGCTGGAGTTAACTTTTCCTATGAACAAGCTGGTGATTGGTTGCTAGGAATGCCCTGCGTCCTAGCAACCAATCACCAGCTTGTTCATAGGAAAAGTTAATGGGCAACAATGTCCCGCCTCCAGCTTTCTGCTCTGCTGTGAGGATGACAGTGGCGGCGGAGGGTGGGGGAAGAATCAGCTACTAAATGTGGGACAGTGTCTGGATCTTGACTGTGGTCTGCCATTTAGTGATGCCCAGTATAGATTGTTTTAGCGTGTTGGCAGGAACCAAAAGATATTATTTGTGTACTGCATTCTAAAGACACTGTTTAACCGCTTGCCGACCAGCCGCCGCAGTTTTACTGCGCCAGAATGGCACGGCTGGCCGAAACAACGTTATGTTACATCGCTATGCCTTGTGGCCACTAGGGGCGCGTGTGCCCAGGAGCCGATGCGAGTGCCCCGCGGGCGTGATGACCGTCGGGCTCCCGCGATCGCTTGTGACAGAGCAAGAACCGGGATCTGTGTGTGTAAACACACAAATCCCGGTTCTTTCGGGGGGAGAGGAGAAAGATCGTGTGTTCATACCAAGTATGAACAGTGATCTCTGTCTCCTCCTAGTCAGTCCCCTCCCCCTACAGTTAGAAACAAACACCTCCCTGAGAACACATTTAACCCCTTGATCGCCCCCCTAGTGTTTAACCCCTTCCCTGCCAGTGCCATTTAGACAGTAATCAGTGCATTTTTAGAGCACTTATCGCTGTATAATTGTCAATGGTTTCAAAAATGCATCAAAAGTGTCCGATGTGTCTGCCATAATGTCGCAGTCCCGATAAAAATCGCAGATCGCCGCCATTACTAGTAAAAAAAATTATAATAACAAAAATGCCATAAATCTATCCCCTTTTTTGTAGACGCTATAACTTTTGTGCAAACCAATCAATATTCACTTATTGAGATTTTTTTTACCAAAAATATGTAGAAGAATACGTATCGGCCTAAACTGAGAAAAAATTGTTTTTTTTGATAAAAAATGGTGATATTTATTATAGCAAAAAGTACAAAATATTGTGTTTTTTTCAAAATTGTCGCACTTCTTTTGTTTATAGCTCAAAGAATAATAAAAACTGCAGAGACGATCAAATACCACCAAAAGAAAGCTCTATTTGTGGGAAAAAAAGGACGTCAATTTTGTTTGGGAGCAACATCGCACGACCGCGCAATTGTCAGTTAAAGCGACGCAGTGCCGAATCGCAAAAAATGGCCTGGTCATTGAGCAGCCAAATCTTCTGGGGTGAAGCGCTTAATGATGTACGGGTTGACACGCGGCGGTGTGTCTGCTTCCTGTAGTTATTTCAGCAGGAAGCACGTCTTCCGGCACTCCTGCGACTCTGCACTCCTGCACCCCCTGTATACTCTACCGAGGGCCCCAAGTCAGAGGTGTAAGAGAGGCCTTCCTCTGCATGAACCAGGCTCTACCCAACCGGTACGTGACACTGGGCAAGGTAGGTGAAGGAACAGACTAGAACACGACTCTGAAGGATAGGAAGGGGACAGGGGTAATTTGAGGAGGACAGAGAAGGACACTACTGTGGCAATCTGAAGGGGGGTTCAGAGCACTACTGTGAAGGGGGTGGGGGGGAGGTTGGTGATGTGCAGGGGGGCTGAGAGCACTTCTGTGAAGAGGGTGGGGGAGGTTATGTAAAGAGGGGCTGAGGACACTGCTATGAAGTGTGATGTGAAGTGAGGGACTGTGGTGTAAAGGGGGGGGATTGTGATATGCGGTGGGGACTGAGGATTCTGATGTAATTGCAGAAACATGTGATTCGGACCAGTGCTGTAGGAACCATTTTCTGACTGGACCTCCATTAATTTTGATTCGATACCTCTGATGTAAACCTTCATGGAACCTCATGGGTAATGTAGAGTGATAAGTAAAAGGAAGGAGAAGCAGCCAGTTTGGGAGAGAAGGAAGTGGTGGCCGGTGATGGAGGGTCTGTCGGAGGGGAGGATTGGTGGATTGGTGGATTGGTGGATTGGTGGCTGCATAATTTACCCGTTTAAGCAGCCAGTACTTTTTATGGTTTGTCGAAAATTAATTTTCCTTTTTTGCACCAACTCAGCAATTAAGGTGACATCTTGTGATGGGATCTGATGAGCGTGTAAAGGGGGAGGGATGTGACTTCTTAGGCAGTATTTTAATGAACCTTTCCAAGGTGAAACTAGAAGATATGAGGACTAAAGTCTAACAGAATGTTTTAAAAAAGTTCCGCTTCCCAGGGACTGAACTTGACATCATTTGGAATTCTGAGTTTTTATTATTCGAGCTCTCTGTCTTCTGCCAGCTGTCAGCAATGTTTATATTGAAGGGCACCACTGGCTGATTAATCGCTACGGGGCACCGGGGCACTCACCCCCCCCCCCCTTCCTGCCCAGGACAATTTTCAGCTTTCAGAGCTGTCACATTTTGAATGACAATTAGGCAGTTGTGTAACACTGTACTCATATGACATTTTTATCATTTTCTTCACACAGATAGATCTTTCTTTTGGTGGTATTTAATCACCACTGGGGTTTTTATTTTTCCATTTATTTTTTACCATTTTCAGCGCGGCTCTGTTACTATACATTGCTCATTGTTTAAGGAACCCCCCCGCCAACCTCTGGAGGAACCTCTGGAGAATCCTCTGGAGGAACCTCTGGAGGAACCCTCCACCAACCTCTGGAGGAACTTCTGGAGAAACCTCTGGAGGAACCTCTGGAGGAACCCCCCACCAACCTCTGGAGGAACCTCTTGAGAAACCTCTGGCGGATCCTCTAGAGGAACCCCCGCCAACCTCTGGAGGAACTTCTGGAGAAACCTCTGGAGGAACCCCCCGCCAACCTCTGGAGGAACCTCTGGAGAAACCTCTGGCGGATCCTCTAGAGAAACCCGCGCCAACCTCTGGAGGAACTTCTGGAGAAACCTCTGGAGGAACCCCCCGCCAACCTCTGGAGGAACCTCTGGAGAAACCTCTGGCGGATCCTCTAGAGGAACCCCCGCCAACCTCTGGAGGAACTTCTGGAGAAACCTCTGGAGGAACCTCTGGAGAAACCTCTGAAGGAATCTCCGGAGGAACCCCCCGCCAACCTCTGGAGGAACCTCTGGAGAAACCTCTGGAGGAACCTCTGGAGGAACCCCCCCCTCAACCTCTGGAGAAACCTCTGGAGGAACCTCTGGAGGAACCTCTGGAGAAACCTCTGGAGGAACCTCTGGAGGAACCCCCCCTCAACCTCTGGAGAAACCTCTGGAGGAACCCCCCGCCAACCTCTGGAGGAACCTCTGGAGAAACCTCTAGGGTTCCACAGAACACTGGAGGAGAAAGGTTGGTCTATAATATGCTGCGTCCCCCATAGCACTCGTATTCAGCAGTCACATTACGCTCTAATGATACGCCATCGATCAATTTCCCCCATTTTCTATTTTCTCCTCTGAGAGAGTTTCCTTTTATGTCGGCATATTTATGTTCTGCTCTTTTCTCCTGGAGATGAAGATAAAAGGTCTTTTGTTTATCTAATGTAAAAAAAAGACAATTGATGCTCAAAACTCAAATAGTTTTTCTTTATCAGCTGTAAGTTTCTAATCAGCTTTTGTTTAGGAAATAAGTGATAAGTATGACATAGAGTCACATTTGTCAACATGTTTTACATAATGGATTTCAACCTTTAAAAAAGAATGAAAGGAAAAACAATATTCACATTTTTTTAAAGCGGTTGTAAAAGGTTATTATTTTTGTTTTCTATTAAATTACGAAAAAGCCTTTTATACGTTACAGTACCTGCTCTGGGCAATGTAAGCCCCGAACCTCCTCTTCTGGGGTCCCCCGCTGGTGCTCTCGGCTCCTTCTCTTCTGTGTCTGCCCCCTTAGAAAACCGCTTGCTTATGGGGGGCAGCAGTGTGGGCTTGCTCCTGAGCCAGTCTATGCATGTCCATAAGGGGGGGCCCGTCCATTGTGGGCGCATGGGCGCCCCCCCCCATCCATGCGCTCGTCCCCTTTCAGGATGCCGGGCACATGAATTTCTATGGTGGGGGGTGTTTTTTGAAGCACCTGATTAGAGCCAGAGGCTCTAATAGGCTTCAAAATAGGGTGGGCTTGGGGCGCAGAGCATTGCATCTGGATCCCACCCAGTTGTGTTGCAACAGCAAATAAATATTCACTGTTGCAACACTGATCCTCCTCTCGGCCAATCGGGAAGCGGGTCTGATACAAATCAACCGATGATTGATGGGTATCAGGTTGAAAGGACAGGCGATCCTATTGGACACTAAGGAGGAGGGGAGGAGACTCATAGCAGAAGCAAGGAGGAGAAGACACAGGAGCCGTTGCCCGATGCCTGATGTTCAGTGATGCCCCGATCCCCACCGCTGCCCGATGTGCCTGCCGATGCCCCCCCCCCCCCCGCTGCCCGATGTGCCTGCTGCCTAGATGGAGTAAGTGCCGGTGGACCAACAGACAGTGAGTGGGGGTTTAAGGTGTCATAGGGGGTCCATAGACACACACAGTGTGACTCAGCCCTGCCACTCCCTCCTCACAGGATTTGATTGACCGCAGCAAGAGCCAATGGCTCTGGGTCCTGGGAGGAGAAGAGCATAGACCAGAGCCACTGGGTCTTAGGACTCCTGGCCAAACGGGTCTCAGGGCAGGCTTTCTGATTGGCTGGGAGGAGAAACAAGAAGACATTAGCAAATATTAATTCACTAATGTCACACAACTGGGTGGGCTCGGGGGCGCAGTGCTCTGCGCCCCCGAGCCCACCCTTTTTGAAGCCAATGAGAGCCTCAGGCTCTAATCATAATAAATAATAATAAATAATAAAAATGCCACAAATCTATCCCCTATTTTGTAGACGCTATAACTTTTGTGCAAACCAATCAATATACACTTATTGTGATTTTTATTACCAAAAATATGTAGAAGAAGAATACATATCGGCCTGAGGGAAAAAATTCGCTTTTTTTAAAAAAAAATGAGAATATTTATTATAGCAGAAAGTACAAAATATTGTGTTTTTTTTTCAAAATTGTCGCTCTTTTTTTGTTTATAGCTCAAAAAATAAAAACCGCAGAGGTGACCAAATACCACCAAAAGAAAGCTCTATTTGTGGGGAAAAAAAAGGACATCAATTTTGTTTGGGTGCAGCGCCGCACGGCCGCGCAATTGTCAGTTAATGCGGCGCAGTGCCGAATCGCAAAAAAAGGCCCGGTCATTAAGGGGGCAAATCCTTCCGGGGCTGAAGTGGTTAAACACAAAATTTTTAGGATTACACTTAAGTAAATTTCAGTTCACATAAACACAATATAATACTCAAATTTTTGGTATAATATAAAAACATAATGTTGTGTCAAGTTAATAGATTCTAAACATGTCAAGATTTAAATTTTTGCACATCTGTAAAATGACAACAAACTCTGATACCTAAAAGTGTTCACAGGTGAAGCTTCAAAAGCCTTTACAGGTCATCAGTTTAGAATTAATTGTGAATTATGGCCCTAGAATTAAATAATGTGCACTGCCAAAAAAATTTTCTTTTCGTCTTATTCATTTTTTTGTTTTTTCGTTTTTCACGTCATTCGCTATGATCACAATTCGTAAATTAGAAAATTTGTAAATCCAAAAATAGGCAAGAAAATTTGAAAATTAGAAAGAATAACTAACTAATAAATTATAGGTATTAGAACTTCCTTTCAAATTGATAGTAAACGTAACGACGAATACGAATTTATCCGAAGTTACGAATTATCTAAAATAACGAATGCCGCATCTAAACAAATGGAACAGAATGAATTACCGTATTTACCGGCGTATAACACGCACCCCAATTTAGGAGGGAATTTTAAGGAAAAAAAAACTTTTAGGAGGGAAGTTGAAGGAAAAAAAACTTACATTTAAATGCCCATCATTGCAGCCTTGTCAGTGCAGCCTTGTCAGTGCAGCCTTGTCAGTGCAGCCTTCCCCAGTGCAGCCATGTCAGTGCAGCCTTCCCCAGTGCAGCCTTCCCCAGTGCAGCCTTGTCAGTGCAGCCATGTCAGTGCAGCCTTGTCAGTGCAGCCTTGCCAGTGCAGCCTTGTCAGTGCAGCCTTCCCCAGTGCAGCCATGTCAGTGCAGCCATGTCAGTGCAGCCTTGTCAGTGCAGCCATGTCAGTGCAGCCTTCCCCAGTGCAGCCATGTCAGTGCAGCCATGTCAGTGCAGCCTTGTCAGTGCAGCCATGTCAGTGCAGCCTTCCCCAGTGCAGCCATGTCAGTGCAGCCTTGTCAGTGCAGCCTTTCCCAGTGCAGCCTTGTCAGTGCAGCCTTCCCCAGTGCAGCCATGTCAGTGCAGCCATGTCAGTGCAGCTTTCCCCAGTGCAGCCATGTCAGTGCAGCCTTGTCAGTGCAGCCTTGTCAGTGCAGCCATCCCCAGTGCAGCCTTGTCAGTGCAGCCATGTCAGTGTAGCCTTGTCTGTGCAGCCTTCCCCAGTGCAGCCTTGTCAGTGCAGCCCATGTCAGTGTAGCCATGTCAGTGCAGCTTCGTCAGTGCAGCCTTCCCCAGTGCAGCCTTCCCCAGTGCAGCCTTGTCAGTGCAGCCTTCCATCCTGTGATCCCTGCCATCCTGTCTTTCAAAATCGCCGACCGTGATTTGAAAATGGCGCCGCCGGCGCCGAAATACACAGAGCCGGTCCTCGGCTCTTCTCTGCGGCTCTCGTTTACTTTCCGCTCCACTCGTAGTCCCGAGCAGAGCTATCCGAACCTAGCCGAGTACACTCGGCTAGGTTCGGGCGGCGCTCGAGTGAAGACGAAAGTGGCCGAGAAGAGCCGAGGACCGGCACTGTGTGTTTCGGCACCGGCGGCGCCATTTTCAAATCGCGGTCGGCGATTTTGAAAATCTGACAGCTCCGGATCGCAGGGGATCGGCGTATAACACGCACCTGCGATTTTCCCCTGATTTTAAGGGGAAAAAAGTGCGTGTTATACGCCGATAAATACTGTAATAATAAATAATAACAATAATACAAAGTTTTTATTATTATTATTATTTTTGTTATTTATTATTATTATTAATTCATTACGTTCCATTTGTTTAGATGCGGCATTCGTTTTTTCGGTTAATTCGTAGCTTCGGATAAATTTGTATTCCTTACGTTCCCTAACAGCCGAATTTGAAAGGAAACTCCAATACCTATAATTTAATAGTTAGTAACAGTTAACCACTTAAGGACCAGCCTTGTTTTGGATTTTAGGTGTTTACATGTTTAAAACAGGTTTTTTTGCTAGAAAATTACTTAGAACCCCCAAACATTATATATGGTTTTTCTTCTAACACCCTATAGAATAAAATGGCGGTCGTTGCAATACTTTTTTTTTGCACCGTATTTGCGCAGCGGTCTTAAAAGCACACTTTTTTTGGAAAAACTGCACTTTTTTTGAATAAAAAAATAAGACGACAGTAAAGTTAGCCCAATTTTTTTTTATATTGTGAAATATAATGTTACGCCAAGTAAATTGATACCCAATATGTCACGCTTCAAAATTGCGCCCGTTCGTGGAATGGCGTCAAACTTTTACCCTCAAAAATCTCCATAGGCGACGTTTAAAAAATTCTACAGGTTGCATATTTTGCGGTACAGAGGAGGTCTAGGGCTAGAATTTTTGCTCTCGCTCTACCGGTCGCGACGATACCTCACATGTGTGGTTTGACCACCGTTTGCATAGGCGGGCGCTACTCATGTATGCGTTCGCTTCTGCGCGCGAGCTCGTCGGGACAGGGTTTTTTTTTTTTTAATTATTTTTATTATTTATTTTACATTATTTTATTTATTTCTACACTGTTTTAAAAAAAAAAAATGTGTCACTTTTATTCCTATTACAAGGAATGTAAACATCCCTTGTAATAGAAAAAAGCATGACAGGACCTCTTAAATATGAGATCTGGGGGGGTCAAAAAGACCTCACATCTCATATTTACACTAAAATGCAATAAAAAAAATAAAAAAAAAGTCATTTAAAAAAATGACATTTGAAAAAATGTGCCTTTAAGAAGACGGAAATGACGTTTTGACGTCGCTTCCGCCCAGCAGTGTCATGGAGACGAGTGGGCTCCATCTTAGCCTCACTCGTCTCCAGACACAGGACGGAGACGGACGCGATCGCCTCCGCTGCTACCGACGGCTCCGGTAAGCAGCGGAGGGCACTGGATCGCGGCGGGAGGGGGGGGCCCTCTCCCGCCACCGATAAAAGTGATCTCGCGGCGAATCCGCCGCAGGGACCACTTTTATCTGAAAGCCGGCTGGCAAGTGGTTAAGTTATTATTAGTTAGCTATTAATTCAGATTTTTCAAATTTTTTGAATTTCAAATTTACGAATTAATGAATTTACGAATTTTCGAATGTTCAAAGCTACGAATATTAGGAAAAATTTGTTAAACCAGTTTTAGTTAATTCTAAAATTTCCGAATTAACGAATTTGTCGAATTTTGGTAAAAAAGAATTTGCAACAAAACAAATTGCAGATGTCTACTAGAATTATTGCTATCACTCCACATATGCCGGTATCATTCACGGCCAGCCAGGTACCCAGGGAAGTGATAACCCTTTTGAGGAAAAAGTTCCTTGTAACCCCAAAGGGGGGGGGTTCTCCTTAGTCCTGGAGCCATAGTCGGTAGGCAGGAGACTGGCCCTTAAGGCCCTTCAGGAGCCCAAGTCATGATGGTTTCTATGAAACTGAGCTAAGTAACTTTTAGCATATCCTTATTGTTGACCTCAAGTCCTCAAGTGCCTCCCAATGGGACATGTGTTCAGGTTTTCCTTTACTTTGCACAGCTGCTTAAAATCAATATCAATGACATGGTATTGATAAGATCTATTTTATCTAAGGGAAGTTCCCAAAACATGGCCCGTTGGGGGTACTTGAGGACTGAGGTTGAGAACCACAGTTGTAGACCATTGCTTATGCTCATTTTCTAGGAAGTTTAGGTAGTATGTGCATGTGTTGTATGTATATGTGTGATGCTGTCTATGTCTTGAATGGTTTTCTGACAATTATAAGTCGTTTGTATAAAACAGTAGGAAACTCAGCACACAAAAAGGGAGGGGATCCTGCAGTGTGGTATAATCAGCTTCAGTGCTATATGATCCCGACCTTTGTGGAAACCAGCATTAATGGCTGGGTGTCAGAGGGGTAGGGGAGGGGGAGTATGCCTTGTAAATGGGGTTAAGGGCAGTGGTGGCTGGTGCTAAATATTTTGGGGGAGGGCGGCAAACCAATGCAAAACCTCCTGGCAGGAGACAGGCAGACGGGAAGGCAGAAGGCCTCCTTACCTTAGGACGCAAATGCCCCGGGATTCCTCCCTCCCCTGTCCGAGCCAGGGAGTGCTGGATGTGGCTGAGCCACTGCAGATGAGCCATACCTCCTGGAGACCTGGCTCCATGGCCGTTGCTTCTCCTCCCAGCCAAACTGCAAGTGGGTCCTGAGATTCCCTGGCCAATCGGGTCGCAGGAGCGGCTTCCAAATCCCACATTTTTCCAAATCTCTGTTCTGTTTATTGGGTTTTTTATGTGTAGCACCCTCTACATAGGTAGGTGCTAGAGGTTAGGATTTTTCAGTAGTGTAGGCAAATTTAGGCAGGTCTAGCTGAAAGCTAGGCCTGTTTGTTTTGGTTTGTGTGGGCTGGGAGTGGCTCAGAGTAGCAGCTGTGACCCACAGACAGCCTCACTACACTGTCACCTCCCTCTTTCTTCTAGAGGATTCTAGAGGAAAAGAAGGGGAAGAGAGGTGGAGCTGCCTGGGGTGTCTCAAGGAGCCCTGACCAATCCCCAACTAATATTGGCAAGGGGCAGGCCTCCTTGAAATACCTAGTCAGCCCAGCTGGGGGAGTTGTCGGGTGGCAGAACTGAGGATGGAGTACTAGGCTACCGTGGCCTTTGAGGGAGCTCCCCAGTCTGGGGGGGAAGTGATCTTGGGCCTGGGACCCAGATGCAGGTCAGAGCCCTTCAAGAACTCATGAAGGATCTGAACAGGAGACATCCCAGACAGGTGGAGCTGTCTGGGATGTCTCAGGGAGCCCTGACCAATCCCCAACTAGTATTGGCAGGAGGCAGGCCTCCTTGAAATACCCAGAGTCAGCCCAGCTGGGGGATTTGTCAGGTGGCAGAACTGAGGATGGAGTACTAAGCTACTGGGGCCTTTGAGGGAGCTCCCCAGTCTGAGTGGGGAGTGACCTTGGGCCTGGGACCCAGATGCAGGACAGAGCCCTTCAAGAACTCATGAAGGATCTGAACAGGAGGCACAGAGAGGAGTCAGAGAGGACAGCAGGAGCTAGTACTGCTGGGCAAGTCTTTAGGAGGGAAGGCGAGGCACGCCTGAGAGGACTGGGAGTGTGCAGTCTGGGATGGGTACAGAGCCAGCAGACAGGATAGTGATGTCATGGGCAGTGGAGTTGGGCAGCTGCAGCCAGGAGGGCTGGCAGGGCCTGAAGAGGGCTTACTGGGAGCAGTAGTCCAACTATAGGACAGCTAGCACTAGAGACTTCCTATTCTATTTTTGCTACACTAGGGGCCCGCGGTCCCTGTCTGCAAAGGGCAGTTGCTAACGCCTGACTGAGTCAGGGTTGGGCCTATAATATGTGCTAGCTGTGCCCGAGTAAGTAAGAGATGTGCTGGAGAGAGAGAGGGAGTAACAGTCTGCAAGCAAGAGTTGTGCTGGAGTAGACTGGAGTAACGGAGTGTAAATAGCTGTCCCAAATTTATTGCTATACAATCCAATAATTGATTGTTATACAATCAACCAAATGTTTGTTCTATTGAGCATCCCATAAATTCCATTACCCATCCAAGTTCTATTCCCTCAAGAAAAACAACAAAAACAAACACATGGACTGTTCATTGTCTTGGGTGACTGAAAATTGAATGTCAGGCTGGGCAGGGTGACAGGTGGACCACAACACAATGGCTCCTATGGGAGCACGGCTACATATGATACAAAGGTATCACATTAATATTACAACTGTTGGCAGCACATCTATCTTGACTCCTGATGACGTCAGACGTTGCTGACGAAACGCGTTGGTTCGTAGCGTACGTGACACCTCACTTCCGCTAGTTGGAGCGTAGGTGGAACGCAAACGGCGTACCTGCGTGGTCTATATTGGGCACATCATTTTTATGTTATGCTACTTATGGAATAAAGCCTTTTTTACAAAGTACACCATGAGGAGCCCCTTCTTCTTGTTTTCTTATTACCTGACCGATTTTTGGAGTTCTTCGTGCCGAGGGCCAGTCTTTCATCAAGAGGTCATATCTCCATCGGTATCTACGCTTGTTTTGACTACCTGTGCTTGGTGTTGGTGGACGACGACACTCATCTCACCCAACCATTAAGGGTTCTTATTACTCACTTGGATTGAAGACTCTGGTGGTGGTTCACGGACATCTATTCAACTAGATTATTTATATTTATGGACTCTTAATTCAGTATTAATTATCACAATTTTCTATTACGTTTAATTTATTTTCTCATGTATTTATATATGAACATTTAATTTAGTATCAACTATCAGTATTTTTTATAACGTTAATTTGATTTTTTCATGAATTTACATTTTATGGTTTTATGATTGGTTATTGGAGCGCGGTATGAAATGTATTTGATTTCTTTAGCACATCCATTGTCTTATCGCGGTCTCAGGAATGTGAGTAGGTGGGAGAAGAATTCATATAATGCCAAGGACGTTGGCTGAATGGACAGAGCATACACAATGAAATACAGTACATGTATATGCTGAGATTAAAGTTTCTTTCACACGACTTTGTGGCCTTTGAATACCTGGACATTAAATAGGATACAAAGAGTCACAATGGAGAATTTCAGGTACAGACGTTATATTAGAAACCTTCATTCATTTCCCTCATTGTTCTCTGCTGTACGGAAAGAGTCAATGGAGGGTCCTTGGTTGGTATCTCTCACAGGCAGACCCTGATGGAGAACTTGCACAGCAATGGTTCATTTTATAAGAAGCTGAGGGCTTGTCAACCAACTTTCAGGAGCTGCAGTGGGTCACTTGAGGAGAATATGACATCCATTTGCTGGAAACAGAAGTGATTTTTTCAAGGTGTGGTTGATCAGAAGTGGAGTTTATCCAATTTAAATTAGGAAGATGATTAGTGTGTGTCTACTGTATAAGTTATAATGAAAATATTTAGCAGCACGCCATGGAACGGTGTAGATAGCGTCCAAACGTGTAATTTATTGCATGATCACAACACAAGGAGAGTGCAATGTTTCGGAGTCACGCAGGACCCCCTTCGTCATCACATGCCTGACGAAGGGGGTCCTGTGTGACTCTGAAACGTTGCACTCTCCTTGTGTTGTGATCATGCAATAAATTACACGTTTGGACACTATCTACGCCGTTCCATGGCGTGCTGGCAAATATTTTCATTTTGACTTGAACCAGTGTCCAGCTGGTTGTTGCTGCAGCACCCATATTTTCGTGAGCTCATCCAGGAAAGTGTGCGATGGGAATATGAAGTATTACTGTATAAGTTATAATACATTCAAAGGAATAGTTAAGAGATCAGCAAATTCTCAGCTTTGCTTTGGCTCCCTCATTCAGCTTGTCCTCCCTCTCTCAGCCCTTGAATGCTTCAAAGCTTTGAAAGAATACGATTCACTTGGATTCACTAGCAATTCTCAGAGGATTCACTATAATTCTCTAGCAATGTAATATCCCCCTTTTTACCCCTTTTGCAACCTATGTCTTTTTCTTGGTGGACTTCCTATTATTTTTCTCATGACTGCTGAGGCGCAATGGGCTTAGGTCGTTAACACAATGGGATCAAATCCCCCACCACCCTTGCCCTTTACCCCATTAAATAAGACACTTACAACCATTAGGTTGAAAAGGGCAAGGCCACAGCTTTATTAAATTCCAACATGTAACATGTGAACATATTTGACCAGTGCCAGTCACAGTCTTTACTGTGAGCACTCAATTCCAAAAGAGGGAAGTGGGGCCTGTCCTTACCATAAGTGCTGGACAGACAGCCTACTTCCAATTTTTCATCAACGGCATAGCCCATTACAGCAACTTTAAATGCTGGCAAGGTCAAGAAAACCGCAGCAAGCTGTGATATACCATAACAGAGATAAAAAGGGGTGGGAGGGTGGGCAGCTCTTCCATCTGACTCTTCCGAAAGACCCAGAATTCCCTGGGGCACACATTCCCTGAGCTCAGGACCATCCTATCCCCCATGTTGTCGGGCACCTGGCCATGCCCCCCTCAGTCAAGGCTCTCTTTCCATAGGGAGGGGGCTCAAGAGACCTTTATGTTCATCACTCACTTACCTCCCAACTTTTTCCATCATGGTCAGTCTTGCAGGAGCACCATGAAGCTCTTCAGATGAAGTATATTTCGATGATGCTTCAGTGGTACTTTGATGGTGCTTTGATGATACTTTGATGATGCTTCAGTGGTTGCTTCAGTGGTGTTTTGATGGTGCTTTGATGATACTTCGATGATGCTTCAGTGGTGCTTTGGTGGTGTTTTGATGATGCTTCAGTGGTGCTTCGGTGGTGTTTCGATGGTGCTTTGATGATGCTTCGATGGTGCTTCAGCGGTGCTTCGGTGGTGTTTTGATGATGCTTCAGTGGTGCTTCACTGGTGTTTCGATGGTGCTTTGATGATGCTTCCATGGTGCTTCAGCGGTGCTTCGGTGGTGTTTTGATGATGCTTCAGTGGTGCTTCGGTGGTGTTTCGATGGTGCTTTGATGATGCTTCGATGGTGCTTCAGCGGTGCTTTGGTGGTGTTTTGATGATGCTTCAGTGGTGTTTCAGTGGTGTTTTGATGGTGCTTTGATAGTGCTTCCATGATGCTTCAGTGGTGCTTCGGTGGTCTTCCATACGACTCTTCCGAAAGACCCAGCATTCTCTGGGGCACACGTTCCCTGAGCTCAGGCCCATCCCATCCCCCATGTTTCAACCAATTGTTTCCCTTGTCTGGCACCTGGCCATGCCCCCATGTTTCAACCAATCGTTTCCCTTGTCCGGCACCTGGCCATGCCCCCCTCAGTCAAGGCTCTCTTTCCCTAGGGAGGGGGCTCAAGAGGCCTTCATGTTCATCACTCACTTACCTCCCAACTTTTTCCATCATGGTCAGTCTTGCAGGAGCACCATGAAGCTCTTCAGATGAAGTATATTTTGCCACGGTCAGGAGTCAAGCTTGGAGACTAGTAGCTATAGCAGTAAAGACATTGGACATTTTTATTTCCAATTAATAAAACTTTTTTGGTAGCCCTAGAGGTGCTAGAGGAGTCCCCCAGCCTGGCTGTACTCACACAATACATTCCCTATTTATTTCCTTGGAAATGCAGTCCACCATTGGGAATAATGTTATTGCTGGGAATCGTCTATTGAAGTTTGATAGAACATTATTTGAATGTTTTTGAAATGACCTGAGGCATTGTGGAATTATCAGTCAGGGCTAGTTTACACTTTGCTTCAAAACAAGGCTTCATTTTCAAAGTTTACAACACAGGCATTGAAATCTTCGTTTTTCTTCTATGAGAGTCGAATGTTGGCGGCCCGCCGGCCCTCTGATGGAGACACTCGGCATGTGTTCCTGAGCTTTTAAAAACTGACCAAACCCCCAACTTATGATCTTAAGAATGAATAACTCCACATTAAATACAGCTAGAGAGGTCTGGGAAGGTGAGTTTTAAATCTCTTATACTGTTTGTTTAGAATATGTGAATAGTTTAGTGTCCATTGGCTGGGCACAGGTATATTTTAAGGGCTGGTTCACACCATGTGTGTTGAGCTGTGTCACAAAACTGCGCATGTATGGTATGACACCACATGTAGGGTGGGGAGCATAAAAATTCAACCCAACGGACATGGTTTGAACAAGCCCTTAAAATGCACCTGTGCCCAGCCAATGGGCATTCAACTATTTACAGTGGGGATGGAAAGGTTTCAGACCCCCCTTAAATTTTTCACTCTTTGTTATATTGCAGCCATTTGCTAAAATCATTTAAGTTCATTTTTTTCCTCATTAATGTACACACAGCACCCCGTATTGTACACACAGCACCCCATATTGTACACACAGCACCCCATATTGTACACACAGCCCCCATATTGTACACACAGCCCCCCATATTGACAGAAAAACACAGAATTGTTGACATTTTTGCAGAATTATTAAAAAAGAAAAACTGAACTATCACATGGTCCTAAGTATTCAGACCCTTTGCTGTGACACTCATATATATAACTCAGGTGCTGTCCATTTCTTCTGATCATCCTTGAGATGGTTCTACACCTTCATTTGAGTCCAGATGTGTTTGATTATACTGATTGGACTTGATTAGGAAAGCCACACACCTGTCTATATAAGACCTTACAGTTCACAGTGCATGTCAGAGAAAATGAGAATCATGAGGTCAAAGGAACTGCCTGAAGAGCTCAGAGACAGAATTGTGACAAGGCACAGATCTGGCCAAGGTTACAAAAAAAATTCTGCTGCACTTAAGGTTCCTAAGAGCACAGTGGCCTCCATAATCCTTAAATGGAAGATGCTTGGGATGACCAGAACCCTTCCTAGAGCTGGCTGTCTGGCCAAACTGAGCTATCGGGGGAGAAGAGCCTTGGTGAGAGAGGTAAAGAAGAACCCAAAGATCACTGGGGTTGAGCTCCAGAGATGCAGTCGGGAGATGGGAGAAAGTTGTAGAAAGTCAACCATCACTGCAGCCCTCCACCAGTCGGGGCTTTATGGCAGAGTGGCCCGACGGAAGCCTCTCCTCAGTGCAAGACACATGAAAGCCCACATGAAGTTTGCTAAAGAACACCCGAAAGACTCCAAGAGGGTGAGAAATAAGATTCTCTGGTCTGATGAGACCAAGATAGAACTTTTTGGCCTTAATTCTAAGCGATATGTGTGGAGAAAACCAGGCACTGCTCATCACCTGTCCAATACAGTCCCAACAGTGAAGCCTGGTGGTGGCAGCATCATGCTGTGGGGGTGTTTTTCAGCTGCAGGGACAGGACGACTGGTTGCAATCGAGGGAAAGATGAATGCGGCCAAGTACAGGGATATCCTGGACGAAAACCTTCTCCAGAGTGCTCAGGACCTCAGACTGGGCCGAAGGTTTACCTTCCAACAAGAAAATGACTCTAAGCACACAGCTAAAATAAGGAAGGAGTGGCTTCACAACAACTCCGTGACTGTTCTTGAATGACCCAGCCAGAGCCCCGACTTAAACCCAATTGAGCATCTCTGGAGAGACCTAAAAATGGCCGTCCACCAACGTTTACTATCCAACCTGACAGAACTGGAGAGGATCTGCAAGGAGGAATGGCAGAGGATCCCCAAATCCAGGTGTGAAAAACTTGTTGCATCTTTCCCAAAAAGACTCATGGCTGTATTAGATCAAAAGGGGCTTCTACTAAATACTGAGCAAAGGGTCTGAATACTTAGGACCATGTGATATTTCAGTTTTTCTTTTTTAATAAAACTGCAAAAATGTCAACAATTCTGTCTCTGAGCTCCTCAGGCAGTTCCTTTGACCTCATGATTCTCATTTGCTCTGACATGCACTGTGAGCTGTAAGGTCTTATATAGACACGTGTGTGTCTTTCCTAATCAAGTCCAATCAGTATAATCAAACACAGCTGGACTCAAATGAAGGTGTAGAACCATCTCAAGGATGATCAGAAGAAATGGACAGCACCTGAGTTAAATACATGAGTGTCACAGCAAAGGGTCTGAATACTTAGGAGCATGTGATATTTCAGTTTTTCTTTTTTAATAAACCTGCAAAAATGTCAACAATTCTGTGTTTTTCTGTCAATATGGGGTGCTGTGTGTACAATATGGGGTGCTGTGTGTATAATATGGGGTGCTGTGTGTACAATATGGGGTGCTGTGTGTACAATATGGGGGGCTGTGTGTATAATATGGGGGGCTGTGTGTACAATATGGGGTGCTGTGTGTACAATATGGGGTGCTGTGTGTATAATATGGGGGGCTGTGTGTACAATATGGGGTGCTGTGTGTACAATATGGGGTGCTGTGTGTACAATATGGGGGGCTGTGTGTACAACATGGGGTGCTGTGTGTACAATATAGGGGGCTGTGTGTGTACAATATGGGGTGCTGTGTGTACAATATGGGGTGCTGTGTGTACAATATGGGGTGCTGTGTGTATAATATGGGGGGCTGTGTGTACAATATGGGGTGCTGTGTGTACAATATGGGGTGTTGTGTGTACAATATGGAGTGCTGTGTGTATAATATGGGGGGCTGTGTGTACAATATGGGGTGCTGTGTGTACAATATGGGGTGCTGTGTGTACAATATGGGGGGCTGTGTGTGTACAATATGGAGTGCTGTGTGTATAATATGGGGGGCTGTGTTTACAATATGGGGGGCTGTGTTTACAATATGGGGGGCTGTGTGTACAATATGAGGTGCTGTGTGTACAATATGGGGTGCTGTGTGTACAATATGGGGTGCTCTGTGTACATTAATGAGGAAAAAAATGAACTTAAATGATTTTATCAAATGGCTGCAATATAACAAAGATTGAAAAATTTAAGGGGGTCTGAATACTTTCTGTCCCCACTGTACATATTGTAAACAAGCAGTAAAAGTTCTGCTGTAACTGAATGTATGAATATAATGGAATTACCTTCTCTTATTATATTCCTTTATAAATCCTCTATTGTGGTCCCTACAGAAGTCCTGTTTTTCCATACTTACAAAGACGCTGTGTGAGGACGCCTCCTCATCAGTGCTGCCTATTAATGCCACCTCATCAGTGTCTGTCAGTGAATGAGAAAAATGTATTATTTACAAAACGTTATAACAGCAACAAAAAAGAACAAAAACTTTTTTTTTTCTAAATTGTCGATCCTTTTTTTTTTTTTTTGTTTAGCAAAAAATAAAAACCCCAGTGGTGAATAAATACCACCAAAAGAAATCTCTATCTGTCTCAAAAAAAATGATAAAAATGTCCTCTGTGTACAGTGTCTGATGACCGCGTAATTGTTATTCAAAGTGTGACAGTGCTGAAAGGTGAAAATTGGCCTGGGCAGGAAGGGGTGAAAGTGCCCGGTATTGAAGGGGTTAAAGTAGTTGCAAACTCTTCCATATCCCCAGTGAAGTAACTGTCCTCAGGTGATACACAGAGATTATGCTAATCCTCCTACACAAGTTGTACCTGTGTATCTACAGTATTCTCTTTTCTACATCCATTCAAAGTCCAGAATTTACACAGCATTTCTGAGCTCCAGAAGGTGGGGGTGGGGACATGATATAACATAGTGCACAGCATAGAGCAGAGAGCTGAGTGTAATCTGAGACTTGAGTGCAGGAAATGGATAAACACCCCCCTCTACACATAGGAAAGCATGACTGTCAATAACCCGCTGTGAGCTGGAGGAGGGTCTGGGATTATCAGGTGTTGGCATAGACCTGGGGTCTCCAAACTTTCTAAACAAAGGGCCAGTTTACTGTCCTTCAGGCTTTGGGGGTGCCGAACTGTGGCGTTTGGAAGTAGAAAAGGTCCTGACGTCAGTGGGAAAAAACGATGTCCTATCTTTTGGTGTTGGTGGGAAGAATAGTGCCCCATGTTTGGTGTCATTGGACCCCATTGTTGGTATCACTGGGAGAAATTGTGTTCCATCCATTGGTATCATTGTGCCCCATTGTTGGTGTCATTAGGAGGAATTGTGTTCCATTTATTGGCATCATTATGCCTTATCATTGGTGTCATTGGGAGGAATTGTGTCCCAACATTGGTGTCATTGGGCAAAATTATGCTCCATCATTGATGTCATTGGGAGGAATTGTGCCCCATCATTGGTGTCATTGGGCCATATTGTTAGTGACATTGGGAGGAATTGTGTCCCATCGTTTCTTGTCATTGGGATCAATTATGTCCCAACATTGGAAGAAATTATGCCCCATCATTGGTATCATTGGGCCTCATTGGTATTGTCATTGGGAAGAATTGTGTCCCATCTATGGTGTCATTGGGAAGAATTGCGCCCCTTCATTGGATGTACTTCTCAGTCTTTTTCGACCGTCACGTTTTTGTTTCTATGTTTCATTATGCCCCATTGTTGGTATCAGTGGATGAAATGGTGCCCCAAGGGCCAGATAAAAGCAGGCAAAGGGCTACGTCCAGCCACCAAGCCGCAGTTTGGAGACCACTGGCATAGACTGTCAGAAGTGACTCATGCAGATAGCAGAGGAAGGAGGCAGCAGACAGAAATGACACTGAGTTCCCTGGACTGAGACAAGTACACACTATACCAATGGAGGCCAGTGGAGGGATTGGCGGAGAGGGGTGGAGGACACTGAAGGGTTGGTAAGGTGGATGAGTTTGGCAGCAGCATTCATGATAGACTGAAGAGGGGAGGAGCCTGCAGAGAGGTAGGCCAATGAGGAGGAAGTTAAAATAGTCAAGGCAAAAGATAACAAGGGGGTGAATGAGTAGCTTAGTGGTTTGAATGGTTAGAAAGGGACATGTAGATAGAGAAGAGGAGGAGTCCGAGGACAGAACCTTGGGAGACAACTACAGAAAGAGGAGGTGGAAAGGAGGAAACAGAGTTATAGGTAAGACGGAACGCTGTAATAGGTAGAAGGAGAACCAGGAGATAGCAGAGTCTTGAAGGCCAAGAGAGTGGAGTTTATGGGAGCAGGTGGTCAACAGCATCAAAGGCCACAGAGAGGTCAAGTAGTACGAGTATGGAGTAGTACAAGTAAGGAGTAGTGGCCATTGCTTTTACCAGTTCGTAGATCATTAGTGAGTTTCTGTAGGGCGGTTTCGGTGGAGGGCTGCGAGTGATAGCCAGACTGTAGGGGGGTCTAGAAGGTTATTCTCAGTGCGAAAGGAGCTCAGACAGTTGTAGACTAAGCTTTCTAAAAATTTAGAGGTGAATGGGAGCAGTGAGATGGGTCTTAAGTTGTTCAGGGTGGTGGGGTCTAGTAAGGTTCTAATCACCCCCATTAAATATGGGGGTGATCAGTGCATGTTTTAGAGGGGAGGGGAAGGTGCCAGTAGAGAGGGTAAGGTTGGAGATGGGAGTGGGGGAGCATAGGATAGAAGAAGAGGGTGACCGTAGTAGTTGTGAGGATTTAGCAGACAGGTGGTAAAGTGGGCTTCTGAGAAAACGTAAGCGACTTCTTCGGTCGCTATTTTATTTTATTTTTTAAATCGAATACCCCCTATTTAAACTTGAGAGAACTTCCTTAGGACGAGTATTGCGATTTTTTTTGCCCTCCACCTTTTTTTTCCTCTTTCCTTTATTCTTCTATGCCTACTTTGTCTTTTCTCTTCACCCACCACATATCAGGGGATTTTGTGCGACCTCCCACGCACAAATTACCATTGACCCCGAGGCTCGTTCTCTTCAGGGCATCCTCTTACTTAATGTATTCATTGTAATATCCTAAAAGATTGTAAAATTGATTCTATTCAATGACTTCTTATTCCGTTGAAAAAAAAAAAAAAAAACATATTTGCCTTATGTCGTATTCTGTAAAACTTGTTTAAAATAAAAACATATTGAAAAAGAAAAACCTTGACTCGATGCGTTCAAGGAATCAACCCTGAAGCCTCAAAAGAAATGTGGAGGATAAACATGAACAACAACAATTGAAAATAATAAAAATGGACCTCCAGTCACCAAAATCATCCAAACCAATATGGCCCCATTATAGCCTTACATTCCACACTTATCTGGAGTCTTCCTACATTTGCTGTATTCCTTGATCCCGTATGTGTTGTTGAAAAGAGTCATAAATGTACATGGATTCTGGATATTCGATATTTCATTTTTAAAACAAGAATATTTCAGGCTGGAAGGAAAACAAGACGGGCTCTACAAGAAATTCTTCCACCAGAAGTGTTTGGCAGATTATTCCAGCTTTCCAAGACATGGCCCCCCTTTTATCTGAGATAAGCCAGCACCATGAATGTTCTCTTCTCTCCCTCCTCCATGGCTTTAGACATACATGCTTGGGTGATCCAAGAATACATTTTATGGAAGGGTTCTGCAGAAGATCTTTCAGCAGTCAGATTGGTCTGCATGATATGCAATATGTCAAATTGTAAAGTCGAGATATAAAGTTACATTATTGGATTTTTTTTTCTTTTCCTCTTCTTCTTTTTTTTTTATCCCTTTCTTTCTTTTTAGAATTCTTTTTATCTTTCATATTTTTGGGGGCAATTTCTTTGCTTACGGGAAACACTGGTTACCACAGTATACAGCCGTGGCCAAAAGGTTTTGAGAATGACACAAATATTGATTTTCACAGTCTGCTACCTCCATTTTTATGGTGGCAATTTGCATATACTCCAGAATGTTATGAAGAGTGACAGTGGCAGCTGGTGGTTTCTTGTTTGGGGGGGGGGGAGCGGAAAACAATCGAACCTCTCCTGCGGCACCTCAAACCCCCCCCCATGCTGTCTGCCGGTCGGTCCACCGGCACTTACCCCATCTAGGCGGCAGGCATCGGCGGGCATCCAAGGAGCGGCGGGGATCGGGGGAACCAAGCAGCGGTGGGCATCGGGCATCCAAGGAGTGGCGGGGATCGGGGGAACCAAACAGCGGTGGGCATCTGGCATTCAAGGAGTGGTGGGGATCGGGGCACCAGGCAGTAGCGGGGATTGGGCATAGGCGGGCAGCCAGGCATCGGTCAGCGGCTCTTCTCCTCCTTGCTTCCGCCACGCGTCTCCTCCCGCCCACCTAGGCATCCAATAGGATCGCCTGTCCTTTCAGACAATTGGGTGACGGGTGTCAGACCCGCTTCTTGATTGGCCGGGAGGAGAAACAGTGTTGCAACAGTGAATATTCATTCTCTGTTGCAACACACCTGGGTGGGCTCCTTATGCAATGCTCTGCTCCCCGAGCCCACCCTAGTTTGAAGCCTATTAGAACCTCTGGCTCTAATCAGTGCTTCAAAAAACACCCCCCGCCTTGCCCATCCCCGCCATAGGAATTAATGTGCCCGGCGTCCTGAAAGGGGTCGGGTGCATGGATAGAGAGGGTGGCGGGGCATGGATGGGGGGGGGGGACGCCCATGCATGATAGGGGGGGACGGGCCGCCCCTGAAGAGTGATCAGATGAATGAAGTCCCTTTTTGCCATGAAAACATACTTCATCCTATAAAAAAACATTTCCATTGTACTTGTGAAGAAGGCTACAGGGTGCCCAAGAAAGTCCAGCAAGCGCTAGGACTGTCTCTTACAGTTGATTCAGCTGCGAGATCGGGACACCACCAGTGCAGTGCTTGCCCAGGAATAGCAGCAGGCAGGTGTGAAGGGATCTGCATGAACAGTCAGGAGAAGACTTTTGGAGGATGGTCTGGTGTCAAGAAGGGCAGCAAAGAAGCCACTTCTCTCCAGGAAAAACTTCATGGACAGTCTGATATTCTACAAAAGGTACAGGGATAGGACTGCTGAGGACTGGGGAGGAAAGACATGTTCTCTGATGTTCTCCCTTTCCCATTGTTTGGGGCATCTGGAAAAAACTTTTGTCCGGAGAAGAAAAGGTGAGCGCTACCATCAGTCCTGTGTCATGCATACTGAGACCATTCATGGGTGGGGTTGCTTCTTAACTAAGAACACAGCCATGAATAAAGAATGGTACAAAAACATCCTCCAGGAGCAACTTCTCCCAACCATCCAAGAACAGTTTGGCGAGGAACAATGCCTTTTCCAGTAGGATGGAGCACCTTGTCATAAGGCAAAAGTGATAACTAAGGGGCTTAGGGACCAAAACATGGAAATTTTGGGTCCATGGCCAGAAAACTCCCCAGACCTTAATCTCATTGAGAACTTGTGGTCAATCCTCAAGAGGCGGGTGAACAAAAAAAAAACTACACAATGTTTAGATACATGGGATCATAATGTCCCGGGCAATGTGTTTTCTGAATGTAACCTTTGCAAAATATTTAATAGAAATGTAATAAAAAAAAAAAAATCAAGAGGATGGCAGATAAATAAAATCTGTTCTCTTGCTATACAGTATATTCCGAGTTGCTTTTATTGCTGGAAGTTCGGCCATTATTATTTTAGCCACTTGTCGACCTCAATTCCTTGCAGGTTGCAAGTGGTTTACTGGGCTGTGGATGAAGCTGACAGCCATGGCCCCATTTTTTTTTTTACAGCTGGTGATTGGCTTTCATATGAAAGTTGTTTGAGTGTCTAATTAGCCGCTGGATGGCTTTCAGAAGCACCGGGAGGGGTCGGCCTCCACCAACCGTTAGCAGGTGTTTCTCAGGCTTACAGTTTTTACCGAAATGCCCAAGAAACGATCTGATGGGTCATGCGGGTGGTCATAGAGGTTACCAGGGACCAGATCATCTCTGATCGCCTCGATGGTCTTGGAGGACTCATGACGTCATTTCATTGGTGAAAGTTCGGCCATTATTATTTTAGCCACTTGTCGACCTCAATTCCTTGCAGGTTGCAAGTGGTTTACTGGGCTGTGGATGAAGCTAACAGCCATGGCCCCATTTTTTTTTTTTTTACAGCTGGTGATTGGCTTTCATATGAAAGTTGTTTGAGTGGCTAATTAGCCGCTGGATGGCTTTCAGAAGCACCGGGAGGGGTCGGCCCCTCCAACCGTTAGCAGGCGTTTCTCAGACTTACAGTTTTTACCGAAATGCCCAAGAAACGATCTGATGGGTCATGCGGGTGGCCATAGAGGTTACCAGAGACCAGATCATCTCTGATCACCTCGATGGTCTTGGAGGACTCATGACGTCATTTCATTGGTGGAAGTTAACAATTTTTTATTGTTTTTTTAAGGAAAAGATCAATATTTTTTTCCAATCTTTTGCATTTATAGGTAGAGGAGAGATTTGGGGTCCCCTGGTTCTTATTGACCTCTGATCTGCTATAAAGAGAACTTGTCATCCCTTATTTATATTACAAGGGATGTTTACATTCCTTCTAATAGGAATAAAAGTGATCCAATATATATATATATATATATATATATATATATATTAAAGTAACAGTGTAAAAATAATAAAGTAAATAAGAATTTTTTTTCTAAATAAAACCCCATCCTTCTGTGCTTGTGCGCAGAAGCGAAGGCACACGTAAGTTGCGCACACATATGTAAATGGTGTTTGCTCCACACATGTGAGGTATCACCGCAAATCTTAGAGCGAAAGCAATAATTCTAGTGCTAGACCTCCTCTGTAACTCTAAACATGTAACTTGTAAAAATTTTTAAAGCATTGCCCATGGAGATTTTTAAGTATCGCAGTTTGTCGCCATTCCACGAGCGTACACAATTTTAAAGTGTGACATGTTAGGTATCTATTTACTCGGTGTTTATATTTTACCAAAAATGTGGGTTATATATTGGGGGGGGGGGGGGGGGTTTGCATTTAAATCCATTAAAGTGTATTTTTGCTCCAAAAAAATTGCATTTGAAAAATCGCTGCGCAAATACCGTCTGACATAGAATATTGCAACAACATTGCTAAAAAAAAAAGTACAGATAATGTTTGGAGGTTCTAAGTAATTTTCTAGAAAAAAATGCTGATTTAAACTTGTAAACAAAAAGTTCCATAAAAGGCCTGGATGGGAAGTGGTTAGATTATAGAGTTAGCACACATCAAGATTCTCATTCATACAGTGCCTTGAAAAAGTATTCATACCCCTTGAAATTTTCCACATTTTGTCATGTTACAACCAAAAACGTAAATGTATTTTATTGGGATTTTATGTGATAGACCAACACAAAGTGGCACATAATTGTGAAGTGGAAGGAAAATGATACAAATAAATATGTGAAAAGTGTGTGTGTGTGGGGGGGGGGGGCCTTTGTTTTCAGCCTCCTTTACTCTGATACCCCTAACTAAAATCTAGTGGAACCAATTGCCTTCAGAAGTCACCTAATTAGTAAATAGAGTCCACCTGTGTGTCATTTAATCTCAGTATAAATACAGCTGTTCTGTGTAGCCCTCAGAGGTTTGATAGAGAACCTTAGTGAACAAACAGCATCATGAAGGCCAAGGAACACACCAGACAGGTCAGGGATAAAGTTGTGGAGAAGTATAAAGCAGGGTTAGGTTATAAAAAAATCTCTCAAGCTTTGAACATCTCACGGAGCTCTGTTCAATCCATCATCGGAAAATGGAAAGAGTATGGCACAACTGCAAACCTACCAAGACATGGCTGTCCACCTAAACTGACCAGCCGGGCAAGGAGAGCATTCATCAGAGAAGAGCCAAGAGGTCCATGGTAACTCTGGAGGAGCTGCAGAGATCCACAGCTCAGGTGGGAGAATCTGTCCACAGGACAACTATTAGTCGTGTTCTCCACAAATCTGCCCTTTATGGAAGAGTGACAAGAAGAAAGACATTGGTGAAAGAAAGTCATAAGAAGTCCTGTTTGTAGTTTGTGAGAAGCCATGTGGAGGACACAGCAAACATGTGGAAGAAGGTGCTCTGGTCAGATGAGACCAAAATTCAACTTTTTGCCCTAAAAGCAAAACGCTATGTGTGGGGGAAAACTAACACTGCACATCACTCTGAACACACCATCCCCACCGTGAAACATGGTGGTGGCAGCATCATGTGGTGGGGATGCTTTCCTTCAGCAGGGACAGGGAAGCTGGTCAGAGTTGATGGAAAGATGGATGGAGACAAATACAGGACAATCTTAGAAGAAAACCTGTTAGAGTCTGCAAAAGACTTGAGACTGGGGCGGAGGTTCACCTTCCAGCAGGACAACGACCCGAAACATACAGCCAGAGCTACAATGGAATGGTTTAGATCAAAGCATATTCATGTGTTAGAATGGCCCAGTCACAGTCCAGACCTAAATCACATTGAGAATCTGTGGAAAGACTTGAAAATTGCTGTTCACAGACGCTCTCCATCCAATCTGACAGAGCTTGAGATATTTTGCAAAGAAGAATGGGCAAAAATTTCAAAGGTGGTAGAGACATCCCCAGTGGTAGACCTGCCGGAGTCCCAAGAATCGCACTTGGGACTGGGCCTTGGAGTTCTGCCACTGTGGGGGGCCCAAAAGCCCGGAGTGTGGTTCCAGGGTTGCTGGCTGCAGTTATGAGCAGAGAATGTCTATTATACTCTCTCTCACACCGCCCAGATTCCGCACTGACAATACGCCCTGACCCCCCCTCCCCCACCCACCCACACACATGGACAGGAGAGGAAAGAGAGAAAGCTGGATCTCTTCCTCCTCCTCCCGCCCCCCTCCTCCTGTGTGTTCCCCAGCCCCGCCCACATTCCAATCCCTGGCAGCTCTGTGCCCCGCAAAGAGGATGAGTGGGCGGGAATGGATCCCCATCTGTCTGTTATCATTGGATCGGATGCAGGCGGGTGCAAATAGACACATTACTGTTTACACCCACCTCCCCATAGAGAACAATGGGTAGTCCGATCGGTCCGCCTGTGTGAAAGGGCCCTTACAGTGCAAGTGGAAATTCTGCCGACTCTGAAGCGTCAGGGGCTCTGGGAACCCTGATTAAAGGGGAATGCTGGGAACGATGGTGTAAGTGGGGGCTCCGGGTAACAGGAACCCCTTATACCTCTTATCAGAGTTACCCTTTATACCAGAGTCTGTTATGTTCCCCCTTACATCAGAGTTCTCACTGTTCTTCCTTAAACCAAAGTCCCCAGAATTCTCCCTTATATCAGAGTCTGCACAGTCCCCCCTTACATTGTAAGAGAACTCTGCAAGTTCAGATGTAAAGGGAAACTCTGTAGATTCAGATGTAAAGGGGAACTCTGTAGATTCAGATGTAACGGGGAACTCTGTAGATTCAGATGTAAAGGGGAACTCTGGTGATTCAGATGTAAAGGGGGACTCTGTAGATTCAGATGTAAAGGGGAGCTCTGTAGATTCAGATGTAAAGGGGAACTCTGGTGATTCAGATGTAAAGGGGGACTCTGGAGATTCAGATGTAAAGGGGAACTCTGTATATTCAGATGTAAAGGGGAACTCTGTAGATTCAGATTTAAAGGAGGACTCTGAAGATTCAGATATAAAGGGGAACTCTGAAGATTCAGCTGTAAAGGGAAACTCTGTACATTCAGATGTAAAGGAGGACTCTGAAGATTCAGATATAAAGGAGAACCCGCAACGGGAGAAAAGGAACCCAGGATCATTGGAAAAGGGCCCTGGGATTAGAAGTCAGGGGGGCCCTTCATGGTTTCCTGCACCTGGCCCCGAAGCTTCTAGTTACGCCTCTGGACATCCCCAAAAAGACTTTCAGCTGTAATTGCAGCAAAAAGTGGTTCTACGAAGTATTGACTGGGGGGGAGGCTAAACATCATGATGCTGTTTGTTCATTAAGTTTCTCTAACAAACCTCTGAGGGCTTCACAGAACAGCTGTATTTATACTGAGATTAAATGACACACAGGTGGACTCTATTATCCAATTACAGGTAGGTGACTTCTGAAGGCAAATGGTCCCACTAGATTTTAGTTGAGGGTATCAGAGTAAAGGGGGCTGAATACAAATCCCCCCCCCCCACACACACACATTTTTCACATATTTATTTATATAATTTATCACTTTCCTTCCACTTCACAATTATGTGCTGCTTTGTGTTGGTCTATCACATAAAATCCTAATAAAATACATTTACATTTTCGGTTGTAACATGACAAAATGTGGAAAATTCAAAGGGGTGTGAATACTTTTTCAAGGTGCTGTATATTGTTACATCTCTATGTAAATTCTCATAGTTCTGTTATTTGTTATTGTTATATTTCCTGTAATTTGTCATTTTGCAGTAAACTATTAAAAACAAAACAAAAAAAGAAACAAGTTGGCACTCTATAATCAATAACTATAGCAATAGAATAAAGAAAAGATTTTCTACAATATCACAGTTGAAAGATTTTTGAGAATTACTTTTTTTTTTTTAAATCAGAATTCTGTAACCCTTAAAATCCAAGCACTGGGTGAGGAAGAAGAAAGAGCGGGCGTATTAAATCCCGGCGTTTGATTGGACGGGCCCTCCGTTCCATTATCATGCTGAATGTAATAGAATGTATAGAAGAACATTTAAAGGGGGGAGAATTTACTTGTTGGAAAATTCTGCGAATTGCCGGGTAAACAGGTTGGATGCTTTACAGAACATTGCCTCCATTGTTTACAATGAATCGAGAAATCAAACGGAGAGAAGAAGAAATAAAATACATGAAATGTGGATCTGGAGCTTCATAACTAGAATACGAGTACAAGAGATATTTGCAATTCTGATTTAAATATGACAATAGAATTTCAATTTACCCGCAATAGGCACAACTGATGACTATTGGTGCATTTCTTATTATTTAATGGGAGCCTCAGCTGGCCAAGAAAAAGCTAACAAGAAGGCCTTAAAGCAGAAATAAACTCTCTCGGTCACCAGGAGCTCTGTGTAATCTAATAGTAATATATAGGAAGGAAGGCAGATCAGATTTACTTGTTTTATACCTTTTTTTTTTTACATTTCTTACCAGTGTCTTCCTGGTTTCTGGCCTAGGCCCCAATGATGTCACACATCCCAGGAGTCTTCATAGGAGGAGGGGCTTTCTCAGCTAAGTACACCCTCCTGCTTGCATGCCCTAGCTAAGGGCAGATGGATTCCCGGAAGTGGAATCTGCCCTTACTCAAGATGGTCACGGCTAAAAATGTTAGGGGGGGTGCTTTTTCAAAGTGATTTCTCAACCAAATGAAGCATGGAGACATCGATTGATGGATGGATGGAGACATGGATAGGGAGTGGAAGGATGGACGGATGGAGACATGGATGGGGAGTGGAAGAATGGATGGGTGGAGACATGGGTGGGGAGTGGAAGGATGGGTGGAGACATGGATGGGGAGTGGAAGGATGGGTGGAGACATGGATGGGGAGTGGAAGGATGGATGGGTGGAGACATGGATGGGGAGTGGAAGGATGAATGGAGACATGGATGGGGAGTGGAAGGATGGATGGAGACATGGATGGGAGTGGAAGGATGGGTGGAGACATGGATGGGGAGTGGAAGGATGGATGGAGACATGGATGGGAGTGGAAGGATGGATGGAGACATGGATGTAGAGTGGAAGGATGGGTGGAGACATGGATGGGGAGTGGAAGGATGGATGGACACATGGATGGGGAGTGGAAGGATGGATGGAGACATGGATGGGGAGTAGAAGGATGGGTGGAGACATGGATGGGGAGTGGAAGGATGGGTGGAGACATGGATGGGAGTGGAAGGATGGATGGAGACATGGATGGGGAGTGGAAGGATGGGTGGAGACATGGATGGGGAGTGGAAGGATGAATGGAGACATGGATGGGGAGTGGAAGGATGGATGGAGACATGGATGGGGAGTAGAAGGATGGATAGAGACATGGATGGGGAGTGGAAGGATGGGTGGAGACATGGATGGGGAGTGGAAGGATGAATGGAGACATGGATGGGGAGTGGAAGGATGGATGGAGACATGGATGGGGAGTAGAAGGATGGATGGAGACATGGATGGGGAGTGGAAGGATGGATGGAGACATGGATGGGAGTGGAAGGATGGATGGAGACATGGATGGGGAGTGGAAGGATGGATGGAGACATGGATGGGGAGTGGAAGGATGGATGGAGACATGGATGGGGAGTGGAAGGATGGATGGAGACATGGATGGGGAGTAGAAGGATGGGTGGAGACATGGATGGGGAGTAGAAGTATGGGTGGAGACATGGATGGGAGTGGAAGGATGGATGGAGACATGGATGGGGAGTGGAAGGATGGGTGGAGACATGGATGGGGAGTAGAAGGATGGGTGGAGACATGGATAGGAGTGGAAGGATGGATGGAGACATGGATGGGGAGTGGAAGGATGGATGGAGACATGGATGGGGAGTAGAAGGATGGGTAGAGACATGGATGGGGAGTGGAAGGATGGATGGATGGAGACATGGATGGATGGATGGATGGATGGAGACATGGATGGGGAGTGGATGGATGGGTGGAGACATGGATGGGGAGTGGAGGGATGGGTGGAGACATGGATGGGGAGTAGAAGGATGGATGGAGACATGGATGGGGAGTGGAAGGATGTATGGAGACATGGATGGGGAGTGGAAGGATGGATGGAGACATGGATGGGGAGTGGAAGGATGGGTGAAAACATGGATGGGGAGTGGAACAATGGATGAAGACATGGATGGGAGTGGAGGGATAGATGGAGACATGGATGGGGAGTAGAAGGATGGATGGAGACATGTATGGGGAGTGGAAGGATGTATGGAGACATGGATGGGGAGTGGAAGGATGGGTGGAGACATGGTTGGGGAGTGGAACAATGGATGAAGACATGGATGGGAGTGGAAGGATGGATGGAGACATGGATGGGGAGTAGAAGGATGGATGGAGACATGGATGGGGAGTGGAGGGATGGATGGAGACATGGATGGGGAGTGGAAGGATGGATGGATGGAGACATGGATGGATGGATGGAGACATGGATGGGGAGTGGATGGATGGGTGGAGACATGGATGGGGAGTGGAGGGATGGGTGGAGACATGGATGGGGAGTGGATGGAAGGATGAACGGCGATCTGCCTTGTTTACATAGGCTGTTCTGCCTGTCTCACGGATGATCAGCGGGATCCGGGGGACAACAAGTCCGCCAGACCAGACACAGTCTGTTTGGCTCCCGCTGTGTCCAATCACAGCGGGAGCAGGCCGGCGGCGGCACACACTCGCGCCCCAGATCCGGTAGTGTCAGATCACATACTAGATACATGATCTGGCACAGAGCGGCCGGCCTGCCGTAGTATATGTGCGTGGGGCAGTCCCCAAGTAGTTAAACTGAACTCTGCCTATCCTAATGCATTTTAATAACATATGTAGCACCCTCTAGTGTGTCACTAGTCACCCGATCAGCCTAAAGCCTCGAATGGTGATTGGAAAAGTGAGTGCTGCTACCCCGGCAGAGAAGGATGAGACAGCCCAAATGGGAGATTGAAGAAACACCACTACTCACTGTCCAAGTCTCCCCCCTGTTTGGGAACGAAGGATCAAAGCTCAGATAGATTGGTCAGAGAAGGTATTTTCGAAAATGACATTGCATCTGATTGACTGATGATAAGCCATTTCGAGAAAGGGCAAGACGGGTCCCCATATGTGATTTGGAAGACCTTCGGGAACAACTAGCTGAACTGAAAAGGTCAGGAGTGATTAAAGAGTCCCGAAGCCCTTACGCTTCCTCGATTGTATTAGTGAGGAAGAAGAATGGGTCTCTACGGATGTGCATCAATTATCGAACTTTGAATTGAAGAATTATCCCCGATCAATAAACAACCCCTCAAATCAAAGAAGCCTTGCAGTGTTTATCCAGGGCAAAATGGTACAGTGTGTTGGACTTGAAGAGTGGGTACTACCAAATCCCTATGCACCCAGAAGAGCGGGAGAAGAATGCCTTTATTAGCCCACTGGGATTCTTTGAGTTTGATCGGATGCCTCAGGGACTGAGCGGGGCCCTTGTCACGTTCCAGCGACTGATGGAACACAGTGGGTGATATGAACCTGGTAGAAGTACTGGTTTATCTTGATGACATCATTGTGTTTGGTCGACCTTTGGAAGAGCATGAGGCCCGATTGGAGAAGGTTTTCCAGCGATTACACATGGAGGGGTTGAAGCTGTCATTGGAGAAGTGCCAATTCTACCAGACCTCTGTCACCTGTTTAGGACATGTGGTAACTGCAGAAGGGATAGCCACTGACCCACAAAAATTGGAGGAGGTCACTTCTTGGCCTCGGCCCACCACCGTCACTGAGTCAAGACCGTTTTTGGGTTTAGGTCTGGAGTAGGGATGAGCTTCGAGTTTGATTCAAACTCATGTTCGACTCAAACATCGGCTGTTCGCCAGTTCGCCGAACAGCGAACAATTTGGGGTGTTCGCGGCAAATTCGAATGCCGCAGAACACCCTTTATAAGTCTATGGGAGAAATCAAAAGTGCTAATTTTAAAGGCTTATATTCATGGTATTGTCATAAAAAGTGTTTGGGGACCTGGGTCCTGCCCCAGGGGACATGGATCAATGCAAAAACAAGTTTTAAAAACGTCCGTTTTTTCGGGAGCAGTGAATTTAATAATGCTTAAAGTCAAACAATAAAAGTGTAATATTCCTTTAAATTTCATACCTGGGGGGTGTCTATAGTATGCCTGTAAAGGGGCGCATGTTTCCCGTGTTTAGAACAGTCTGACAGCAAAATGACATTTCAAAGGAAAAAAGTCATTTAAAACTACTCGCGGCTATTAATGAATTGCCGGTCTGACAAAACACATAAAAGTTCATTGATAAAAACGGCATGGGAATTCCCCACAGGGGAACCCCGAACCAAAATTTTAAAAAAAAAATGACGTGGGGGTCCCCCTAAATTCAATACCAGGCCCTTCAGGTCTGGTATGGATATTAAGGGGAACCCTGCGACAAAATTTTTAAAAAAATGACGTAGGGATCCCCCTCAAAATTCATACCAGACCCTTCAGGTCTGGTATGGATTTTAAGGGGAACTCCGCGCCAAAATTAAAAAAAAATTGGCGTGGGATCCCCCCAAAAATCCATACCAGACCCTTATCCGAGCACGCAACCTAGCAGGCCGCAGGAAAAGAGGGGGGGACGAGAGAGCGCCCCCCCTCCTGAACCGTACCAGGCCTCATGCCCTCAACATTGGGAGGGTGCTTTGGGGTCCACCCTAAAGCACCTTGTCCCCATGTTGATGAGGACTAGGGCCTCATCCCCACAACCCTTGGCCGGTGGTTATGGGGGTCTGCGGGTGGGGGGCTTATTGGAATCTGGAAGCCCCCTTTAACAAGGTGACCCCCAGATCCCGGCCCTCCCCCCTGTGTGAAATGGTAAGGGGGTACAAAAGTACCCCTACTATTTCACAAAAAAACTGTCAAAAATGTTAAAAATGACAAGAGACAGTTTTTGACAATTCCTTTATTTAAATGCTTCTTCTTTCCATCTTCTTTCTTCTAACCTCTTTCTTCCTTCATCCTTCGGTTTCTTCCTCCATCTTCTTCTTCTTCTTCTTCTGGTTATTCTGGTTCTTCTGGTTCTTCCTCCAGTGTTCTCGTCCAGCATCTTCCTCTGCGGCGTCTCCTTCTCTTTATCTTCTTTTCTTCATCTTCTTCTCCAGGCCGCTCCGCATCCATGATGGCATGGAGGGAGTGTCAGGAAATGTTCCATCCGCTGGTAATACCTGTTATTTGGCATGCAGTACTGAGGTCCACCAGCAGGTGTCTCCTGGCAGTTTGGAACTGTCAGGAGAGCTTTTCCCTGTTAATAGTATATCATCTTTGGGCCGCAGTACTGGCGTCCACCAGCGGATGGATCCTGGCAGTGTGGAGCAGACAGTACCTCCTGCAATCAGGTGTCACTTGAGGCCAATCACAAGCCTATAAATACCCGGCAAACATTCACATGTTTGCCTTGATCTCTTCATTGCCTCCTGACCTGCTAGCGATCTGATCCTGTGCCCTGTGCCCTGTGCCCTGTGCCCTGTGCCCTGTGCCCTGTGCCCTGTGCCCTGTGCCCTGTGCCCTGATCCTGTCTCCCTGTCTCGGACCCTATCCTGTCCCACCTGTTACCTTGCATCCCTGCCTGCAGTCTGACCCATCCATCCTCTCCCTGTCCTGTGTTCCATACCCCATCTACTGACTTCCCTGTGTATGACCTTGGCCTGGCTTACGTTTATGTCTCTGGAAAATCCCCTGCTGATCTGCTGTGTATGACCCTGGCCTGGCTATCGTTTATGACCCTGGTATTTCCCATTTATTGCACTTATCTGTCTATTGTTATTTGTGGGTCTCTGTCTGTGGTTGGTTAATGCACTGTGTCATATTGGAGTTGGTTGTATTATATTACTCACTTTCCTTAATAAATTAATATATTTTCACTTATATACGTTTTGGTGTCCTCTGTCGCAGATCACACGGTTCTGGTCACACCTGCTCATGACAGTAGATCAAGGCCATCCCTGACCAGAAGTGGCTGCACAGGGGAACCATTTTGATTCAGTTGGTTGCAAACATGAATGCCGATGAGGTTATTTATTTTTCTCTGCTGGCATCTGAAAGTGGTGATTATTGCCGCCAGGCTTTGAAAGGATGGTCTAGTGACCAGTTGTTTGCCACTATACGTTCGGCTCACTCCCTGGTCGATCAGGGTTATATATTGTTTGGGGAGGTGCAGCCTTTGATCAAGCTATGTACTGAGCTGGCCCTGCCCTGTATTCCAAAGGGCCGTGATGATTTCACTCCTCCTTTTGATATGAATCAGGTTGTATCCCTAGTTTGGCTTTTTGAAGATGATCCAGACGATTTTTGTGAGCACTACTCAGCCTGTTCCCCACAGGTGATTGCTGAGTGCATTGTGTCTGCTCAGTCTTTTGTTAGACAGGGAGGTTTAAAAGCACAGTTTGTACAACCTATACTTTCAGCATGGTCTGACATGATGCAAGCAGCTCCACCCAAACAAACCACCTCTGCCACCAAACACCAGCCTACCCAAATGTATGTTTCCCCATCACCCATGTCAACCGCAGTTGCAGCTCAGTATACGCTGCTCCCAACCAAATACTCATATCCGATCTCTGCTCCCTGTACCTATCCTGCATTCAACCCACCTGTCTCTTCTCAGCTGCCTGCAAACCCACACGAACTTCCTCCAGCTACTGTTACCTCTTCTCTGCCATATCCCAATCCTCCTCTCCAGCCTGCTGCACCCCTCACCTACAGAGCTTCAGTGGCTAAGCCAAAGAAAAAACGAAAGTTTTTTCCAACCAAAACGATCCTGCCAGTAACCCAACCTGCCTCCGCACCAGCTAATCCAACCCATACCATCATGCCAGTGTCCAGTCCTGCCTCCCCGCCAGCTGATCTGTTCCAGCCTGATGTCCGGGTGCCAGCCCTCCAGCCTGATGTCCGGGTGCCAGCCCTCCAGCCTGATGTCCGGGTGCCTGCCCTCCAGCCTGATGTCCGGGTGCCTGCCCTCCAGCCTGATGTCCGGGTGCCTGCCCTCCAGCCTGATGTCCGGGTGCCTGTCCTCCAGCCTGATGTCCGGGTGCCTGCCCTCCAGCCTGATGTGCCCATGCCTGCTGCCCTCCAGCCTGATGTGCCCATGCCTGCTGCCCTCCAGCTTGAAGTGCCCATGCCTGCTGCCCAGCTTGAAGTGCCCATGCCTGCTGTGCCACCACCTGTTGTTCTGCTTGATGCCATAGACTATGGACAATTACAATCAATTGCAGCATCCGGAGGCCGCTCCTTTGAGGGGGGGTACTGTCAGGAAATGTTCCATCCGCTGGTAATACCTGGTTTTTGGCATGCAGTACTGAGGTCCACCAGCAGGTGTCTCCTGGCAGTTTGGAACTGTCAGGAGAGCTTTTCCCTGTTAATAGTATACCATCTTTGGGCCGCAGTACTGGTGTCCACCAGCGGATGGATCCTGGCAGTGTGGAGCAGACAGTACCTCCTGCAATCAGGTGTCACTTGAGGCCAATCACAAGCCTATAAATACCCGGCAAACATTCACATGTTTGCCTTGATCTCTTCATTGCCTCCTGACCTGCTAGCGATCTGATCCTGTGCCCTGAACCTGATTCTGTCTCCCTGTCTCGGACCCTATCCTGTCCCACCTGTTACCTTGCATCCCTGCCTGCAGTCTGACCCATCCATCCTCTCCCTGTCCTGTGTTCCATACCCCATCTACTGACTTCCCTGTGTATGACCTTGGCCTGGCTTACGTTTATGTCTCTGGAACATCCCCTGCTGATCTGCTGTGTATGACCCTGGCCTGGCTATTGTTTATGATCCTGGTATTTCCCATTTATTGCACTTATCTGTCTATTGTTATTTGTGGGTCTCTGTCTGTGGTTGGTTTATGCACTGTGTCATATTGGAGTTGGTTGTATTATATTACTCACTTTCTTAATAAATTAATATATTTTCACTTATATATGTTTTGGTGTCCTCTGTCGCAGATCACACGGTTCTGGTCACACCTGTTCATGACAGGGAGGCTCCCGCTGTGTGACGCTTCTCCTCTTCTGACGGCTCTTAAATAACGGAGGGGGGGCCGCCCGGTGACCCCACCCCCTCTGACGCATGGGGACTTCCCTGTGGCATTCCCCGTGATGTCAGAGGGGGCGGGGTCACCCACCCTCCATTATTTAAGAACCGCCAGAAGAGGGGAAGCGTCACACAGTGGGAGCCTCCCATCCAATCATGGATGCGGAGCGGCCCAAGAAAAGAAGATGAAGAGAAGAAGGCGCCGCTGAGGAAGATGCTGGACGAGAACACCGGAGGAAGAACCAGAAGATCCAGAAGAACAAAAAGAAGATGGAGGAAGAAACCGAAGGAAGATGGAGGAAGAAAGAAGAAGCATTTAAATAAAGGATTTGTCAAAAACTGTCTCTTGTCATTTTTAACATTTTTGACACTTTCCCCCTTACCATTTCACACAGGGGGAGGGCCGGGATCTGGGGGTCCCCTTGTTAAAGGGGGCTTCCAGATTCCGATAAGCCCCCCACCCACAGACCCCCACAACCACAGGGCAAGGGTTGTGGGGATGAGGCCCTTGTCCCCATCAACATGGGGACAAGGTGTTTTGGGGGGCTACCCCAAAGCACCCTCCCAATGTTGAGGGCATGTGGCCTGGTGCGGTTCAGGAGGGGGGGCGCTCTCTCGCCCCCCCTCTTTTCCTGCGGCCTGCCAGGTTGTGTGCTCGGATAAGGGTCTGGTATGGATTTTTGAGGGTACCCCATGCCATTTTTTTTTTAATTTTGCCACGGGGTTCCCCTTAATATCTATACCAGACCTGAAGGGCCTGGTATGGAATTTAGGGGGACCCCCCCACATCATTTTTTTTTTTAATTTTGGTTCGGGGTTCCCCTGTGGGGAATTCCCATGCCGTTTTTATTGCGACTATTAATTAATTGCCGGTCCAACAATACACATAACAGTTCATTGATAAAAAATGATGTGGGGGTCCCCCTAAATTCCATACCAGGCCCTTCAGGTCTGGTATGGCTATTAGGGGTACCCCGGCCAAAATTTTTAAAAAATGGCGTGGGGTCCCCCCAAAAATCCATACCATGCCCTTATCTGAGCACGCAACCTGGCAGGCCGCAGGAAAAGAGGGGGGACGAGAGAGCACCCCCCTCCTGAACCATACCAGGCCACATGCCCTCAACATTGGGAGGGTGCTTTGGGGTATGGTTCAGGAGGGGGGGCGCTCTCTCGTCCCCCCCTCTTTTCCTGCGGCCTGCCAGGTTGCGTGCTCAGATAAGGGTCTGGTATGAATTTTGATGGGGACCCCTACGTCAATTTTTTTAAAATTTTGGCGCAGGGTTCCCCTTAATATCCATACCAGACCTGAAGGGCCTGGTGTTGAATTTAGGGGGACCCCCACGTCTTTTTTTTTTTTAATTTTGGTTCGGGGTTCCCCTGTGGGGAATTCCCATGCCGTTTTTATCAATGAACTTTTATGTGTATTGTCGGACTGGCAATTCATTAATAGCCGCCAGTAGTTTTAAATGACTTTTTTCCTTTGAAATGTCATTTTGCTGTCAGACTGTTCTAAACACGGGAAACATGCGCCACTTTACAGGCATACTATAGACACCCCCCAGGTACGAAATTTAAAGGAATATTACACTTTTATTGTTTGACTTTAAGCATTATTAAAATCACTGCTCCCGAAAAAACGGCTGTTTTTAAAACTTTTTTTTGCATTGATACATGTCTCCTGGGGCAGGACCCGGGTCCCCAAACACTTTTTAGGATGATACCATGCAAATTAGCCTTTAAAATAAGCACTTTTGATTTTGAACGTTCGAGTCCCATAGAATTCAATGGGGTTCTAACGTTCTTGCAAAGTTTTGGTCTGTTCGCAAGTTCTAGTGCGAACCAAATCGGGGGGTGTTCGGCTCATCCTTAGTCTGGAGACATGCTTGGCCAGTCCATCCCCTTTACCCTCAGCTTCTTTAGCAAGGCAGTGGTGGTCTTGGAGGTGTGTTTGGGGTGGTTATCATGTTGGAAAACTGCTCTGCTTCAGTATGTCACAGTACATGTTGGTATTCATGGTTCCCTCAATGAACTGTAGCTCCCCAGTGCCGGCAGCACTCATGTATCCCCAGACCATGACACTCCCACCAACATGCTTGACTGTAGACAAGACACACTTGTCTTTGTACTCCTCACCTGGTTTTCGCCACACACGTTTGACACCATCTGAACCAAATAAGTTTATCTTGGTCCCATCAGACCACAGGACATGGTTCCAGTAATCCATGTCCTTAGTCTGCTTCAGTAAACTGTTTGTGGGCTTTCTTGTGTATCATCTTTAGAAGAGGCTTCCTTCTGGGACGACAGCCATGCAGACCAATTTTATGCAGTGTGCGGTGTATGGTCTGAGCACTGACAGGCTGACCCCCGACCCCTTCAACCTCTGCAGCAATGCTGGCAGCACTCATACGTCTATTTCCCAAAGACAACCTCTGAATATGACGCTGAGCACGTGACCTCAACTTCTTTAATCAACCATGGCGAGGCCTGTTCTGAGTGGAACCTGTCCTGTTAAACCGCTGTATGGTCTTGGCCACCGTACTGCAGCTCGGTTTCAGGGTCTTGGCAATCTTCTTATAGCCTAGGCCATCTTTTTGTAGAGCAACAATTCTTTTTTTTCAGATCCTCAGAGAGTTCTTTGCCATGAGGTGCCATGTTGAACTTCCATTGACCAGTATAAGAGAGTCAGAGTGATAACACCAAATTTAACAGACCTGCTCCCCATTCACACCTGAGACCTTGTAACACTAACGAGTCACATGACACTCGAGAGGGAAAATGACTAATTGGGCCCAATTTGGACATTTTCAGTTACTAGGGGTGTAGTTACTTTTGTTGCCAGCGGTTTAGACATTAATGGCTGTGTGTTATTTTGAGGGGACAGCAAATTTACACTGTTATACAAGCTGTACACTCACTACTTTACATTGTAGCAAAGTGTCATTTCTTCAGTGTTGTCACATGAAAAGATAGAATAAAATATATACAAAAATGTGAGGGGTGTACTCACTTTTGTGAGATACTGTGTATATATATATATATATATATATATATATATATATATATATATATATATATATATATATATAACACCAGTGGGGGGTTAGCTCTCCCATAATAGCATAGGCTGTCTAGATTACATCTATCTCAGTGTGGCCACACATGTGGTTAACTGAAACATCCACTGGGAGGTGACTTCGGGACTGAATATAGTGTATCCTTGTGTATATGGCCCTATTCATTGTTTAAACATTGTTGTGTCTTCAGGAGGAGTCTGTGTGCTGAGCTGGCACATTTCCGAACCATATACTATTGAGTTGCTTGATTCTTGCTTTATAGTACTAACAGGTTGTCTGAACCCAGAGTGTCAGGTGGGTTGGAAGTTTCACTTGGTCATGGCTGTGCAGATGAGAAGGTAATTCTCAGCAGTCCCCAAGGGGGCCATGATAGGTATCTTTCATTCTTTTTATAATCTATTGATTTCTCTGAGCTGTTCTAGATCTCATAGGCTGCAGGTTTTATTGCTTCCCCCTGCATTCTTGAGGCTTCCATAAAATAGAGGGCCGGGAAAGTCAAATGGGCATTATGAATATTTATTATCCTGCAGACAGTCCATGGGGAGGTGTACCCCAGCAGGTGGCTAAGGAGGGGACATAAATAGTCAGGGGTCTGGAGCAGCCCTGTTCTCATCCTGCTGGGGAAGTTACACATCCTCTGGGACTGTTGCCCCTTTGAGGCAGTTCTGCTAAAGTTTACTGGTGGTCATCGAGGTCCCAGCTATAGCAGAGCTAGGGAGCCCATTTCTAATTACGTCTGGAACTGAAGATTTGGTTTGATTTCTACAAGGACTACGTATAGGGCTTGGGCTGTAGCAAGGAGGAGGTTACTTAAGGCAAATTTCCGTTCCCCTTTAGCCCATCGTGAGGTAATCCTACTCTCCCACATTTCCGTCCTCTCCCTGACCCCCAACTCCGGGCTACATATGGGATCAGGACTCTGATCTCATATTTTTGTAGCGGGTGCACTGCTCTCCTTCTCAGACCTTGGAGCCAAATTTAACTTGCCGGGATGGTCCCTTTCCTGGTATCTCCAAGTGCGCCATGCCACACGGGCCCAATTTCCTGGTACCCTTGCTCTAGCAATGGATCCTATTGAGGAATTACTGGCTCAAGAATCCCTATCCAAACCTTTATCTGCCCTTTACCTAGATTTGCTCTTTGTTGACTTTCCTAAGATGGACAAACTGTGGGACTTGAGGAAGATGGATCTGCCTGACCTTGACAGGGAAGACTGGGGGAATTGTCTTGAGAACAGTGGTAAACGACTAATCTCCTCGCGAGATAAGTTAATACAGATACAATTCTTACATAGGGTCTTTTACACGCCCCAGAGATGACATTGAATATTTACCCTGAGGGAGATGCCCGGGGGTGGCCTGTTTCTGGGGAGAAGGGGTAGAACTTGTAAATCACCTCCTTCAGCTGTCCCTCCCGACCACTCCTGAGCTGTGGTTGCTACAGGATGACAAACCGACGCCTAGGTGCACTAAGATTTGAAATTCTTATCTATTTCATTATGCATAAAGAGAAATTATACTTAAGTGGAATCCCCCCCAACTGTAACCTCCTGGGAGAACTCTATTAACACTGCTCTTCCCATTTATTAAGATTGACCTACATTAGCAGGAACTGTCATAGAAAGTTTGAGAGGGTGTGGCAGTCATGGATGGCATAGACGAGCAGAGCTCCCCTTTATTTACTATACACTTGGAGGAGGGTTGGCTTAGTTGCACTCCTTAATGGTTTTGCTGATGAACATTGTTGATGTTCTGTAGATGTTTTTTTCATTTGTGTCTGTGGTTGATTTGTTATGTGGAATATGCTTATTTCACTTTCCATTGTCATTGTGTTTTATACCACTTTGCTTATTCCATTGTTTTAGATGCATCACATGCCTTTTGTTACAATAAAAGAACATGCTGACAGGTAAAAAAAAGATTTGGTTTGAAGGACCCACTGAAGAGTGCCTGGTGGAAGCTGGGAGATGTGCAGCTACCCTGGGAAAATGTGAGTATTGATCCAAGCTCGAGAATCCAGTGACCGGTTGCTGCACGACTTTGGAGAGCCGGTGGTAGCTCTTTCTCTGGGGTTGCTCCTACAAGGTCACAGTTCTGGCCTTCCCCTTTGGTTACTGGTTTCAAGACTGCTCAAAGAAATTGCACCTCGTGAAGAGTGTATTCTTCTGACAAGTCAGCATTTCTGGAGTATTTGCTTCAACCCCAGCCCCTCTCCTGTTACAAGTTTTAAAAGCAATACATCTTAAAGATACTTCCCCTAGAACAGGGGTCTCCAAATAAAGGGCCAGTCCTTCAGACTTTAGGGAGGCCTGATTTTGGCAAATGGGTTTAGAAAATATCCCAGGTCCAGCATTAGCGAGAATAAACATGGCCTCAGGGTCACTGGTCAGTTGGAGGAGAAATAGGGCCCCACCTTTATTATTAGTGGGAGGAATATCACCCTATAGTTGGTGTCAGGTGGAGGAATAGTTCCCCATAGTTGGTATTAGTGGGAGGAATAGTGCACTATCATTGGTATCATTGGGAGGAATAGTGCCCCATAGTTAGTATTAGTGGGAGGAATAGTGCCCCATCATTGGTATCAGTGGGAGGAATAGTGTCCCATCATTGGTGTCAGTGGAAGGAATAGCACCCCATTATTGGTGTCAGTGGAAGGAACAGTGCCCCATCATTGCTATTAGTGGGAGGAATAGTGCCCCACCCATTATTGGAGCACAGGTGTGTCAGGAGGAAGGTGTCTCTGAAGCTCCTCCAGGTGATCTGTGTGAGAGGGGAGTGGTGGTGAAATCTCTCCCAGCTCTTCTGGCCCCTTTCTGGGGAAGCCATGGAGGCCAGCGGGGCCTCTCCTGCTGGAAGCTCGCAGCCATCTCCTGGGCCGTCGGGTGACATGTCTGCCCATATACAAGCCATGGCTGGGGATCTCTCTGCCCCTGGTGAGGATGAAAGCTCAGAGGCAATTTAGGAGCAAGTGGTGGTCGGCATTAAAGCCTTGAATAGGGAAAGAGACAAGCTCTATAAACTGAGAGCGGAGCTGAAGAGCTTGAGAAGGCAGCGTGAGGGCTTGCATAGCCAGAAACGAGGATCCATGGATCCGGAAATCCAACTGGCCAAGGTCCGGGTGGAACACCAAGAAACCATTGTGGCCATGATGGAAGGCAAAGATGGGCCCTTCAAGGAAAAATTCTGCAATGACAGAAGGTTTGCGAGGATGACAAAAAAGGGGGTGGAGACCCCCAGTTCAGACCCCCTGCCCCCTCAGGGAGAGGTAAGCAGCCCCATGCCTTCCCAGGACTCAGGAGGCATGCTGAGGGTAATCCAGGCAATGGAGTCTCCTATATGGGAGGATCAGCTGGTGTTTCATGATGAGGACATTACTGATAATGTGCCTGACAAGGTAAAGGGGAGAAAAGGGGCATTTGAGCTCCTCCTGTTCAGTCTTGATATGTTCAGTGTGTCGGGGTCAGGGTCATATGGCTAAGGACTGCACAAAGATGATCAGGTGTAACCTGTGCCTGCACCTTGGCTACCCCTACAGCAGATGTCCTGAAGCCTGGCACATTATGGAGAAGGAGGTAATTAATGACATGTCAAGACTGGACAGGATGGAGGGTGAAGACCCTGGTTTACCATCCTCCTCTGCGGTGACCGACTCCCCTGGTCCTGCTCAGGATCCCTCCACAGTTCCTGTGGCCACCGTTCCTGTGTCTGTAAGTATTCCTTCTGTATCTGTCTCTGTGTCCCCCCCCGCCTACTGTACCCTCTCCTCTTGTGTCAGAACCTTCCAAGTCTGTGCCCCCCGAGTCAGTTACCCCCCAGGAGTCTACCCCTCCTAAGTCTGACTCAAAGGGAGCACCCCAAAGTGGTAGTATGTACTAAAAAGGTCGCTTCTTCCTCTGTTAAGGAGTCTTCTGTAAAGACTTCAAAGAAAAAAACAAGAGATGAGGTCATCTCTGAAGCTGACCTGCAGTACCTGGAGGAGAGAAGGAAGGTTGGAAAGCGTAAGAAGCAGGCGGTGGGGACAAAATGGGCTCCAGTGCCTGTCTCCAACCGTCATAGGTCCCCTAAGTATGATATTTCTTCATCTGGAGCTTCTTCGGAGCGAAGTTCCGATTCTGAGATGGAGTTTGAGGCGGCCTCAAGAAAGAGAGAGGCTTCTGGTGATGAGCAGCAGAGGGGAGCTAAGAACCAATCCACCCAATAACCCAAATCCGTTAAAATTGGTGACAATAAATTTCTCCAGCATTAAGTCAGTAAGAGCTCGTTCTATGGCCTTCTTTTTGTTCAGCCAATTAGATGCTGAAATTTTATTTTTGCAAGAGACTAGGCTCACCTCCTTGGCAGATATTCATATGGCCAAGAGAGAGTGGAGGTATGGTCCATCTTACTGGTCTCTTGCGGCCGAGCCTTACGGCGGTGTGGCGGTGTTGTTTCAAACCGGCATGGTAACTGTCCGGCGGGTTATTGAGGTGGAGATTGGGAGATGTATGGTCTTAGGTGTCCTTGTAGTAGGGCAGGACCTGCACCTAATTAATGTTTATGGGCCGCACACAAAGTGGGACAGGAAATGCCTTTTTACAAGGATCAAGCCATTTCTTTTTACATCCCGGCAAGTGGTCTTTGGAGGTGACTTTAATACAGTAACTAGGCCCAAGGACAGGAAGGACTTCAAGGACAGGCTGGGATATGATAGCGTTTTTTTAAATAGTATGGTTAGGGATGCTGGTCTTGTGGATGTGCACATTAAGCACCTCCCGGATGACACTGGGTTCACCTTTCATCGAGGTAGTAGTCAGAGTAGAATGGATAGGTTTTTTTTTAAAGAGACCTCTGCATTCTCACCCCCAGTGGTACAGGCAGTAGAGTTCTCTGATCACTGTATGCTATCTGTGGTCCTGAATGCTTCAGACGCCCCTCAGAGGGGTAAGGGCATCTGGAGATTGAATTCGACTCTACTCGAGGAAGAACATGTTAGACAATCCTTTGAGGAATTCTTTCAGGCACAGGTGACCATCCTGGACTTTTGTAGCAGCAAGGCTGAGTGGTGGGAGCTGACCAAAAAGAGGATCGCTGGATTCTTCAGGGGCCTAGCCAATAGAAAGCAGTTTAATAAATACATGACCTAGCAACGTTTACGGGGGAAGCTGGATATTCTTGTCCTGGGGCAATCTCCGAAGTGAAACTCCTTCTCAGGAAGTGTCAATATGACCGGCATGCCTCTTTGGCTCTGGAGAGGGACTATGGGAAGTACCACTCACCTGACCCTTACCAGAACTGAAAACAAGGTGTAGCTGTTAAAACGGTCGTTGGCCTTAAGGACAGTACAGGTTCCTTGACAAAGTCCAGGTCAAGGATTCTGGAGGTCGTGAGGTCCATTTATGCTGACCTTCTTGGGAGGAAAGAGCTTGACCGTGACAAGATGGAAAGCTTTTTGGACTCTACTCCAGGTCTAAATGATGAAGATGTCCCATTGATGAATTTGACAGAGGAGATCACAGTTGAAGAGGTGATGAGGGCAATTGAACAGCTTGCCATCAAAAAGTCACCTGGACCGGATGGCTTGACGGCTAAGTTTTACAAAGCCTTTAAGTCTATTCTGGCCCCACATTTGGTAGAGGTTTTTAACAGTTGCCTTGCTGAGGGGGTGCTTTCTTCTTCCATGAGGCACTCGGCTGTGATTCTTCTTTCAAAAGGTAAAGATCCTTCGATGATTGAGAACTAGAGCCCCATCAGCCTTCTTAATGTCGATAGAAAGATACTGGCAAAGATAATTTTCTGGCGCCTATCGTCAGTAGCAGAGTCTTTGCTTTCTCGCCATCAGCACTGTTCGGTCCAGGGTAGGAGCGCCTTCACATCGGTTTTAGCTGTCCGGGAGGCCTTGGAGCGGTGCAGGGCTGCAGGCTGGGGAAAGTATTTGCTGACATTGGATCAGGCAAAAGCTTTTGATCGTGTTAACCATGAGTACCTGTGGTTGCTCCTTAGTAAGTACGGTCTGCCGGGTGGTTTTGTCGATTGGTTAAAAGTCTTGTATAAGGGGGCAGAAGGCTTTCCTCTTGTTAATGGTTGGGTTGGGCAGTCCTTTGAGGTCGGCTCCGGGGTGCGCCAGGGTTGTCCCCTGAGTCCCCTGCTCTATGTGTTTGCAATCGACCCCTGATCAGGAGGCTAGAGAGCAGCATTTTGTGTGGGGTGCCAGTCGGGCTCCCGGGTGAGCCGCCTTTGAGGGTTGTTGCCTATGCGGACGATGTGTCGGTGATTGTCACTGGGGCGGATAAAGCAGAGGAGGTGGTCTCTCTGACATCACAGTATTCTGAAGCATCAGGCTCCAAGATCAATCAGGAAAGAGTGAAGTTTTCTGGATGGGAAAGGAAAGTGAGGGGTTTGATCTCCTAGACACCTTTCCAGTGCCCCAGGAAAGAATTAAGATTCTAGGCATTGAATTTGGACCCGGCGATTATGGCCTCAAAAACTGGGAAGGCAGACTGGAAATTGCCAATACTAAGGTGATCAGCTGGAAGAGATGGAAGTTATCTCTGAGTTAAAGGGTTGATCTGATTAAGACTTACCTGATTCCGATCTTCTTGTATGTCAGCTTTGTCTGCATCTTGCCAATGTCTCTCTATGCTAGGGTCAGTAGTGTGTTCTTCCAGATGTTGTGGGGGAACAGACTGAACCCCATCAAGAGGAATGTCACCTATCTATCCAGGAGGGAGGGTGGCTTAGGTATGGTTAGCCCAGTTCTTTTCTTTTCACTGCTTTTTCTCAATTTTAACATTGGTAATATGCTTGCAGTGGAACCTCCTGGATGGGCAGGCATATTTAGATCTTGGTTTAGGCCTTTTCTACGACTTTGGGAAGAAGGTGGCCAAGTAAAGAATCTCAGGGGTCATCGTGGTCAGCTACCAGCCTATGTCGCTCCGTGCCTGAAGTTACTACGGCAGTGGCGATTGTCGGCTGAAGATCTCAGATCGGTTCCGAGGAAAGTCCTTATGAGCCGAGTCTTGAGCGAAGTCTTTCATGACCCACTGGCCTTAAGGGATTGCCCAGGCCCAGTTTGGAGGGCAGGGTTAAGACTTATTAATTTGGACAGAGTACCCCCTAAATTCAGGGATCTGGCCTGGTTGTGCTTCCATGGGAGGCTCTAGGTTAGGGGCAATTTGAAATTCCGCAGTGGGGTGGATCGTAGCTGTCCTCGGGAGGAGTGTGCAGGTGAGGAGGAGACTATGGACCATTTTCTGCTTCCTTGCCCTTTTAACATAGAGGTGTACAAACAGGTGGGACGGGCCCTCGGTGTTCCTTTCCTCTCCAGGCTGGGTTATGCTGAGTGGGTGTATGGAGCATTCAATACTGGTGGTGGTTTTTGTTTAGATACACTTTTTCTAGTTAGCCTAGTAGTCCGTTATTTCACTTGGAACGCACGGTGTCAGGTCAGCATTCAGCGTAAAATCCTTCCTGTTCAGGTGGTGGTGTATGACATTTTGCATGAGGTGGAGAAGATTCGGGTACTCGAGAGGGACAAGCGGAGTCAGGGGGCTTGGTTGAAGGCGTGGAGGGGTTTCAAGCCTCCCTGACTGCCAGGAGTCTCTTTCCCGGGTGTGGCTGTCTGTCTCTTATCACCCTAGATTATTATTTTTTTTGGATTAATTTTTGATAAATGGCTGCGTACATAGGTGATGGGTTGTGCCTTTTAGTCCCTCTCTGCTGCTTTATGTAAATAATTTTGGTAGTGGATTATGTATATATTGTATATATTCTGAACATGGATGTGTATTCCTTGGATTTCTGTTGAAGTTTTGTACTATGGTTTTGTTTTTTACTTTTGTATAAAATTATTTGCTTGATTCTATTTAATAAAAGATCAATAGTGTCCCATCATTGATATCAGTGGGAGGAATAGTGCCCCATCATTGGGTGTCAGTGGGAGGAATAGTGCTCCACCCATCATTGGTGTCAGTGGGAGGAATAGTGCCCCACCCATCATTGGAGCACAGGTGTGTCAGGAGGAGGCTGTCTCTCTGGAGCTACTGCAGGTGATCCGTGTGAGAGGGGAGTGGTGAGGAACTCTCTCCCAGCTCTCCTGGCTCCTTTCTGGGGAAGCCATGGAGGCCAGCAGGGCCTCTCCTGCTGGAAGCTCTCAGCCATCTCCTGGGCCATCAGGTAACATACCTGCCCCTATACAACCCATGGTTGGTGATCTCTCTACCCCTGGTGAGGATGAAGGTTCCGGGGCCATCCGGGAGCGAGTGGTGGCCGGGATTAAGGTCCTGAATAGGGAAAGAGACAAGCTCTACAAGCTCAGAGCGGAGCTGAAGCGCCTGAGAAGGCAGCGTGAGGGCTTACATAGCCAGAGACGTGGATCCATGGATCCGGAGATCCAACTGGCCAAGGTTCGGGTGGAACACCAGGAGACCATTGTGGCCATGATGGAAGGCAGAGATGGGCCATTTAAAGAAAAGTTTTGTAATGATAAAAGATTTGCGAGGATGACAAAGATGGAGGTGGAGGAGGAGACCCCCAGTTCTGACCCCCTGCCCCCTCAGGGAGAGGTAAGCAGCCCCATGCCTTCCCAGGACTCAGGAGGCATGCTCAGGGCCATCCAGGTAATGGAGTCTCCTATGTGGGGGGATCAGCTGGCATTTAATGATGAGGACATTACAGACAATGTGCCTGACAAGGTAAAGCCTGTCAAGTCCCATATTGTGGATAAAACAATTTTTGTGCCATTCGAAACTGTGACTGATACTGACAATGTACCCAGTGAGAGTCAGGCTGCTAGTCCTATGTGTAGTAATGCTGTGCCTGCTGATGCTGCAGTACAGCAAAGTTTGCTTTTAAAAAATGACATTCCTGCAGATGAACTACAAGATTCAGCAGAGCCTATTAACCCCCCTTTGGCTGAAGCTGTTTGCCCCACAGCTGCTGAATACTCTACAGCACAGCTTCAGGAGACAGCTGATATTGCAGCAGAAACTGTGATTATTCCTGATGGGAATGTGAATGTTTGTGTGACTGATAAAAATCATCCCAGTACCAGTGTGATGAACAATGGTCCCAGTTCAAGTGTGGACAGTCCTACCAACTCCGTTCAAGCAGTGAATAATAATAGTAATGTACAGACTGCTGTGACTTCAGTGTGGGGCCTTGGCCCTGATAAACTTACCTTTGCTCAGGTGGTACGCTCTGCTCCAGGTAGCTCCGCCCCCAAGAGGGGTTTTCCCCTACAGGCTACCACTTTGAGCACCCCAGGATCTGGTCTTGGGTCTCTGGCTTCTGCTGGGGGTCCCAGACGTAATGTTGTTATTCTGAAATGGGAAGGTGGTGCGATCCCTCCAGCACGGCGTGCAGTGGTGGATTTGATTTTAGAGATGGGTTTTGGGGCAAATGATCTGTATGCCTTTATACATGTAGCTGGGACACGGGATTATACAGTTAGCTTCACCAGGCCAGAGGGTCTTGACCTGTTCTGGGAGAGTTATGAGGCTCGTTGCAGGTCAAGACCTGAATGGGAAGGTCTGGCCCCAGTTGCAGTTTCTCAGAGGTCTACAGTAAAAAAAATCACAATTATCCTCACTAATGAGAGTGTCCCTGCCCGGGATCTAGAGGTTTGGTTAAGGAACTATGGGGAGGTTTTGACCAAGCCCAATAAAATCCTTGATGAGCGTAACATCTGGACTGGGGGTTGGTCGGTTACAGTCAGGTTGGCCAGGGATGGGAATGTTGTCCGTCACCTGCCCTCCTCAGCTTTTATAGGGAGGGATAGGATGACTGTTTTTTACCCTGGTCAGCCGAAGCTGTGTCACCGCTGTGGAGAAAAGGGGCATTTGAGCTCCTCCTGTTCAGCCTTGATATGTTCAGTGTGTCGGGGTCAGGGTCATATGGCTAAGGACTGCACCGAAATGATCAGGTGCAACCTGTGCCTGCGCCTTGGCCACCCCTACAGCAGATGTCCTGAAGCCTGGCACAATATGGAGAAGGAGGTAATTGATGACATGTCAAGGTTGGACAGGATGGAGGGTGAGGCCCCTGGTGTACCATCCTCCTCTGCGGTGACCGACTCCCCTGGTCCTGCTCAGGATCCCTCTCCAGTTCCTGTGGCCACCCCTCATGTGTCTGTAAGTATTCCTTCTGTATCTGTATCTGTCTCCCCCCAGCCTACTGTATCCCCTCCTCTTGTGTCAGAACCTTCCAAGTCTGTGCCCCCTGAGTCAGTTACCCCCCAGGAGTCTACCCCTCCTAAGTCTGATTCAAAGGGAGCACCCCCTCCACCAGCAGTGGTAGTGGGTACTAAAAAGGTTGCTTCTTCCTCTGTAAAGAAGTCTTGTGGAAAGACTTCACAGAAAAAAGTAAGAGATGAGGGCATCTCTGAAGCTGACCTGCAGTACCTGGAGGAGAGAAGGAAGGTTGGGAAGCGGAAGAAGCAGGTGGTGAGGACGGCTCCAGTGCCTGTCTCCAACCGTTATAGGTCCTCTAATTGGGATATCTCTTCATCTGGAGCTTCTTCGAAATGAAGTTCTGATTCCGAAATGGAGTTTGAGGCGGCCTCAAGAAAGAGAGAGGCTTCTGGTGATGAGCAGCAGAGGGGAGCTAAGAAGCAATCCACCCAATAACCCAAATGGCGGTTCCCCCTCCGTTAAAAGTGGTGACAATAAATGTCGCCAGCATTAAGTCAGTAAGAGCTCGTTCTATGGCCTTCTTTTTGTTCAGCCAATTAGATGCTGAAATTTTATTTTTGCAAGAGACTAGGCTCACCTCCTTGGCAGATATTCATATGGCCAAGAGAGAGTGGAGGTATGGTCCATCTTACTGGTCTCTTGCGGCCGAGCCTTACGGCGGTGTTGTTTAAAACCGGCATGGTAACTGTCCGGCGGGTTATTGAGGTGGAGATTGGGAGATGTATGGTCTTGGACGTCCTTGTGGGAGGGCAGGACCTGCGCCTAATTAATGTTTATGGACCGCACACAAAGTGGGACAGGAAATGCCTTTTTACAAGGATCAAGCCATTTCTTTTTACATCCCGGCAAGTGGTCTTTGGAGGTGACTTTAATACAGTAACTAGGCCCAAGGACAGGAAGGACTTCAAGGACAGGCTGGGATATGATAGCGTTTTTTTAAATAGTATGGTTAGGGATGCTGGTCTTGTGGATGTGCACATTAAGCACCTCCCGGATGACACTGGGTTCACCTTTCATCGAGGTAATAGTCAGAGTAGAATAGATAGGTTTTTTTTGAAGGAGACCTCTGCTTTCTCGCTCCCAGTGGTGCAGGCAGTAGAGTTCTCCGATCACTGTATGCTATCTCAGAGGGGCAAGGGCATCTGGAGATTGAATTCGACTCTACTCAAGGAAGAACATGTTAGACAATCCTTTGAGGAATTCTTTCAGGCACAGGTGACCATCCTGGACTTTTGTAGCAGCAGGGCTGAGTGGTGGGAGCTGACCAAAAAGAGGATTGCTGGATTCTTCAGGGGCCTAGCCAATAGAAAGCAGTTTAATAAATACATGACCTACCAACTTTTACGGAGGAAGCTGGATATTCTTGTCTCGAGAGGAGGAGATCCTGGGGCAATCTCCGAAGTGAAACTCCTTCTCAGGAAGTGTCAATATGACCGGCATGCCTCTTTGGTTCTGGAGAGGGACTATGGGAAGTACCACTCGCCTGACCCTTACCAGAACTGCAAACAAGGTGTAGCTGTTAAAACGGTCATTGGCCTTAAGGACAGTACAGGTTCCTTGACAAAGTCCAGGTCAGGGATTCTGGAGGTCGTGAGGTCCTTTTATGCTGACCTTCTTGGGAGGAAAGAGCTTGACCGTGACAAGATGGAAAGCTTTTTGGACTCTACTCCAGGTCTAAATGATGAAGATGTCCCATTGATGAATTTGACAGAGGAGATCACAGTTGAAGAGGTGATAAGGGCAATTGAACAGCTTGCCATCAAAAAGTCACCTGGACCGGATGGCTTGACGGCTGAGTTTTACAAAGCTTTTAAGTCTATTCTGGCCCCACATTTGGTAGAGGTTTTTAACAGTTGCCTTGCTGAGGGGGTACTTCCCTCTTCCATGAGGCACTCAGCTGTGATTCTTCTTTCAAAGGGTAAAGATCCTTCGATGGTTGAGAATTGGCGCCCCATCAGCCTTCTTAATGTCGATAGAAAGATACTGGCAAAGATCATTTTCTGGCGCCTATCGTCAGTAGCAGAGTCTTTGCTTTCTCGCCATCAGCACTGTTCGGTCCAGGGTAGGTGCACCTTCACAGCAGTTTTAGCTGTCCGGGAGGCCTTGGAGCGGTGCAGGGCTGCAGGCTGGGGAAAGTATTTGCTGACATTGGATCAGGCAAAGGCTTTTGATCGTGTTAACCATGAATACCTGTGGTTGCTCCTTAGTAAGTACGGTCTGCCGGGTGGTTTTGTCGATTGGTTAAAAGTCTTGTATGAGGGGGCAGAGAGCTTTCCTCTTGTTAATGGTTGGGTTGGGCAGTCCTTTGAGGTTGGCTCCGGGGTGCGCCTGGGTTGTCCCCTGAGTCCCCTGCTCTATGTGTTTGCAATGGACCCCTTCATCAGGAGGCTAGAGAGCAGCATGTTGTGTGGGGTGCCAGTGGGGCTTCCGGGTGAGCCGCCTTTGAGGGTTGTTGCCTATGCGGACGATGTGTCAGTGATTGTCACCGGGGCGGATGAAGCAGAGGAGGTGGTCTCTCTGACATCACGGTATTCTGAAGCATCAGGCTCCAAGATCAATCAGGAAAAGAGTGAAGTCTTCTTGATGGGAAAGGAAGGTGAGGGTTTTGATCTCCCGGACACCTTTCCAGTGCCCCAGGAAAGAATTACGATTCTAGGCATTGAATTTGGACCCGGCGATTATGGCCTCAAAAACTGGGAAGGCAGACTGGAAATTGCCAATACTAAGGTGGTCAGCTGGAAGAAATGGAAGTTATCTATGAGGGAACGGGTTGATCTGATTAAGACTTACCTAATTCCGATCTTTTTGTATGTCAGCTTTGTCTGCATCTTGCCAGTGTCTCTCTATGCTAGGGTCAGTAGTGTGTTCTTCCAGATGTTGTGGGGGAACAGACTGAACCCCATCAAGAGGAATGTCACCTATCTATCCAGGAGGGAGGGTGGCTTAGGTATGGTCAACCCAGTTCTTTTCTTTTCACTGCTTTTTCTCAAGTTTAATATTGGTAATATGCTTGCAGTGGAACCTCCTGGATGGGCAGGCATTTTTAGATCTTGGTTTAGGCCTTTTCTGCGACTTTGGGAAGAAGGTGGCCAAGTGAAGAATCTCAGGGGTCATCGTGGTCAGCTACCAGCCTATGTCGCTCCGTGCCTGAAGTTATTACGGCAGTGGCGATTGTCGGCTGAAGATCTCAGATCGGTTCCGAGGAAAGTCCTTATGAGTCGAGTCTTGAGCGAAGTCTTTCATGACCCACTGGCCTTAAGGGATTGCCCAGGCCCAGTTTTGAGGGCAGGGTTAAGACTTATTAATTTGGACAGAGTACCCCCTAAATTTAGGGATCTGGCCTGGTTGTGCTTCCATGGGAGGCTCTATGTTAGGGGCAATTTGAAATTCCGCAGTGGGGTGGATCATAGCTGTCCTCGGGAGGAGTGTGCAGGTGAGGAGGAGACTATGGACCATTTTCCGCTTCATTGCCCCTTTAACATAGAGGTGTACAAACAGGTGGGGCGGGCCCTCGGTGCCCCTTTCCTCTCCAGGCTGGGTTATGCTGAGTGGGTGTATGGAGCATTCAATACTGGTGGGCTTTTTTGTTTAGATACACTTTTTCTAGTTAGCCTAGTAGTCCGTTATTTCACTTGGAACGCACGGTGTCAGGTCTGCATTCGGCGTAAAATCCTTCCTGTTCAGGTGGTGGTGTATGACATTCTGCATGAGGTGGAGAAGATTCGGGTGCTCGAGAGAGACAAGCGGAGTCAGGGGGCTTGGTTGAAGGCATGGAGGGGTTTCAAGCCTCCCTGACTGCCAGGAGTCTCTTTCCCGGGTGTGGCTGTCTGTCTCTTATCATCCTAGATTATTTTTTGGATTAATTTTTGATAAATGGCTGCGTACATAGGTGATGGGTTGTGCCTCTTAGGCCCTCTCTGCTGCTTTATGTAAATAGTTTTGGTAACGGATTTTGTATATATTCTGAACATGGATGTGTATTCCTTGGATTTCTGTTGAAGTTTTGTACTATGGTTTTGTTTTTTACTTTTGTATAAAATTGGTTGCTTGATTCTTTTAATAAAAGATCAATAGTGTCCCATCATTGGTATCAGTGGGAGGAATAGTGTCCCAGGGCCCAGGTAAAGGATGGGAAAAGGCCGCAGTTTGAAGCTCCCTGCCCCAGACTGTATAATAGAGTCGGAATGAATGGACTGCGGCCCGTGTGATTGGTGGTCTCTGCACCTATTTGGGAAAGAACCAGTGAATCCAGTGGCCCCTATGGGGGTAGCGCTACAATATTGTCATTAATTTTACATTATTTCCAGTTTAATGTTCCTTTAAAAAACAGCACTTCCATGGGTGACCTCGCATAAATGTGTGAATTATATAATCACGGAACGAATAGTTCATCTCCGCCCCTCCCCCCCGGAGACTCTTGTAGTAGAAGTGTATTGATTAGAATACATTCATAGGCGGCTGTGTGGGCGGGAGCAATTAAAGCGAACATCACAAAAGGTGAGCGCTGAGATCTGGGAGACTCATTTATTTCTCATTATTTGCTAATTTACATTTCATATCCGGCGCTGGACACATTATGATGTATCGAGACAACAAGAAAATACATCTCTAATAAAAAAAGTGGTTGCTGCAGAGAGAACATTGACATGGCGTGTCCGGGGATCTGCAGCCCCCCAAGAATGAGCGGCGGCAGGATGGGGACAGGACCGGAGCAGGACGGGGGCAGGACAGGGGCAGGATGGGGGCAGGATGGGGGTGGAAGGGGGCAGGACGGGGGTGGAAGGGGGCAGGACGGTGGCAGGACGGGGGCAGGACGGGGGCAGGACGAGGGCAGGATGGGGACAGGACGGGGGTGGAAGGGGGCAGGACAGGGGTGGAAGGGGGCAGAACGGTGGCAGGACGGGGGCAGAACGGTGGCAGGACGGGGGCAGGACGGTGACAGGACGGGGGCAGGACAGGGGCAGGATGGGGAAGGATGGGGCAGGATGGGGCAGGACGGGGGTGGAACGAGGCCGAACGGGGGTGGAACAGGGCAGGACGGGGATAGAACGGGGGTGGAACGGGGCAGGACGGGGCAGGACGGGGGTGGAACGGGGCAGTGCAGGGGTGGAACGCGCCAGGACAGGGGCAGGATGGGGGCAGCAAAGGGGACAGTCCCTGAGCTGGTCTTGCCTTAGGAATGTCTCACAGTGATGATGACATTTCCCTCTCTGATTCAACGTGGGACCCTCATTCCGCTCCCATCCCCCACTCATGCGTCTCATGCGTACTCCATGCATTGGCGACTTCTAAGAGGCATCTGTTCCACCACAGACCGATCGTCTGACTTCTGTTTGGTAGATTTATTTAAAGCATAAATATTAGTAGGAAATTTTTTTTTTGGGAAAAAACTCCAGTAAGTCCCCCCCCCCCCCCCCCCCCCGGGGCATAAACCGATTGAGCATTAAAAGTGACAGAGAATCGCTTTATAAAGCCTGGGGCACAAAATAATCCGAAGGTAGCTGTGCGCACAAATCACCTGACACCGGAATCCATCTTTCCTCTTACCCCTTTCCAATGATTGCATCTCTTATAGAGTCATAATAATTATCATTATAATAATATACAGTATTCTATTATTATGTATAATAACCAGCTCCTTCCAAGAATGATGGCTGAATAATATTAATAATAATAACCACAACTTCATAGCAAAATATCTTAATAATAATAATAGTGATACTAATAATAATTTTTATACTATTACCATTTATAATAACTTCTTCCAAGCAATATTACAATATAATAATAATGTTAATATTATTACTATTAATAAAAATATTAGTATAATAATAATAATTATAATTATTATTATTTTTAATTATTATATACTATTATTACTTACAATAACCACTCTTTCCAAGTATTATGATAAAGAGAGAGCTGACTATGCTGTTTGTGGACCACATCCCCAATACATACAGTAACATTATGTGTTTGCTTTTATCTTCTTGAATTTTTGTCATTTATATTTTCTGTCTTATATATATTAATAAATTTGTAACTTTTTATGATTACTGTTTGTGGTCCGTTTAAAATCCCAGTTTGAGGAAACCCTTTTTTTAATTTCCAAGCATTATATCTGAACAATAGCAATAATAATAATAGCATTATACAGTATATATATATATACGGCTCTATGTGGCAGCTGCGATGACTGGTTAAGCCTCCTCTGATCTGTGAAACATCCACTCTGATCCATATACTGATACCTTAAGGTTTCTCTGGTCACTGTATGTAATAATAATAAAAAAAAAAATGTGGTAAAAAATATTAAAATGTTTTTAAAATATCATTATTATTTTTTTTTATTACATACTGTCACCAGTCATTGTCCCTGATCACCGCCACCCCAGTGATATGATGACGATGTACTGCACTGGCAATATATAAAACATTTTTTTTAAAATTATTTTAGATTTATTAATCTTCCTTAAAAAGTGACAAAAAACTGACATCTTCAAAAAACTTGGCACACCTCTTACTAAATACCTTGGGCTGTCTACTTTCCAAAAAGGGGTGATTTGGGGGGTATTTGTACTGGGGGGTGATTTGGGGGGTATTTGTACTGGGGGGTGATTTGGGGGGTATTTGTACTGGGGGTGATTTGGAGGGTATTTGTACTGGGGGGTGATTTGGGGGGTATTTGTACTGGGGGGTGATTTGGGGGATATTTGTACAGGGGGGGTGATTTGGGGGGTATTTGTACTGGGGGGTGATTTGGGGGGTATTTGTACTGGGAGGTGATTTGGGGGATATTTATACAGGGGGGGTGATTTGGGGGGTATTTGTACTGGGGGGTGATTTGGGGGGTATTTGTACTGGGAGGTGATTTGGGGGGTATTTGTACTGGGAGGTGATTTGGGGGGTATTTGTACTGGGAGGTGATTTGGGGGGGTATTTGTACTGTCCTAGCATTTTCGGGCCTCAGTGCATCAGGATTGGTGGATTATCAGATATATATCAGATATATATATATATATATATATATATATATAGTGTGTGGGCTCTATAACTTTCCTACAGATAAATAATATACACTGATTTGGGTTATAATACTGCGCCCCCCAGAAGCCCCCTTTTTCTTACCTGAACCCGATCCGATCCTGCAAAGTGCACAGCAGCTCCAGCCACTGTCTCCTTCCTCATTGGACAGATCGATAGCAGCACAAGCTATTGGCTCCCGCTTCTGTCAATCGAATCCAGTGACAATGGAGTGGGGGGGGGGGGGGGGCGGGGAAGGGGCTAGTCCTGCTATCTGTGTCAATGAACACAGCAGAGGGACTCGGGAGCGAGCCCGCACGGGTGTCCCCCCAGGGAAGAAGCATATTTTTTTATGGTTGGGGCACCTGATGAAGAGGAGGAACCAGGAGAGCCGGCGGGGCACCCTAGTAGAAGAGAATCGGGGCTGCTCTGTGCAAAATGATTGCACAGAGCAGGTAAGTATAGGCAGAGCCGTCTTTAATATTGATTGGACCCTGGGCAAAACTTTTCTTGGGCCCCCCCACCATGCAGTTTTGCTCTCCACCTGCTCTGAGACATACAATAAATAGTAGCTAGATTCAAAATCGGTTTACTGAATCAGTTCAGGCAGCTATTGCGACTGGTTGCTAGAGGTCACTGACTGGTTGCTAGAGGTTACAGCACACATTACAGCTCACTGATTAGTTGCTAGAGGTTAGAGCACATTATTTCTGCTTGTTAATTGGTTGCTAGAGATTACTGTGTATAGGCCCTTTAGGGGGGCATGATATACATATCAATGCTGCCGGCCGCCGATATTTACATATGAATGCCGCCGATATTTACATATGAATGCCGGTAATTTACATGTAAACACAGGGTCTGCTGGTGAGCCATCTGTACACAACAATAAGGCAGAGCTGGGTAGCATTACTAGCAGCACTTCACACTGAGATATTGGGACACAGCACAGGACTAAAACCTCAAGGGATGAGGGAATTTAAACCAGGATAGTTGTCAAGTATGAGGCAGCTGCTTTGGGCCCCACAACAATGACAGGGCCCAGGGCAGCTGCCCCTTTTGCCCTGTCTTAAAAACGGCCCTGAGTATAGGCATTTTTGTTGTTTTTTTATTAATCAAAAAACAAGGGTTTACACCCTCTTTAAATATTTCGATATTTTGGTGTAAATCTTATATGCAGTGGAGGATCATCCATGGGGGGCTCCGGGGGCAGCGCCCCATCTGTTTTTGTTGCAGGAAAAAATGAATACAAACAAACAATATCATCATTTTTTCTGTTGAGTTTTTAACGCTTGCCGAGCGCCTTCCACCAATATACTGCGGCGGGCCGGCTCTATTTCACGAAACGACGTACCTGTATGTCATTTAGTGCCATAGACAGTGGGGGGCGTGCGCTGATTCACCAGAGGGGAAGCCAATCAGTGGGTTCCGCTGGGACCCGACGATCGTTCCCCAGAGAGGCAGAACAACGATCTGCCTATGTAAACAAGCCTTTCTGACAGGGGAGGACACAATCATCTCTCTGTTCCTCCAGTCAGTCCATCCCCCACACACTTAGAAAGCACTCCCTAGGGACACACTTAACCCCTGATATTAACCCCTTCACTGCCAGTGTCATTAGTACAGTGACAGTGCATATTTTTAGCACTGTTCACTGTATTGTGTCACTGGTTTCCAAAAAAAGTGTCAGTTAGGGTCCGATTTGTCCGCCACAATGTCGCTGTCCCGCTAAAAAAAAAGCTGATCACCGCCCTTACTAGTAGAGAAAAAAATGCCATAAAAATATCTTATAGTTTGTAGACGCGATAACTTTTGTGCAAACCAATCAATATACACTTATTGGGATTTTTTTTTTTTAACCAAAAACATGTAGCAGAAAACATATTGTCCTAAATTGATGAAGAAATTCGTTTTTTTTAATTTTTTTTTTTATTATAGCAGAAAGTTAAAAATATTGTTTTTTTAAAAAATTGTTGGTCTTTCTTTGTTTTTAGCGCAAAAAAATAAAAGCCGCAGAGGTGATCAAATACCACCAAAAGAAAGCTCTAGCATTGCACATCACCCTGAACACACCATCCTCACCGTGAAACATGGTGGTGGCAGCATCATGTGGTGGGGATGCTTTTCTTCAGGAGGGACAGGGAAGCTGGTCAGAGTTGATAGGAAGATGGATGGAGATAAATACAGGACAATCTTAGAAGAAAACCTGAGACTGCAAAAGACTTGAGACTGGGGCGGAGGTTCACCTTCCAGCAGGACAACGACCCGAAACATCCAGCCAGAGCTACAATGGAATGGTTTAGATCAAAGCATATTCATGTGTTAGAATGGCCCAGTCACAGTCCAGACCTAAATCACATTGAGAATCTGTGGCCAGACTTGAAAATTGCTGTTCACAGACGCTCTCCATCCAATCTGACAGAGCTTGAGATATTCTACAAAGAAGAATGGGCAGAAATGTCCCTCTCTAGATGTGCAAAGCTGGTAGAGACACCCCCAAAAAGACTTGTAGAGAAAGGGGGTTCTACAAAGTATTGACTCGGGGGGGCGCCATACAAATGCCCCCCACACACTTTTCACATATTTATTTGTATCATTTATCATTTTTCTTCCACTTCACAATTATGTGCCACTTTGTGTTGGTCTATCACATAAAATCCCAATAAAATACATTTACGTTTTTGCTTGTAACATGACAAAATGTGTGGAATTTCAAGGGGTATGAATACTTTTTCAAGGCACTGTATATCTGATTGGTCCTGCCTTCAGCTGCCCCTCCCATCTTCTCTGTGTCCCTATTGCAGGCTGAGATTGTGTACACCAGCTGGTGTCCTCTACGGAGCATGCTCCAGTTTCAGTTCCTTTGTAAGCTGTAAATGTCCTCCTTTCTTATCTGTGCAGCCCACATGATCATAGAGTCACACATGTGGGCATATGCACAGTAAAAGAATGACACTCCCCTCCCTCCTTCCCTCCCTCCTCCTCCAAGTCTTCCTATTGCTAACCACTATGGGGGCGGGATATATATTATGCTGATTGAATACAGTCACCAAGAGACTCACAATAAAGCTTAGTTTTTAATATAAATCAGTATTAAATACATCAAATAAAATTGCTAATACCTCTAAAGTAAAAAAAAAAAAAAAAGATCCTTGAATGCTATCTGAACAAAATGAAAGCCAGTGTCAGTCATCTCTGACTCCGCCCACACCATGTTAATGCATAAAAAACACACATTTGATGTTCAATAAAGATTTATATTTTTTTTTAGTCATGTGACCAGCACAGCACCAATCAGGGCTGACCAATTACAGACTCACGCTGTATAGAGCATACGTCAGCCGATCAGTAGAAGCCCCTCCCCTGAGGATCTTTCCCTGCAAATGCCAAAGAGCAGGGGGAGATCATGTGACCACTCAGCAGCACTGCAGGAATAAGGGACTTAAAGCAGCGGTCCCCAACCTTCCCAACACTAGGGACTTGCCGCTCGGATCCCCTCCACAGACAGGGGGGGGTGCGCCTATCATGGGGTGAGGACAAGGGGGATGCAGCTTCACACCTCAGAAGGAGGGAGGATGCAGTTTATCATTTGGGGTGTGTGTGTGGGTGTTGGTTTCAACCTGTCACCTTAGGGGGAGGGTTTGCAGCCTGTCACTTCAGGGGGTGGGGTTAAGGGGGGTTGAGGCTTGTCGACTGGGTGGGGGGGTTGCAGTCTATCACCTGGGAGGGGGGTGTGTGTGGTGTTTGCAGCTTGTCACCTCGTGGGTGGGGTCGCAGCCTGTCTCCTTGAAGGGGGAAGAGCCCTGAGGAAGGGGGCACAACCCCTAAAATGCATCAGCTGTCCAACCATAAGTTCCCAGGAGGAAATGCATTTCAGCTGGAGCAGATCTGTGTTGCTTGATGTTTTAAATGTGAGTATCCATTTGTCTATTTAGATCATTGTCTATGGTAATGCACAGTGGTGGCCCCGCCCTCCTGTGTGTTTTTTGCAGAAAGCAGCTTATCACCTGGGAGGTGTGCATGTCTGTCACCTCAGGGGTGGGATTGAAGCCTGTCTCCTTGGGGGTGGGGGGTTGCAGCTTATCACCAGGGAGGTGTGTGTGTGTCTGTCACCTCAGGAAGGGGAATTCAGTCTGAGTCTCACCAGAGCTATTAGATCCTGTCACCGGCCCGGTTATCCTCCCTTTCCTTCTCCTTCCTCGTGACCACAGAGAGGGAAGTGAGTAGTGGTGCTAGGAGAAGGGGAGCGGGCGCTCTCTGGTGGTTGGAGGGTGGCAGTGCGGGTTTTGCTAGCTAGCTCTACCTGCTGCCAACCCCTGCTGTGAGTAATAGAAGCCCCTCCCCTGAGGATCTTTCCCTGCAGATGCCAAACAGTGCTACAGGAATAAGGAGCTTAGAGCAGCGGTCCCCAACCTTCCCAGCACCCGGGACCAGCCGCTTGGATCCCCTCCACAGACTGGTTATTTTTGTGGTGGTTGCAGCCTGTCATGGGGTGGGGATGGGGGGTGCAGCTTCTAATCCCAGGGGGAGGGGGGTTAGGAGGGTTTGTAGCTGTGAACTGGGGGGGCTGCAGCCTATCACCTAGGGGGGGCAGTGTGGTGGTTTCAGCTTGTCACGTCGGGGGGGTGCAGCTTATCACCTAGTGGGGTTAAGGGGGGGTTTGGCTTGTCAACTGGTGTGTGGGGGGGGGTGTTGCAGTTTATCAGCAGCTGGGAGTGGGGTGTGTGGTGGCTGCAGCTTGTCACCTTGGGGGTGGGATTGCAGCCTGTCTCCTCGGGGGTGGGGGGGAGCAGCTTATCACCTGGAGTGTGTGTCTGTCATCTCAGGGGGGAGGGGTGCAGCCTGTCTCCTTGGGGGTGGGGGGAGCAGCTTATCACCTGAAGTATGTGTGTGTCTGTCACCCCGGGGGTGGGATTGCAGCCTGTCTTCTCTGGGGTGGGGGGGGAGCAGCTTATCACCTGGAGTGTGTGTGTGTGTCTGTCACCTCGGGGGTGGGATTGCAGCCTGTCTCCTCAGGGGTGGGGGAGCAGCTTATCACCTGGAGTGTGTGTGTGTCTGTCACCTCAGGGGTGGGATTGCATCTTGTCTACTCGGGGGTGGAGGGAGCAGCTGAGCTTATCAACTGGAGTGTGTGTTTGTCTGTCACCTCAGGGGTGGGATTGCAGCCTGTCTCCTCAGGGGTGGGGGGGAGCAGTTTATCACCTGGAGTGTGTCTGTCACCTCGGGGGTGGGGTTGCAGCCTGTCTCCTCGGGGGTGGAGGGAGCAGCTTATCACCTGGAGTGTGTGTGTGTCTGTCACCTTGGGGTGGGATTGCAGTCTGTCTCCTCGGGGGTGGAGGGAGCAGCTTATCACCTGGAGTGTGTGTGTGTCTGTCACCTTGGGGTGGGATTGCAGCCTGTCTCCTCGAGGTCGGGGGGGGAGTAGCTAATAACCTGGAGTGTGTGTTTGTCACCTCGGGGTGGGATTGCAGTCTGTCTCCTCGGGGGTGGGGGGGAGCAGTTAATCACCCGGAGTGTGTGTCTGTCACCTCAGGGGTGGGGTTGCAGCCTGTCTCCTCGGGGGTGAAGGGGGTGCCGCTTATCACCTGGAGTGTGTGTGTGTCTGTCACCTCGGGGGTGGGATTGCAGCCTGTCTCCTCGGGGGCGGGGGGGAGTAGCTGATAACCTGGAGTGTGTGTATGTGTGTGTCTGTCACCTCGGGGGTGGGGTTGCAGCCTGTCTCCTCGGGGGTGGGGGGGAGCAGCTTATCACCTGTGTGTGTGTGGTGTCTGTCACCTTGGGGGGGGTCAGCTGGGGTCTCACAGTGCTATTAGATCCTGTCCTCTGCCCGGCCCTCCTCCTTCTTCGGGACCACGGAGAGGGAAGCGAGTAGTGGTGCTCGGAGAAGGGGAGTGGGCGCTCTCTGGTGGTTGGAAGGTGGCGGTGCGGGTTGTTCTAGCTCGCTCCGCCTGTCGCCAACCCCTGCCATGTGGCCCGGCTGCCAGAAGGCCAACGGACTGGCACCGGTCCACGGGCCTTGAGATTGGGACCTTTGACTTGGAGGATTAATAAAGCGTTGACCATAGATACTCTGCAGGTGAATTGCTAGTGGGGTACATTCTTCTCATCACTTCTTATAATCTTTATTTTTAGCAACACTTTCCCTTTTTTTGGGCATAAAGCTCCACTTTTTTATTACCAGATAAAGCATTTTAAGGCGATAAACGAGCAACGTGAATGATTTCCATGGAGTGTGTGAACAGCGTGGGAAGGGTTAACGCCATCCGCATAGAAGGCAGACATATTTCACGGTCTCAGACGCGGCGGTTCTCCCATCGATCGAAGCAGCGGGCTCTCACTTTTGAACTAGTTACTGTATCTCAGAGACAAGACTTGAAAAGAGAACTTCAAATAACTACCCCTTAACCCTTCTAAGGCAGAAGACGCCGAGGCTCCTGGCTCCGCCGTGCACCGCGGGGGAGAAGGTTGCGGGATCGGAGGACTCGGGGGGGGACTTTGGCTTTCGCCCTCGGGAGAAATTTCTCCATAAAAAGTCAACTTTACAAAGGTGGAGTGAGAAGTGGATGTGAGTTGAGCGGAGTCTGGCGGTGCAGCCAAAGTTCATAAGAGGCCCCCCGCGGGGACGAGCCTTTGAAGAGGATTCTCTTCTACTCCTCACTGAGTACAACTTGCCGGAATACCAGTAATCAGCAGAAAAGACCACCGCCGTGGCGGCACGCAGAGTACGGCCGGCGCGATTAAAAAAGATAAACGCATTTAAAAGCTGCATTGGTAACGAGTCTAAAACTTCCAAATGTATTATTTATTGTAAACTTGTTGTAAATATTCTGTGTTAACAGTTTACTATAAAATGACATTTCATTGGTTGTGGCCGCACCGAGCACAACAGCACCCAATAGAATGAGCCGGAAGCTGGAGTTTTGGTATGTTATCCTTTACATTGTTACATTATTCCAGCTTGGACCAACTATATATATATATATATATATACCAGACCTGGGGGATCCCGCTGGGAGTTGGAAATCATTGTAGTATACGCCACTACTACATCACTACTACGCTGCTACTACACCAATACAACACCACTACTACATCACTACTACATTGTTACTACACTGCTATTACACCACTACTACATTGTTACTACACTGATATTACACCATTGCTACACTGCTATTACACCACTACTACACCGCTATTACACCACTACTACACCGCTATTACACCACTACTACACCGCTATTACACCACTACTACACTACTATTACAGCACTACTACACCACTACTACATTGTTACTACACTGCTATTACACCACTGCTACACCGCTATTGCACCACTACTACATCACTATTACAGCACTACTACATTGTTACTACACTGCTATTACACCACTGCTACACCACTATTGCAGCACTACTATACCACCATTGCACCACTACTACATCACTATTAAACTGCTATTACACCACTACTACATCACTATTACACCACTGCTACACCGCAATTACACCACTACAACACTGCTATTACACCACCATTACAACACTACTACACCGCTTTTGCACCACTTGTCCCTTTTAGATGTTTGTTTCATCGTATAAATTGCTCAATTTTCTTTTTTGTTTTTAACTTGTAGCACTTTGAGATCTTTTGATGCTATAAATAAAATGTATTATTATTATTATTATTATTATTATTACTACTACATCACTGCTACACCGCTATTACACTACTAATACACCACTAATACACTGCTATTACATAACTACCACATCACTACTAAACTGCTATTACACCGCTATTACACCACTACTACACCACTACTACATCACTACTAAACTGCTATTACACCACTACTACACCGCTATTACACCACTACTTCATCACTATTACACCACTATTACACTGCTACTACACCAATAATACACCACTATTACATCACTACTACACTGCTATTACACCACTACTACATCACTTCTACACTGCTATTACACTGAGTAATACACCACTAATACACTGCTATTACATAACTACTACATCACAACTACACCGCTACTACACCACTATTACACCGCTACTAAACTGCTATTACACCACTATTTCACCACTACTACATTGCTATTATATAACTACTACATCACTACTACATTGCTATTACACCACTATTTCATCACTATTACACCACTATTACACCGCTACTACACCACTACTACACCGCTATTACACCACTACTACACTGCTATTACATAACTACTACATCAGTACTACACCGCTACCACACCACTACTACACCGCTATTACACCACGAATACACCGCTATTACATCACTACTAGAGTTGGGTGAACTGTTCGGGCTGAGCAAAAAATTGCACATTTGCTGGGCGTTCAGCGGGTGTGACGCCCCAATGAACGCCCTGCAATGCACTGAGCGCTGACGAGTGGCTTATCGGAATCTGGAAGCCCACTTTAATAAAGAGACCCCAGTTCCCCCCCCCCCCAATGTGAATGAGTATCAGGTGCCCATTTACCGAAAAAGTGTCAAGAAGCAATAAAAAGACAGTTTTTGACAATTCCTTTATTAAAAAATAAAAAATAAATGCCCCCTCCCATGTAGATCCATCATCAATCACGCCCCCTTGTGAGGTCACGGACCGGAGCATGCTGGGTCTGTGATGTGACAAGGGGGGGGTGCCACCAGGTGACGTCACCAGGTGGTCTCGCCCTCACCTATATAAGAACTGTCAAATGGCAGGTCAGGCATTCAGCGGTTTACCTTAGTTGATTTTTTTTTCCAGATCTTGCGGCGCGTCGGGCGTCGTGATTGACGATGGATCTACATCGGGGGACGTTGTTTTTTTAATTATTAATAAAGGAATTGTCAAAAACTGCCTCTTGTTTTTATTTATTTTTATACTTTTTTGCAGACCATCCACTTTATATGATTGACTGTGTATGTCAAGCGACTCGCCCGTAACTTTGATGCTGCCCAGACCTCTTATTCTAGAGGTCTTTCTATATTGTTGGCTAAATCTCTTCCCTCAGAGGACCCACAAGTAAAAATGACCCCAATGGCCATTATGCCCTTCTTATGTTGCAAATTGGCCCTACTGTCCTGACCATAGTAAATGTCTATGTTCCTCCCCCCTTTTCTCTGGACCTCCTCTCTAGGATCTGGGCAGAGGAGAGACTGAAGATACTGAAGGATGATGACTGTGAGATACTGCATATGCTTTCACTTGTGAGTACTGCGGTCCGGCCATTACATGTGATTGACTGTGTAATGTCAAGTGACTCCGGAATGTATGTCCTGGTGATGTGACTGTCTTGTCGTTTCCCAGAAGAACACCAGTAAAGTGCAGTGAAACTAACTATCATGTGGACTTTGCTTCTTCATGATATAAAGGTCCAGGCTGGTATCAGATGTGATGACCTATGGTTGGCTGGTATCCGATGTGATGACCTATGGTTGGCTGGTATCAGATGTGATGACCTATGGTTGGCTGGTATCAGATGTGATGACCTATGGTTGGCTGGTATCAGATGTGATGACCTATGGTTGGCTGATATCAGATGTGATGACCTAGGGTTGGCTGGTATCAGATGTGATGACCTAGGGTTGGCTGGTATCAGATGTGATGACCTATGGTTGGCTGGTATCAGATGTGATGACCTAGGGTTGGCTGGTATCAGATGTGATGACCTAGGGTTGGCTGGTATCAGATGTGATGACCTATGGTTGGCTGATATCAGATGTGATGACCTAGGGTTGGCTGGTATCAGATGTAATGACCTAGGGTTGGCTGATATCAGATGTGATGACCTATGGTTGGCTGGGATCAGATGTGATGACCTAGGGTTGGCTGGTATCAGATGTGATGACCTATGGTTGGCTGATATCAGATGTGATGACCTAGGGTTGGCTGGTATCAGATGTAATGACCTAGGGTTGGCTGATATCAGATGTGATGACCTATGGTTGGCTGGTATCAGATGTGATGACCTATGGTTGGCTGGTATCAGATGTGATGACCTATGGTTGGCTGATATCAGATGTGATGACCTAGGGTTGGCTGGTATCAGATGTGATGACCTATGGTTGGCTGATATCAGATGTGATGTCCTAGGGTTGGCTGGTATCAGATGTGATGACCTAGGGTTGGCTGGTATCAGATGTTATGACCTATGGTTGGCTGATATCAGATGTGATGACCTATGGTTGGCTGATATCAGATGTGATGACCTATGGTTGGCTGGTATCAGATGTGATGACCTATGGTTGGCTGATATCAGATGTGATGACCTATGGTTGGCTGGTATCAGATGTGATGACCTATGGTTGGCTGATATCAGATGTGATGTCCTAGGGTTGGCTGGTATCAGATGTGATGACCTAGGGTTGGCTGGTATCAGATGTTATGACCTATGGTTGGCTGATATCAGATGTGATGACCTATGGTTGGCTGATATCAGATGTGATGACCTATGGTTGGCTGGTATCAGATGTGATGACCTATGGTTGGCTGATATCAGATGTGATGACCTATGGTTGGCTGGTATCAGATGTGATGACCTATGGTTGGCTGATATCAGATGTGATGACCTAGGGTTGGCTGGTATCAGATGTGATGACCTATGGTTGGCTGATATCAGATGTGATGACCTATGGTTGGCTGGTATCAGATGTGTGACCTAGGGTTGGCTGATATCAGATGTGATGTCCTATGGTTGGCCGGTATCATGGTAAACAGATCCATAAGCCACATTGGTGGGAAAGTCAGTGCTGAACTCCACATAGACAGTTCAGGGATTCCCACTGATCCAAGCCCCCGGGATGTGTACAGTGCACAGTGCCATGGGCTGCCCATTCATAAAGAGCACCATGTAATACCCAGCACGTGTGAAGGTGCGGCTTCTGCCATCCAATGACAATTAGGCGACTTATGTTGTAACCAATTAGCCAGCGAAATGGCTATGCCAGGTTGTAAACGTGCACGTGCGTAGGTAGCATGCCCAGGCCTCTCTGCTTCTCAATGAGTGATGGGGAAGAGCACAGGCTCTGCTGTATACTGATACTAGGCAGATTCGCAGCTAGCATAACATTCACACATACCACTTCGGGGTGTGCCGCAGAGGAGAGGCCGGGTGAGCGGTGCCGGCCCAAGGAGCAGCCCAGCCCAGCTGCCGCAGCTGCCTTGTGCCCCAAGAAATAAATGTGGCCTTGGCCAAGTCCACCCCTGTCAGTGCCTCTCCCCGACTGATGTGCGCTCTAGGCCGGCGCCTACCTTGCCTATAGGTAGCGCCGGCCCTAGGTGGGATTGTGTTTGTAGAGTGGGGGCAGGGCCTTGTGCTTGGGTGCCAAAACCACCCAACCGGAAAGCCTCTCCTACAAGCGTGTTTTGCTAAACTACTCAACCACTCCTATTTTCACATCTAAAGTTTACTGTGTAGGAGTAGAGCATCATATAATTACTACTTTTCAGAGGTACCACCCCCTACATCATATCTCAATAATACAAAGGGTGATATGGGATGAGTGAATAAATACAAATTTTATGTATAAAAACACTACATTTTTATCGAAGAGATCACAGATATATAAAAAAGGCAGTTTTTGACAATTTCTTTATTGAAAAATAAAAAACAATGTCCCCCGATGTACATCCATCTGCCCCAAAGCACCCTCCATGTTGAGAGCATGTGCCCTGGTATGGTTCAGGAGGTGGTGGGGCGCTCACTCGTCCCCCCCTTTCCTGCATGCTCAGACAAGGGTCTGGTATGAATTTTGGTGGGGACCCCACGCCATTTTTTTTTTAAATTTGGTGTGGGGTTCACCTTAAAATTCATACCAGACCAAAAGGGCCTGGTATGAATTGGGGGGGGGGGGCACCATTTTTTTTTTTTTTACAATTTTCTATTGCCGGCAAATTCGGCAATGTTTTATTTTTCATTCATCTGTCAGTAGGGAAGCCCGCTGACAGCTTATGACTCATCCGTTGCTAAGGACGTGGCGGCCGGTTTCCCGTCCCTGCTCCTTAACAACCTATTGACTGTGTGCTTGGCGGCCGAACATCTTGCCGAGCACACAGAAAATTCAGGTATTTGGCGAACGCCGAACAGGCAAACGTGTGCTCGGTCTGAACCATTTATTCATCCCTACTGTTGAATCACCTATTAAGAAGTGTAAAATTCGGGGATCTCTTGATACCAAGCCAAGGTCAGGTAGACCAAGAAAGATTGCAGCCACAGGAATTGTTCGGGATAGAAAGAAAAAACAAACAAATTCCCTTTAGGAGAAATACTGCTCTGAAAAAAAGATGGTGCAATTGTTTCAAAGAGCTCAATATGACGATGCTTGATCAAAAATGAGCTGCACGGTTGAGTTGCCAAATATGGTTACAATATGGCCAACAACACCTTGATACCCTCACAGCTTCTGGCATATCTCCCAACATTTTGAGATGGGAATGAGGGACACCTACTGGCAAATGTATGTAGGCATAGAACACGCCCACTTAAAGGAGAATTAACCAAAAAAAAAAGTAAATTAAATCCACAAATGCTTTTTTTTTTTTTTGCCACTACTATGTGGCGGCACAGTGGTGCAGTGGTTAGCACTCTCGCCTAGCAGTAAAAAAGGGTCGCTGGTTCGAATCCCAACCACGACACTACCTGCCTGGAGTTTGCATGTTCTCCCTGTGCCTGCGTGGGTTTCCTCCGGGTACTCCGGTTTCCTCCCACACTCCAAAGACATGCTGGTAGGTTAATTGGCTTCTGTCCAAAATTGGCCCTAGTATATGAATGGGGACCTTGGATTGAGGGTAGGGACTGATGTGAGTGTGCGATGTTCAGGGTTAGGGACAAGGGTCAGGGTTGTAGACCCACACTCACTCAGGTTGAACTGGATGGACTGGTGTCTTTATTCAACCTTAGTAACTATGTAACTATGTAACTATGTCTTTATATTGGCTTTTAAAATTTACAAATGCAGCAATTTAGAAATGGGATTAAAGGTTCAGCACTGGGAAAAAACTTTTTGAAAGATAAAAATTATATAGTAGTATAGTATAAGTACTATATAGATTAGACCAAAACGAGGGACACATGAGTTGGAATGAGGGACTGAGGGACGTTGCTCCAAATCAGGGACAGTCCCTCGAAATCAGGGACAGCTAGGAGCTATGCTTCTGGCACATGTCTGCCACAAGAATATATGTTTCTATACTGAATCTTTTTATACTTTTTTTTATAGTGGATGTTTTTATACTGGATGTTTTTATATTGGATTTTTTTATAATGGATGTTTTTATACTGAATGTGTTTATACTGGTTGTTTTTATACTAGATGTGTTTTTACTGTTTGTTTTTATACTAGATGTGTTTATACTGGTTGTTTTTATACTGGATGTGTTTATACTGAATCGTTTTATACTTTTTTTTTATAGTGGATGTTTTTATACTGGATGTTTTTTATACTGGTTGTTTTTATATTGGATTTTTTTTTATACTGGATGAGTTTATACTGGTTGTTTTTATACTGGATGTGTTTATACTGGTTGTTTTTATACTGGATGTGTTTATACTGGTTGTTTTTATACTGGATGTGTTTATACTGGTTGTTTTTATACTGGATGTGTTTATTCTGGATGTTTTTATACTGGATGTGTTTATACTGGTTGTTTTTATACTGGATGTGTTACAGTAATACTGGATGTTTTTATACTGGATGTTTTTATACTAGATGTGTTTATACTGGTCGTTTTTATACTAGATGTTTTTATACTGGTTGTTTTTATACTGGATGCGTTAATACTGGATGTTTTTATAGTGGATGTTTTTATACTGGATGCGTTAATACTGGTTGTTTTTATACTAGATGTGTTTATACTGGTTGTTTTTATACTAGATGTTTTTATACTGGTTGTTTTTATACTAGATGTTTTTATACTGGTTGTTTTTATACTGGATGCGTTAATACTGGATGTTTTTATAGTGGATGTTTTTATACTGGATGCGTTAATACTGGTTGTTTTTATACTAGATGTGTTTATACTGGTTGTTTTTATACTAGATGTGTTTATACTGGTCGTTTTTATACTAGATGTTTTTATACTGGTTGTTTTTATACTGGATGCGTTAATACTGGATGTTTTTATAGTGGATGTTTTTATACTGGATGCGTTAATACTGGTTGTTTTTATACTAGATGTGTTTATACTGGTTGTTTTTATACTAGATGTGTTTATACTGGTCGTTTTTATACTAGATGTTTTTATACTGGTTGTTTTTATACTGGATGCGTTAATACTGGATGTTTTTATAGTGGATGTTTTTATACTGGATGCGTTAATACTGGTTGTTTTTATACTAGATGTGTTTATACTGGTTGTTTTTATACTAGATGTTTTTATACTGGTTGTTTTTATACTGGATGCGTTAATACTGGATGTTTTTATAGTGGATGTTTTTATACTAGATGTGTTTATACTGGTTGTTTTTATACTAGATGTGTTTATACTGGTTGTTTTTATACTAGATGTTTTTATACTGGTTGTTTTTATACTGGATGCGTTAATACTGGATGTTTTTATAGTGGATGTTTTTATACTGGATGCGTTAATACTGGTTGTTTTTATACTGGATGTGTTTATACTGGTTGTTTTTATACTGGATGTTTTAATGCTGGATGTTTTTATACTGGATGTGTTTATACTAAATGTTTTTATACCAAATCTTTTTATACTGGATGTGTTTATACTGGATGTTTTACACTGATTCTTTTTTTATACTGGATGTGTTTATACTGATTCTTTTTATACTGGTTGTTTTTAGACTGGATGTTTTTTTTACTGGATGTTTTTAATGTATATTTGAGAATATTAAAACACTACACTATGAGCAAAAATATTGTTTTCGTTTGGTGACTCCATGCTGGTAACTCTGGTGGAGTGGAATAGAGCAGTCTGGTCCTGCAGTGGGAGTGGTGTAGTGGTCTAGTAATAGGCAGCATATCCCTCTGGTGAGTGTATTTCTACCATTGGTGAAGGATAGGCACTACGGGTGTTTCCAAGCATTGGGTGAAGGCTGAAGTTGAGCACTTTTATAGGTTTTACACCCATTAAAAATATGAACTGTTTATTAATATTTGTTGTTCTGGCATGACTTCAGTTTATGGTCACATTTTTTGTGGACACTTTTATTTATTTTAGCCCTGCATTTTTGTTATAATTACAACTGTATATTATATTTACTTGTTTTACATTTCTTAGTTACTTCCTGGTTTCTGGCCTGGGCCAAAATTATGTCATCCATCCCGGGAGTCTTCATGACTCCTGCAGTCTCCCTAAGTACACTCATTTCGCAGTCTATCTAAAGCCAGTTATATCAGTTTGGATGGGTTAGAACCTTTGCCAGGCTCCTGAGGAAGTCCTGATGACGAAACACATTGAGACGGGGGGTGCAGCAGGTGGGCAAAACACCCCATTGCCTCAGGGAAAAGAAGAAAAAGTGATGGTTCTGGTCTTGTCTGGAACTTAAACAGTACTGATCGGAGGTGCAGAAGATCTCTCACAATATCGGAGGATCCAGCCTTCTTCCTGCTCCGATACTCACAAATCCCGCTTCAGACATACAAGAAATCAGTTCTCCGTCACTTGGTTCATGCCGCCAAAGCTTGTATTACCCGGTGCTGGAAGGACCGTAATCCTCTTCTGTTATTATTTGGCTTAATAAGGTCAGGAGTATCAATCTCACAGAAGAGCGAGTGCTTACTGCCTGAGACAGGAGAGAACAATATACCAAAACATGGTCATATAGGGAGATGTTTGTATTTTTGGATGAGTGGAAGTCACTCCTGGAGAGCTGCTCTGGGGTTTGAGGCCTCCTGTGCTTCATGCCAATCTACGTGTGCATTTGATCACCCTGGCTCCCTCCCCCTGCTCCGCACCCCCCCTTTTTTTCCCCTTTCTCTCTTTTTTGCGCCCATGGGCATCCTTTAGTTCCTCTGTTCTTGTTCCTTCTTCTCTAAGAGCCAGTTCGCACCACATGCTGTCCAGTGCATTTTTTTTGCATCAAAAACGCATGGAAAGTAGGCGTGACGGGAGTCACTTTGGGTGGGGGGGTTTGTGCAACTCAGCTTACCTTGGAGAGCTTTGGAGATTCCTTGTCCAGCTTCCCCGGCCCCTCTCATGTGTAAATCACCCTGTGTCCGTTAGGGGCGCAGGGTGTCTGAGAACCCCACTATGGTCTGTGCTAGTCGGACTCAATGTTGTATATCTGTATATATTGTGTGTTGTCTCATGCTGTTGTGGACTCTTTGCTGTGATCGTTTGGGGTGTGGTTGTATTTATCAGGAACCATGAATCAGACCGAGACAGAAGTATAGTTAAATCACACTTGTTTAATAATAATAATAAAAGGTAAACAGAGTAAGCGTAGTCAAAACAAGCCAGAGTTCAGTAACCGGATCGGGTAGTCAGCCAGGCCAACGTCAGAGAGCCAGAGATAAACGTAGTAGTACAGCAAGCAGGATCAGGAGCCAGAAGGCCAGAAGGGACGTCAGCCAGGCAAGTCTTCAACAGGAACGCAGGAGAAAGTCTCTGTGATGTTGACAAAGGCGAAGGCAGAGATCAAGTGAGCTGGACGGCTTTAAGTAGGCAGGACTGACGAGCAGAATCAACAACAGCTGGGTAACTGTGGAGAGAGATAGGAGCTGGCAATTAGCCGACAGCTGAGCGGCCAGCTCAGAGAAGGAAGGGCTGAGCCCAGCCCTGACAGTATTCCATTGTTTGTGTCTGTCTGCCTTGGAAGAAACGTATATTATGGGATGGATGTCTATGTGGAGGGGGGGGAATTCCTCCAACAGCTCTCCCTGTTGATAAGACTGTTTACTGTTGAGAAGTTTGAATACACCTGACCTGTGTGTCTATTGTGATTGGACAGTTTACCCCGCCCTGAATCCAAGTGTGGGGGGGGGGGGAGTGTCTCTGAGTTGTATATCTGTGATAACATGTGCTGGAATAAAGGAGTTTTGATGTTGTTGTTCACCCTACACTGTGTTACGACTGGTGACTGGGTGAGCTAAAGGGTCTTGGATAGTGCTGGTTCTGGACAGAGGAAGCATTTACGGCGGACATAGACCTGTTGAGGACAAGGGTTCGTCACAGTAAGTTATATGGTTTTCAACGGCATAGTTCACACCAGTGCTTGAAGTTCCAGTTCCAGGAATAAAAGTAGAACATGCTGCATTTTTCCTGCACTGGATTGTACTGGAACGCTGTAAAAAGCATCAAAAATGCACTGGAACGCACCTAAACGCACCAAAAAACACCTGTCCTTATTTAAGGTTGAGAAAAAAGAGAGGGCCGCCATTTTTTTTTTTTTTTACATTGATCGGGAAGCCAGCTGACAGCTGATGACTCATTGGTTGTTAACCACTTCAGCCCCGGACCATTTGGCTGGCCAAAGACCAGAGCACTTTTTGCGATTCAACACTGCGTCGCTTTAACTGACAATTGCGCGGTCCTGCGACGTGGCTCCCAAAGAAAATTGACGTTCCTTTTATTCCCACAAATAGAGATTTCTTTTGGTGGTATTTGATCACCTCTGTGGTTTTTATTTTTTGTGCTTTAAACAAAAATAGCGTCAATTTTATTAAAAAAAACACATTATTTTTTACTTTTTGCTATAATAAATGTCGCCAAAAAATATATATGTTTTTCCTCAGTTTAGGCCGATACGTATTCTTCTACATATTTTTGGGGAAAAAAAATCGCAATAAGCATTTATTGATTGGTTTGCGCAAAAGTTATAGCGTCTACAAAATAGGGGATAGTTTTATGGCATTTTTATTAATATTTTTTTTTTTACTAGTAATGGCGGCGATCTGCGATTTTTATCGTGACTGCGACATTACGGCGGACACATCGGACACTTTTGACACATTTTTGGGACCATTGTCATTTTTACAGCGATCAGTGCTATAAAATTGCAGTTGGCAGTGAAGGGGTTAACACTAGGGGGCTAGGGAGGGGTTAAGTGTGTCCTAGGGAGTGATTCTAACTGTTAGGGGGCGTGGCTACGAGTGACACATCACTGATCATCGCTCCCGATCACAGAGAGCAGAGATCGGTGTCCTGTCACTAGGCAGAACAGGGAGATGCTTGATGACATCAGCATCTCCCCGTTCCTCCTCTCCCTGAGACATCGAGTCCGCGGGACCCGCGATCCTACTCACGGTGCTCGCGGCGGGAGCACGCGTGATGGCACAGCGGCAAATTCAAAGGGACGTACAGGTACGCCCATTTGCCCAGCCGTGCCATTCTGCCGTTGTATAAGTACATCGTCGGCAAGCGGTTAAGGACGTGGCGGTCGGCTTCCTGGCCCCCTCCTTAGCAACCAGCTATATACAATGTAAAAAAAAAGAAATGAAAAAAACGCCAAACGCAAATCGCGGCAAAATCGCCGTAAAAAAGCGGTACTTGCGTTTTGAATGCGGGTCTATTGAATTCTATTACATGCCAAATGCTGCATTTTGCGGGGAAAAAGTCCCCGACCCTTTCCAAAAACGCAGAGGCACATAAAATGCATTGATGTGAACATGTTCCATAGGAACCCATGTTAAAAAATCTCCCTGCAATTCTGCAAAATGTATCAAAAAACAGATTAGTGTGAATGGAGCCTAAGAGGATAACAAGTGTCTGAACATCCTGAGACCGGATCGAAATTCTTCTCATTTAGTATATTTGCTGTCGGGGATAAAACATTCACCCGGGTGGGTTCTCCGCCCCGTATTACCCGTAAAAAAAAAAACGGCCATTTATTTTGTGCTTAAAAACCCGGATCTGTATTAGGAAGAAGGAGACAGATTTTAGCACCTGTATGCCATTTCCGAATTTCTGAAATGGACTATATATAAAAAGGATGAAACTGTTTAATATAAGGAACAGGGAGTACTTCCCCACAACTCCTGTAATTGAAAAGAGCGATATCGATCCCAGGCTTGTCACAGGGAAACGACCGCTTAAAAATGACACTTTACACTTTAATCCACAGCGACTGGCGAACGCACATAAAACTTCCACAGAACAAACACCGCTCTGCCTGCAGTGCAACTTAAAGTCACCCCGTCATCAGAGCCCGGGGCGAACATGACAAATTGCGCACCCCCCCCCCCCCCAAGATGTATGAGCGTTATGTGTCATTGAAAATCCCCTCCCCCCCAAAAAAATTAAGTGCTTAGCTCAGATCCTCTCATTCCACATATCCTCCCAGCACAACCCACCCCAAATGAAAAAAAAAAATTACCCCTTCCCAGCACAAATCCTCCACCCCTCAAAATTTCCGCTCTGAGCACAAATCCTTTACCCCCACTCTAAAGCCCCCCTCCCTCTACAAATTCCCCTCCGGCAATCCCCTATCCTAGCACAAATGCCCCCCCATCATCCCTACTAGCACAAATGCCCCCCCCCCAATCATCCCTACTAGCACAAATGCCCCCCCCCCATCATCCCTACTAGCACAAATGCCCCCCCAATCATCCCCACTAGCACAAATGCCCCCCCCCAATCATCCCCACTAGCACAAATGCCCCCCCCCAATCATCCCTACTAGCACAAATGCCCCCCCCAATCATCCCCACTAGCACAAATGCCCCCCCCCCCCAATCATCCCTACTAGCACAAATGCCCCCCCCATCATCCCTACTAGCACAAATGCCCCCCCAATCATCCCTACTAGCACAAATGCCCCCCCCTATCATCCCCACTAGCACAAATGCCCACCACCAATCATCCCTAATAGCACAAATGCCCCCCCCCCAATCATCCCCACTAGCACAAATGCCCCTCCCCCCTATCATCCCCACTAGCACAAATGCCCCCCCCCCAATCATCCCTACTAGCACAAATGCCCCCCCCCCAATCATCCCCACTAGCACAAATGCCCCCCCCCAATCATCCCCACTAGCACAAATGCCCCCCCCAATCATCCCCACTAGCACAAATGCCCCCCCCAATCATCCCCACTATCACAAATGCCCCCCCCCCCATCATCCCTACTAGCACAAATGCCCCCCCCCAATCATCCCTACTAGCACAAATGCCCCCCCCCCCAATCATCCCCACTAGCACAAATGCCCCCCCTCAATCATCCCCACTAGCACAAATGCCCCCCCATCATTCCTACTAGCACAGATGCCCCCCCAATCATCCCCACTAGCACAAATGCCCCCCCAATCATCCCCACTAGCACAAATGCCCCCCCCCCCCAATCATCCCCACTATCACAAATGCCCCCCCCCCCCCCATCATCCCTACTAGCACAAATCTCCCTTGCAAAAAAAAAAAATTCCCTTCCTAGCCATATCTATCTAGGTCTATAAAGACATGGATAAGCGAGTTTGGGGTGCCATATTACCTTTTCTAGCGCAACTCCCCCCCCCCCCAGCACAATTCCTCTCCCCCCCCATTCTCCCTCCCAACACCAATAGCTCCCACCCAACATCACTACTCCTAGCACACCTCCCCAAATGCCCCCTCTTAGAGAAATTCTTACCCCTGAACCCGAAAGAAATACATTAATAAAATTACCCCTTCCTATCACAAATCCTCTACCCCCCCAAATTTCCGCTCTAAGCACAAATCATCTTCTCCCACTCCAAAGCCCCCCCCCCACTCCAAATTCCCCTCCGGCAATCCCTTATCATAGCACAAATGCCCCCCCCCCCATCATCACTACTAGCGCCCCCCACACACACACACACAAAAAAACAAACAAAATTCCCCTCCTAGCCATATCTATCTAGGTCTATAAAGATGTCATATCTATCTAGGTCTATAAAGACGTGGATGAGCGAGTTTGGGGTGGAGGAACTTGATTGGCCTGCACAGAGTCCTGGCCTCAAACATTCCATCTGCTTGCTGTTCGTGAGGCCTCAGGGGGACAGCCTGGGGGCCTGGAATCTTGAAGCTACAGAGAGCTAACTGAGGGGCTGTCTTCTGAGGATCTAGTCTGGTATCAAAGGAGAAAGGTGTCGCTTGCAAGTTGAAAGGAGGCAACAAACTGTCCCTGGACATTTGGTGACTACAGACTGCTGAGAGATCTTAGAGACATTTGGGCTGCTGCCACCCCCCTTGTGCTAGAAAGGCAGCTATGTGTTTGCTAAAGGGGACGTTGGCTGATGTCCTGAAGAGCTTAGTGTATCTAATTCTTTGTGAAGGGACTTTGTTCTTCTTGCTCTATAGAAATAAGTCTGTATTTACTGTACCTGCTTCTACTACAAGCCAAGTCCACAGTTTGCTATATGCAAGGACTTCTGCTTCGGCTGTATAGAAAGGAGATTATTGTCCTCAACCTGTATGTAGTTTCTGCTTTTGAATGAATGAATAAGTGACTTTTGGAGTATCCCACTCAATTCCCTCAACACTGTCCAAGTTCTCCAAAAATTAAAACAACAAAAAACAGCATCACTAGAGTGATTATTGAGGAAAAATGTGGCTGAGATTCTGTGCCTGGCTGCGGGGCAATCTACTGGGGAAGAACCTGGACAAAATTCCAGTGGCTCCTATGGGAGTAAGCACTACATTTGTCTTAGCCAGTCCCTGGGGAAGGGTGCCCAGAAGATGGCTGGGGGGGGGTGCCTAAATAGACTGAAGTCTGGTGAATGAATGAATTACAAGTACCATCTTCCACCACAGCAGACAGCTTGTAGTTCTCAATAAACTGTGAGGGTGGTGGAGAGCAATCTTGTAGTTCATTGATTCTTCTTGGACTTCAGTAACTGTCCATACGTGAGGTATGGAGCTACGGAAGGCATGGAGATATGGAGGTACAGGAGATATGGAGGTAGGGGAGATATGGAGTTAGGGGAGATATGGTGGCACAGGAGGTATGGAGATACAGGAGGTATAGAGGTACAGGAGGTATGGAGATACAGGAGATATGGAGGTACAGGAGGTGTGGACGTACAGGAGATGTGGAGGTACAGAGATACAGGAGGTATGGAGGTACAGGAAGTATGAAGGTACAGGAGGTGTGGAGGTACAGGAGGTATGGAGATACGGAGATACAGGAGGTATGGAGATACAGGAGGTATAGAGGTACAGGAGGTATGGAGATACAGGAGATATGGAGGTACAGGAGGTGTGGACGTACAGGAGATGTGGAGGTACAGAGATACAGGAGGTATGGAGGTACAGGAAGTATGAAGGTACAGGAGGTGTGGAGGTACAGGAGGTATGGAGATACGGAGATACAGGAGGTATGGAGATACAGGAGGTATGGAGGTAGAGGAGATATGGAGGTACAGGAGGTACGGAGATACAGGAGGTATGGAGGTACAAGAGGTATGGAGGTACAGGAGGTATGGAGGTACAGGAGGTGTGGAGGTACAGGAGATATGGAGATACAGGAGATATGGAGGTAGAGGAGATATGGAGGTACAGGAGGTACAGGAGATATGGAGATACAGGAGATATGGAGGTAGAGGAGATATGGAGGTACAGGAGGTACGGAGATACAGGAGGTATGGAGGTACAAGAGGTATGGAGGTACAGGAGGTATGGAGGTACAGGAGGTGTGGAGGTACAGGAGGTATGAAGGTATGGAGTTATGGAGATACAGGAGGTATGGAGATACAGGAGGCATGGAGGTACAGGAGATATGGAGATACAGGAGATATGGAGGTAGAGGAGATATGGAGGTACAGGAGGTACAGACATACAGGAGGTATGGAGGTACAGGAGGTAAGGAGATACAGGAGGTGTGGAGATACAGGAGGTAAGGAGGTACAGGAGGTAAGGAGGTACAGGAGGTGTGGAGGTACAGAGATGCAGGAGGTATGGAGGTACAGGAGACACTGGTGGTATGTAGGTACGGGAGGTATGGAGGTACAGGAGATATGGAGGTACAAGAGGTATGGAGATACAGGAGGTATGGAGATATGGAGGTACAGGAGGTATGGAGATACAGGAGGTATGGAGGTATGGAGGTACAGGAGGTATGGAGATATGGAGGTACAGGGGGTATGGAGATACAGGAGGTATGGAGGTACAGGAGGCACTGGTCGTATGGAGGTACAGGAGGTATGGAGGTATGGAGGTACAGGAGGTATGGAGATACAGGAGGTACAGGAGGTATGGATTTACAGAGATACAGGAGATATGGAGGTACAGGAGGTATGGAGGTATAGAAGGTACAGGAGGTATGGAGGTATGGAGATACAGGAGGTATGGAGGTACAGGAGGTGTGGAGGTACATAGATGCAGGAGGTATGGAGGTACAGGAGACACTGGTGGTATGGAGGTACGGGAGGTATGGAGATATGGAGGTACAGGAGGTATGGAGATACAGGAGGTATGGAGATATGGAGGTACAGGAGGTATGGAGGTACAGGAGGTATGGAGATACAGGAGGTATGGAGATATGGAGGTACAGGAGGTATGGACATACAGGAGGTATGGAGGTATGGAGGTACAGGGGGTATGGAGATACAGGAGGTATGGAGGTACAGGAGACACTGGTTGTATGGAGGTACAGGAGGTATGGAGGTATGGAGGTACAGGAGGTATGGAGATACAGGAGGTACAGGAGGTATGGATTTACAGAGATACAGGAGATATGGAGGTACAGGAGGTATGGAGGTATAAAAGGTACAGGAGGTGTGGAGGTACAGGAGGTATGGAGGTATAGGAGGCACAAGAGATATGGAGGTACAGGAGGTACAGGAGGTACAGGAGATATGAAGGTACAGGAGATATGGAGGTACAGGAGGTACAGGAGATATGGAGGTACAGGAGGTATGGAGGTATAGGAGGTACAGGAGATATGGAGGTACAGGAGGTACAGGAGATATGGAGGTACAGGAGGTACAGGAGGTATGGAGGTATAGTAGGTACAGGAGATATGGAGGTACAGGAGGTATGGAGGTATGGAGGTATAGTAGGTACAGGAGATATGGAGGTACAGGAGGTATGGAGGTACAGGAGGTACAGGAGATATGGAGGTACAGGAGGTACAGGAGGTATGGAGGTATAGTAGGTACAGGAGATATGGAGGTATGGGAATACAGACAGACAGCTGTACTGAGTATGCGGGAGCCTGACAGAAATGATCTGCTGATCACACATGCAATGCTCTGCAGGCTCCTAAGAAACAATTCATAAATGCTCTTCTTTACCAGCAAAAACATGTGCATTCATTATTCTTTCTTAAAAATGTGAACTTATCCATTAAAAGAATGTGAGGTTCCAGCAACATTTACAATTATTTAAAGAGAAGACAACACAGAGCCCATCTATGTCTATGATTTTCAGCCTTCTAAGGTACAGGGATTGCTCACAGAAATGTGATTGGTTGTTTCTTCCGTGTTTTTAATCAGGCCGTCTGCACAGTAGCAGATACAACGTGTACAAGAACTAATGGTGAATGGAGTGTGATTAATTATAAGTATCTATTAGAGAGAAGATCTGATTATATTCACTGAAGCCTCAATTGATCGGCAGGGGATCAGCGATAGACCACTGGGGACTTCCAATCACAGAGGAGCCGTTATGAAGACTATAGACCTCCCGATGCTTGGAGACCTTACAGCCAACAGGACGGGGCAGCATGAGAAAATTCCCAGAAGAACATTAAAAAAGCAGAATATAAAAAGGGAGACATACAAGAAATGTAATAAATATATATATATACTGAGCCTGTCCACACTCACATCTGAACAACATGACATCCCATTCATCTTACTGTCCTTTACTGTCCCCCCCGTCCTTGTCCGGCCTTCCTCCCAATCTCCATACTGATAGATTCATTGGCTCCGGTCTACATTGGCCCTAGTATGTGATTACATGTGAGATAGGGAACTTAGATTGTAAGCTCCTTGAGATCAGGGACTGATGTGAATGTACAATAAGTAAAGCTCTGACTAAATTGTCCGGGTTATATTACAAATAAATAGTAAATAAAACACCTTACAAAGGGTTTCTAGTTGGTTTCAGTGTCCCTTTCATATTCATATACTTCAAATGTTACTGTCTTGTTTGTGAATTATTATTATTATTATTATTATTTGGGATTTGTATAGTGCTAACAGATTGCACAGCGTTTTACATTGCTATTCAATGTAGGAGAGCTCTGCTCCTGAGAGCTTACAGTCTAATAGGCTGGGGGCAAGTGATACAAAAGGTAATGACCAGGAGGGGGCCGTCTATCAAGAGCGCACGGGCAAGACCTCCCCTTTTCCATCGCCACCCCCTATTTATGCGTCCGGCCCCTTTCAGGACACCGGGCGCATGAATTACAGCAGTGGGGTTTTTTTTAAGCACCTGCTTAGAGCCAGAGGTTCTAATAGGCTTCAAAATAGGGTGGGCTTCCAAGCAGAGCATTGCGCTCAGAGCCCACCCAGGTGTGTCAGAATAGCGAATGAATGTTCGCTATTCTAACACTAAATCGCCTCTCCGCCAATCAGGAAGCACGTGTGTGAGACATCTTTCCCGATTGGCCAAAAGGAGAGGCGTTCTGATTGGCCGACAAGGAAGAGAGAGGAGACAGAAGCCACTGAGCAGGAGAAGGAGATGCCCGCTCGTGATGCCCACAGAGGAGAGATGGGGAAGCCCCCTGTGGTTGAGGTAAGTGCACCGACCGACTGACCGACCCGACCCGGGGTATGCGACCCCCCTCCCTCCAAAAAAATTACCACCAGTCGCCACTAGTAATAACTGTGGAGAGATGAGCTGATGGAAAAGTTAAAAGTTCAGCTGTTAGGTGGAGGTGTGATAGACTTCCTTGAAGAGACGAGCTTTCGGGGATCACCAAAAGGTGGACAAAGTAGGAGACAGCCATGTAGATTGGGGTAAGGAGTGCCAGAGGATGGAAGAGGCTCTGGAGAGATTGAGGTAGGGGCTTTCAGAGGATGGAAGAGGCTCTGGAGAGATTATGGGTAGGGGCTTTCAGAGGATGGAAGAGGCTCTAAAGACATTGGTGTAGGGCAGGGATCTCCAAACTACGGCCCTCCAGCTGTTTAGGAACTACACGCCCCATGAGGCATTGTACAACTCTGACATTCCCAGGCATGACTAGGCATGATAAGAATTGTAGTTCCTGAACAAATGGAGGGCCAAAGTTTGAAGACCCCTGGTGTAGGGGGTTCCAGAGTATGGGTGAGGCTCTGGAGACACTGCAGAAGGAAGTTTCAGAGGGTGGGAGAGGTTCTAGAAAGATTGGGGTAGGAGGTTCCAGAAGATGGGAGAGGCTCTGGAGATATTGGGATAGGGAGTTCCAGATAATGATAGAGGCTTTAGAGAGATTGAGACAGGGGGTTTCAGATGATGGGAGAGTCTCCGGAGAGATGGGGGTATGGGTTTCTAAAGGATGGGGGAGGCTCTACGGAGACTAAGGTAGGGATTTATAGAGGATGGGGGGCCCCTGGAGAGATTGGGGTAGGGAGTTCCAGAGGATGGGTGAGGCTCTAGAGGGGTCCTGGAGGTGAGAATGGGAGGAGATGATGAGGAAGCTAGTCAGAAGGATGTCTTGGGAGGGGTAGTCAGTGATCTTGGGAGGACCTCTTGAGAGATGTTTCGGGATGAGATTGGAGATGTAGCTCAGGATAGAGTTGTGGATGAATTAAATAATAAACATATTGATGTGATTGTATTAGTAAACATACAGTAAATACATTCTACATTGTTCCAAATTATACAGTTTGTAAGAAAAATATAAAATATCAATTATAAGTTGAACAATATGTGGTTACCTATAGAAACTCTGGGATGTAAAAGTAATATTTAATACGGCAGAAAAAATTTACTTAGATTTCTTTTTTTTCTTTTTCTCCCAGAGAAATTTTGCAGCAAGCTCAGTGACTTGATTTGAGCAACAGCTACACTTTGCTTTCATCAGTTCTTCCACATTAGCCCCACTGTACGGCAAGACATTTAAGTAAATAGAGTGAATCGACCCAGATATATGGGTTAATTATAGAGGACGGAGATCTTCTTCAACCCGTAATCCGCTCAGGAGAAAAAGAATTGCCGCACTTATCCCAATGGCTACATGGATGGCTAATTGATAAAGCGGCGGAGGCCATTGTGGACGGTCCGGGACTAATGAAATCATAAGGTACAATAAAAGAATAACTAGAGTCAGTTTAATATCTGAGATAAAGATGGTAAAATTCATTAAAAAAAAAAAAAAAAAAAAAAAACATTCTACGACATCAAAGAATTTTGGGCTTCTAATTAGTAATGATATGTTTTCTATGTATGTTTCTTTTTTTTTTTGTATCTAAACCTCTATTTGCGTTCAGGAAGTGTTTTTAGTGGATAAAAAGTCACCCGTTAATTATAATGACGAGGAGAAGAACTAGCAAGGCGTTCACCTGTGCCGGAGCTTTCCAGGAATTTTGTGCACTTTATTAATTAAGCTTGAAAATGTTATATCCACAATGCAACATCATCTAATCCCTCAGTAATTAAGTCATACTCTCCAGCTAATCAACCTAATCTATATTTAATCAGGTCATAATAACCAATTAATTAAAATGAAACTATGTTGAAATGATACCTAATGTCAGTGCGTTCATTTGTGTGTAAATGGAAAGAAAGAAAGAAAGAAAGAAAGAAAGAAAGAAAGAAAGAAAGAAAGAAAGAAAGAAAGAAAGAAAGAAAGAAAGAAAGAAAGAAAGAAAAGGAAAGAAAGAAAGAAAGAAAGAGAGGGAGAGAAAGAAAGAGACGTATGTTGATATTGCCCTGAAGTCTCAAATCGTTGCTCTAGGTGCCAAGTATGGACGTTCCTCCATACTTTCTGATCTTGTCCAAAATTAGATAATTTCTAGAAAGAGGTGGGAAGACTTGGCCAAAAGTTTACAGACTATCTGGTTCCAGATGACCCCGCCTTCTTCCTTCTTTACTATTCGGATATCCCTGTTAAAGTTTACAAGAAGTCAGGTCCTTTGACACTTACTTACTGCTGCCAAAGCCTGGATCGCACTGCGATGGAGGGACCTGAACCCTCCTTCCAGCTCGCTATGGCTCAACAAGATGGAGGACGTCAATAGGATGGCGGGCCTGATGCTGACTGCTCAGAATAGACAAGAACGGCACTCCAAAATATGGCTCCATTGGAACATTGGTGCATGTATTCTTTTTTTTTTTTCAATCTCTTTATTAATTTTCTGTGTATCATATAAAATTCAAAAAAGTTTCAATTTTCCCCAACCCACCCCTCCTCTCCGGGCTTAGTTCCTACATTTCACGCCCCTAACTTTACCTTATCTCTTTTCCTCTCCCCTTCATTATGCTCCCATCTTTTCAGCAAAACTTATTGTGTGCTTAAACTTAATCCAATCACTCCACTTCGCTTCAAACCCTCCCCATCCCTCCACCCCACTAATTCTTACGTACTCCAGGTTATAAATTTCATTTACTTTACTACCCCAGCTCCACATTGTAGGGCTTTCTGGGTCCTGCCAGTGTCTAGGGCAGGGATCCTCAAACTACGGCCCTCCAGCTGTTGCGGAACTACACATCCCATGAGGCATTGTAAAACTCTGACATTCACAGACATGGCTGGGCATGTTGGGAATTGTAGTTCTTGAACAACTTGAGGGCCATAGTTTGAAGACCCATGGTCTAGGGATTAAGCTTTTAGCTGCATTTAGTAACGGAGGAACCAATGTTCTCATATATCGTTTGGCTGGGATTCTAGTCCGGTGGAACAGGTACCCTCCATGGGTCCTCTCCTATTGCTACATTAGTTATATCCTTTATTAGGGATGAGCCGAACACCCCCCGGTTCGGTTCGCACCAGAACCCGCGAACGGACCGCAAGTTCGCACGAACGTTAGAACCCCATTGACGTCTATGGGACTCGAACGTTCGAAATCAAAAGTGCTCATTTTAAAGGCTAATTTGCATGGTATTGTCCTAAAAAGGGTTTGGGGACCCGGGTCCTACCCCAGGGGACATGTATCAATGCAAAAAAAACTTTTAAAAACGGCCGTTTTTTCGGGAGCAGTGATTTTAATGATGCTTAAAGTAAAAAAAAAAAAGTGAAATATTCCTTTAAATATCGTACCTGGGGGGTGTCTATAGTATGCCTGTAAAGTGACGCGTGTTTCCCATGTTTAGAACAGTCCCTGCACCAAATGTCATTTTTAAAGGAAAAAATCTCATTTAAAACTGCTTGCGGGTTTAATGTCATGTCGGGTCATGGCAATATGGATGAAAATCAGTGAGACAAACGGCATGGGTACCCCCCAGTCCATTACCAGGCCCTTTGGGTCTTGTATGGATATTAAGGGGAACCCCGCACCCAAATTAAAATAAGGAAAGGTCCCTATATACTCTGAACAGCAGTATACAGGCGGTGCAAACAAGACAGGGACTGTAGGTTTGTTGTTAAGTAGAATCTGTTTGTAATTTTGAACATTTTTAATGTGTTTAGCTCCAGCCAAAAAATCTTTTCTAAGCTTTTTGGAAAACATAGGGAAGGGTTATCACCCCTGTGACATTTGTTTTGCGTCTTTCCTCCTCTTCAGAAGATTTCACCTCACTTTTTTGTCCCAATGAAAAATGTTTTTTGAAAATTTGGGTTTTTTTGTGGAACAAGGATTGGAAAGCATCAGTGGAAAGGAGAAATTGTTTTCCCATATTAACTCTTACAGGAGAGAATTTCCCTTCCTTAGGGGTAGATTTCATCTCACTTCCTGTTGTCTCCTTCCGTTTGCAAGTAGGAGTCGTTTGTAAGTTAGATGTTTGAAAGTAGGGTCCTGCCCTATATACTCAGCAGAAATTTGGGCCTTAGGTGTTGCTGTGGCCAAAACACTGTAAGCCCTCACAGGGCCCTGCTGTGAAATATTAGATCAAGAATTGTAATTACATGCCCCTGTTGAACAGGAGCTGAAAAATTAGGCCTTAGGCACTGGTGCTGGTGCCACAACACTGCAACCCCTCACAGACACTCTAGTTGGAACGCAGGAACGAGCCCTGCTGCAAAGTATTGCATCAAAAATTGTAATTACACGCCCCTGTTAGACAGGGGCAGAAAAATTGGGCCTTAGGCACTGGTGCTGGTGCCACAACACTGCAACCCCTCACAGACACTCTAGTTGGAACGCAGGAACGAGCCCTGCTGCAAAGTATTGCATCAAAAATTGTAATTACACGCCCCTGTTAAACAGGGGCTGAAAAATTGTGCCTTAGGCACTGGTGGTGGCGCCCAGAACCAAAAATGTTCTTACAAGCTATCAGCGTGATGATTGAGGAGGAAGAGGATAATTACTCAGGGATAGTCACTCAGCATCAGCATAGGCAGTCTTTGAAGGGATCTGAGATTTCAAAAAAAATTATTCGGTTACATCTGCATCAGGTGCTTGGTAGCTGGTGGTGATCCAAGACTGATTCATTTTTATGAAGGTCAGCCGATCGACCGAGTCGGTGGACAGACGCACCCTGTGATCGGTTACCACGCCTCCAGCAGCACTGAATGTGCGTTCCGAAAGAACGCTGGATGCAGGACAGGCCAGTAGCTCAATTGCATACTGTGCAAGCTCTGGCCAGTGATCCATCCTCAAGACCCAGTAACCCAGAGGATTTTCGGCGGGAAAGGTGTCCAAGTCTGATCTTGCCCCTAGGTATTCCTGCACCATGTAAAACAGACGCTGGCGATGGTTGCTGGAACCGATCATACCTTGGGGCTGCGGACCAAAAAATTGTCTAAACGCATCGGTCAGACGGCCACCTTCTCCACCGCTCCTTCTTTGACTGACCGAAGCCTCAGCAACACGTTGTCCAGAAACAGGAGTTTGTAACCTCCCAGTCTCTGGGAACGCGTTGCACAGACCTTTCTGCAAGGCCTCCCGAAGATGTTTCATCCTCTGCTCCCTCTGCGATGGCAAGATAAGGTCCGCAACCTTACCCTTGTAACGTGGATCAAGGAGGGTTGCCAGCCAGTATTGGTCCTTCTCCTTGATACCACGAATACGAGGATCCTTACGCAGGCTTTGCAGGATCAGGGAGGCCATGCAGCGTAGGTTTGCTGAGGCATTCGGTCCGGAGTCCTCTGGGTCACTAAGGACAACAACGTCCGCAGCCACCTCCTCCCAGCCACGTACAAGTCCATGTGTTCTTTGGGACTGATCCCTTAAAGACTGCTGATGCTGAGTGCCAGGCTCCACCTCCATACTGACACAATCTTCCTCCTCCTCCTCCTCCTCCTCGTCCTCTTCCTGTGTGATCGGCGGGCACGCAGGAACACTGTCTGGATAAAGGGGGCCTTGAGAGCTAAGGAAGTCCTCCTCTTCCTGCCTCTGTTCTGCCTCAAGTGCCCTGTCCATTATTCCACGCAGCGTGTGCTCCAACAGGTGGACAAGGGGGACAGTGTCACTGATGCATGCACTGTCAGTGCTCACCATCCTCGTGGCCTCCTCGAATGGTGACAGGACAGTGCATGCATCCCTGATCATGGCCCACTGGCGTGGGGAAAAAAAACCAAGGTCCCCTGACCCTGTCCTGGTGCCATAGTCGCACAGGTACTCATTGATGGCCCTCTGCTGCGTGTGCAGCCGCTGCAGCATGGCCAACGTCGAGTTCCACCTGGTGGGCATGTCACAGATTAGGCGGTTCTTGGGCAGGTTAAACTCCTTTTGGAGGTCCGTCAGCCGAGCACTGGCATTATATGACCGGCGGAAATGCACAGAGACTTTCCTGGCCTGCCTCAGGACATCCTGTAAGCCCGGGTACCTGCCCAAGAACCGCTGCACCACCAAGTTAAGGACGTGAGCCAAACAGGGCACATGGGTCAGTTGTCCCTGTCGGAGGGCAGAGAGGAGGTTGGTGCCATTGTCGCAAACCACCATTCCTGCCTTAAGTTGGCGTGGCGTCAACCACCTCTGAACCTGCCCCTGCAGAGCTGACAGAACCTCTGCCCCAGTGTGGCTCCTGTCCCCCAAGCACACCAGCTCAAGCACCGCATGGCATCTTTTGGCCTGCGTACTTGCGTAGCCCCTTGAACGCCTACGGAGCACCGCTGGTTCCGAGGAAGAGGCCATGGAGGAAGAAGAAGAGGAGGGGGTGGAGGAGAGAGGTGTGTCACAATCAGCATTTTGGAGGCGTGGTGGCGGAACAACCTCCAACACTACTGCACCTTGTCCTGCATCCTTCCCAGCTGCCAGCAGAGTCACCCAATGCGCCGTGAAACTTAAGTAACGTCCCTGTCCATGCCTGCTGGACCATGAGTCAGCGGTAATATGCACCTTACCGCTGACCGCCCTGTCCAGCGAGGCATGGACATTGCCTTCCACATGCCGGTAGAGAGCCGGAATCGCCTTCCGTGAGAAAAAGTGGCGTTTGGGTACCTGCCACTGAGGAACCGCACATTCCACAAACTCACGGAAGGGGGCAGAGTCTACCAACTGAAAAGGCAGCAGTTGAAGTGCTAGCAATTTTGCCAAGCTAGCATTCAACCGCTGGGCATGTGGATGGCTGGGAGCAAACTTCTTTCGGCGGTGCAGCAGCTGGGGCAGGGAAATTTGCCTGGTACAATCTGACGTCGGTGTACCAAAAGCAGATTGCCCACAAGTACTTGGCTGTGACACACCTAATTCTACACCTTCATTCCTCTCACTGCAGGTCTCAGAGAGGACTGAAGGTCTAGTGGGGTTGGAAATCTCAGCTGATGAGGAGCAAGGAGAGATCGTCTTTGTTCTTTGGTGTGGGTCTTTTAGATACGCTTGCCAACGAACTGCATGGCAGGTCAACATATGTCTGGTCAAGCATGTGGTACCCAAGCGGGAGATGTTTTGGCCACGCGAGATACGCTTGAGACATATGTTGCAAATAGCAGCGGTGCGATCTGATGCACTCGTCTCAAAAAAGGCCCACACCAAAGAACTTTTTGAATAACGCGCAGAGACTGCAGCGCCCTGCACATGTGGAGCTTTGGGGTGTGATGCAGTCAATGTGCTGCCCTTAGGCTGGCCCCTGGAGGGCATCCTGCCTAGTTGGTGATGTGCCACCTCCTCCTCCTCCTCCTCCTCCTCCTCTCTCCTATCAGGCACCCACGTTGAGTCAGTGACCTCATCATCCCCTCCCTCCTCATCACTGGAGCAAACCTGGCAGTATGCTGCAGCAGGGGAAGCATGACTGCCAGATTGCTGTCCTTCTTGGGCACCCCCTCTGTCCGTGCTCATGTTACTGCCTTCATTGAGCTCAGTATCATCATCAGAGCCTTCCAAACGCTGGGCATCCTCCTGGAGCATGTACCCAACACTGTGGTCAAACAGTTCGAGGGAATCCTCATGAGGACATGGTGGAGCTAGGGAAGGAGTCACTGATGACATTGAGCTGAGGGAAGAGGCCGCTGCTTTGCCAGACAAAGCACCCTGGGCATGGGTGAGAGAGGATGAGGAGGATGAGGACGGCTTGGTCATCCACTCGACCAAGTCTTCCGCATGTTGCGGCTCAACATGGCCAGCTGCCGAAAAAAAGGCCAAGCGTGTCCCATGGCCACGTGCTGATGAGGATGCACCGTCTCCACGACCAGCACTAGACACAGAGCCTGCTTGCCCTCTCTTATTGGCTTGTGACTGTCTGCCTCTCCTTCTTGGCCTTCCAGACATACTAATGGCCTGTAGCTGCACTAAGCTGGGATAGAACACCTGTAATTTTCTTAAGGTAGCTTTATATACTGTAACCAGACAAGCCTGCCTGTCAGTAGGAAGATAACAGGAACGGATCTAGCTGAACACTGTGAGCAGGACACACTGTACTAAATGTAAATAGTCTAGCTGCCTGACCGTGGTACTAATAGGATCAAATAGAACACCTGTAATTTTCTTAAGGTAGCTTTATATACTGTAACCAGACAAGCCTGCCTGTCAGTAGGAAGATAACAGGAACGGATCTAGCTGAACACTGTGAGCAGGACGTACTGCACTAAATGTATATAGCAGGAACGGATCTAGCTGAACACTGTGAGCAGGACGCACTGCACTGAATGTAAATAGCAGGAACGGATCTAGCTGAACACTGTGAGCAGGACGCACTGCACTAAATGTAAATACCAGGAACGGATCTAGCTGAACACTGTGAGCAGGACGCACTGCACTAAATGTAAATACCAGGAACGGATCTAGCTGAACACTGTGAGCAGGACGCACTGCACTGAATGTAAATAGCAGGAACGGATCTAGCTGAACACTGTGAGCAGGACGCACTGCACTAAATGTAAATACCAGGAACGGATCTAGCTGAACACTGTGAGCAGGACACACTGTACTAAATGTAAATAGTCTAGCTGCCTGACCGTGGTACTAATAGGATCAAATAGAACACCTGTAATTTTCTTAAGGTAGCTTTATATACTGTAACCAGACAAGCCTGCCTGTCAGTAGGAAGATAACAGGAACGGATCTAGCTGAACACTGTGAGCAGGACGTACTGCACTAAATGTATATAGCAGGAACGGATCTAGCTGAACACTGTGAGCAGGACGCACTGCACTGAATGTAAATAGCAGGAACGGATCTAGCTGAACACTGTGAGCAGGACGCACTGCACTAAATGTAAATACCAGGAACGGATCTAGCTGAACACTGTGAGCAGGACGCACTGCACTAAATGTAAATACCAGGAACGGATCTAGCTGAACACTGTGAGCAGGACGCACTGCACTGAATGTAAATAGCAGGAACGGATCTAGCTGAACACTGTGAGCAGGACGCACTGCACTAAATGTAAATACCAGGAACGGATCTAGCTGAACACTGTGAGCAGGACGCACTGCACTGAATGTAAATAGCAGGAACGGATCTAGCTGAACACTGTGAGCAGGACGCACTGCACTGAATGTAAATAGCAGGAACGGATCTAGCTGAACACTGTGAGCAGGACGCACTGTACTAAATGTAAATAGTCTAGCTGCCTGACCGTGGTACTAATAGGATCAAAAAGAACACCTGTAATTTTCTTAAGGTAGCTTTATATACTGTAACCAGACAAGCCTGCCTGTCAGTAGGAAGATAACAGGAACGGATCTAGCTGAACACTGTGAGCAGGACACACTGTACTAAATGTAAATAGTCTAGCTGCCTGACCGTGGTACTAATAGGATCAAAAAGAACACCTGTAATTTTCTTCAGGTAGCTTTATATACTGTAACCAGACAAGCCTGCCTGTCAGTAGGAAGATAACAGGAACGGATCTAGCTGAACACTGTGAGCAGGACGTACTGCACTAAATGTATATAGCAGGAACGGATCTAGCTGAACACTGTGAGCAGGACGCACTGCACTGAATGTAAATAGCAGGAACGGATCTAGCTGAACACTGTGAGCAGGACGCACTGCACTAAATGTAAATACCAGGAACGGATCTAGCTGAACACTGTGAGCAGGACGCACTGCACTAAATGTAAATACCAGGAACGGATCTAGCTGAACACTGTGAGCAGGACGCACTGCACTGAATGTAAATAGCAGGAACGGATCTAGCTGAACACTGTGAGCAGGACGCACTGCACTAAATGTAAATACCAGGAACGGATCTAGCTGAACACTGTGAGCAGGACGCACTGCACTGAATGTAAATAGCAGGAACGGATCTAGCTGAACACTGTGAGCAGGACGCACTGCACTGAATGTAAATAGCAGGAACGGATCTAGCTGAACACTGTGAGCAGGACGCACTGTACTAAATGTAAATAATCTAGCTGCCTGACCGTGGTACTAATAGGATCAAAAAGAACACCTGTAATTTTCTTAAGGTAGCTTTATATACTGTAACCAGACAAGCCTGCCTGTCAGTAGGAAGATAACAGGAACGGATCTAGCTGAACACTGTGAGCAGGACACACTGTACTAAATGTAAATAGTCTAGCTGCCTGACCGTGGTACTAATAGGATCAAAAAGAACACCTGTAATTTTCTTCAGGTAGCTTTATATACTGTAACCAGACAAGCCTGCCTGTCAGTAGGAAGATAACAGGAACGGATCTAGCTGAACACTGTGAGCAGGACGTACTGCACTAAATGTATATAGCAGGAACGGATCTAGCTGAACACTGTGAGCAGGACGCACTGCACTGAATGTAAATAGCAGGAACGGATCTAGCTGAACACTGTGAGCAGGACGCACTGCACTAAATGTAAATAGCAGGAACGGATCTAGCTGAACACTGTGAGCAGGACGCACTGCACTGAATGTAAATAGCAGGAACGGATCTAGCTGAACACTGTGAGCAGGACGCACTGCACTGAATGTAAATAGCAGGAACGGATCTAGCTGAACACTGTGAGCAGGACGCACTGCACTAAATGTAAATAGCAGGAACGGATGTAGCTGAACACTGTGAGCAGGACGCACTGCACTAAATGTAAATAGCAGGAACGGATCTAGCTGAACACTGTGAGCAGGACGCACTGCACTGAATGTAAATAGCAGGAACGGATCTAGCTGAACACTGTGAGCAGGACGCACTGCACTAAATGTAAATACCAGGAACGGATCTAGCTGAACACTGTGAGCAGGACGCACTGCACTGAATGTAAATAGCAGGAACGGATCTAGCTGAACACTGTGAGCAGGACGCACTGCACTAAATGTAAATACCAGGAACGGATCTAGCTGAACACTGTGAGCAGGACGCACTGCACTGAATGTAAATAGCAGGAACGGATCTAGCTGAACACTGTGAGCAGGACGCACTGCACTAAATGTAAATACCAGGAACGGATCTAGCTGAACACTGTGAGCAGGACGCACTGCACTGAATGTAAATAGCAGGAACGGATCTAGCTGAACACTGTGAGCAGGACACACTGCACTAAATGTAAATAGTCTAGATAGAAGATAACAGGAACGGATCTAGCTAAACTGAATACAGTGTATATATATATATGCAACACCTGGGATGCATATATATACACAATACACTGTAAGTGCAGCTAACTGACTGACTGTTCTGCCTAATCTATCTAACTCAAATCAAATGACACTGTCTCTCTCTCTCTCTATCTCTCAGCACACCGGAACACACACTACACAGGGCCGCCGTGCAGGCGGCCTTATATAGTGTGGGGTGTGTACTAAATCCCCTGAGCCATAATTGGCCAAAGCCACCCTGGCTTTGGCCAATTACAGCTCTCTCTACTGACGGCGCTGTGATTGGCCAAGCATGCGGGTCATAGTGCATGCTTGGCCAATAATCAGCCAGCAATGCACTGCGATGCCGCAGTGAATTATGGGCCGTGACGCACCACACGAATTTGGCGCGAACGGCCCATATCGTTCGCAATTCGGCGAACGACCGAACAGCCGATGTTCGAGTCGAACATGGGTTCGACTCGAACACGAAGCTCATCCCTATCCTTTATTATTTGCAGTACCTCTCTCCAATATATTTACATTTTTGGGCAAGTCCACCCAATATGGGTCTTGGTTCCCAATTCTTTACACCCACTCCAGCATAATTGCGAGGCCTCTCTTTGATATTTGTGTGCCTTATCTGGGGTTATATACCATCGTGCTAGACTTTGATAATTCATTTCTGTAGTGTTACTGTCAATTGACATGATGTGTGCCATTCTCAGTATTTTCCCAGCCTCTAGGTCATTCACTCGTGTTCCCAATTCTTATTCCCACTTACCGATATATGGCGGCCTTTCCAGCCCCTTCATTCCCGTCAGAATTTTTTATATCCTTGAGATCACCTTCTTTATTAATGTGGCAGAGCATAGCTGCTCAAGTGGAAGTAGGTCCTCTACGGACCGAATTGGTTGGGGCAATGTCTCCATGAAGTGTTTCAGCTGGGAATACCGCCAGGTATCTATCACCATCAAATCTTTTGGTACATTTTAGCTCCTGAAACGTGCATATTCTACCTTTCACCATTACCTCTTTTAATTGTGCATTATCTATCCTAATCCAATTTCCAAACAAACTCCCTATTCATGTATTCTAATGAGGGCAAGACCCCAATGGATAACCGTTCTGGGGAGTGACTTCTCCCAAGCCTTCAACTGGCTCTGCACAAGCTAGCCTAGCAACAGTTTTTCGACTGGATCATCTTCTGTAATGTGATGTCTGGATGCAGTTTGTGGGACACTTTATTGTTAAAATGAAGAATTTGAAAGGAAAGAAAGAAAGAAAAAGAAAAAAAAAAAGAAAGAAAAAAGGAAAGAAAAGAAAGGAAGAAATAAAAAAAAGTAATGATAGATTCCCGGGTCCCCTGTTCCCAGGGCCCAAGACTCTCCAGTTCCTCGCTCTCTGGTACACCCTGGCTCAATGCAAGGGGGCTTCAACTCTTCTGGGAAGGCTGCCCACAAGGTTTAGGAGGGCGTCTATGTTAATGTTTGACCCTTCTTCCAGAAGCACACTTGTGAGGTCAGGCACTGATGTTGGATGAGAAGGCCTGGCTTGCAGTCTGCGCTTGATTTCATCCCAAAGGTGTTCTATCGGGTTGAGGTCTGGACTTTGTGCAGGCCAGTCAAGTTCTTCCACCCCAAACTCGCTCATCCATGTCTGTATGGACCTTGCTTTGAAACCAAGGGCCTCGTCCCCACAACCCTGCCCATTGGTTGTGGGGGTCTGCAGGCGGGGGGCTTATCGGAATCTGGAAGCCCCCTTTAACAAGGGGGCCCCCGATCCAGGGCACCCCTTTGTGAATGGGTATGGGGTACATTGTAGCCCAAAAAATAGAAAAAAATGAAAATACTCTGCCTGCATGGGAGCTGTCTTTTCGCTGTGATGACCCCACCCACCTCTGATGGCACATGACGTCTGAAGGGGCAGGGTCACTCATTTACATCACCAGGCTTGCCTATATAACAGCTGTCACAGCCAAGAGACAGCAGTTGGCGGGACTCCTCCCAACGAGGCGGGAGCTTTTTTTTTTTTTTTTGGGGTTCGTTGGCTGGCGTGATTGAAGATGGATGGTCATCGCGAGAGATTTTTTTTTAAAAAATAAAGCAATTGTATATATATACATTAGACTGACTGCACTGTATATATAGTCTACACTGAATGCAGAGTATATATATATATATATATATATATATATATATATATATATATTTTAATATACTGACTGCACTGTATATATAGTCTACGCCAGACTGACTACACTGTATATATATATATATATATATATATATATATATATATATATATATATACTAAACTGACTACACGCCAGCGCGCTGGGATTGGCCAAAACATGCAGGTCAGGTGCATGCTTTAGCCAATCATCAGATGTCAATGCACTGCAATCTCCCAGTGCATTATGGGGCGTTCCGTGGCGGTCAAATTTGCCCCATAATGTTCAGTGTTCAGCGAACGGCCGAACATCGGGCCCATTCCTATTCATGTGCATGTAAAGGCCGGCGTCACAATACTTTTGGTAATATAGTGTATTTCTAAAAACCTCCAATTAAAGTTGTTTCAGTTTATTAGTAGAATCATATAGTGTACATGTCATATACGATACAAGCTTATCTTAGATTTATTTTTGCTTGGAATAATAATGAGAATATTCTAAGGTGCGTCAGTTTAATACCTCATTACATGACCTGTGAAAAGTCCTTCTCGATGGGAAGTCATCTTGACTTAATTACTTGTATTTTATTTCTTTTGAATATTCTGGGGCTTGGAAAGTGTTTTTTTTTATACAACTCTTTCCTTTATGTGAACAAAATGTTTTTTCTCCAGATGAACATTGAATACCGTGAGCTGCCATCTCTGGTTTTGCAAAGCATGCTGGGTCTTCTAATAAAAAAGAACCAGAGCAGAGGTCCACCTGCTGACTACATACTCACAGAACTGTATGACCAGCAGAGGGTGGGAGCTTCCATTCCTCTGAATCATGGTTATTCTCTCTGGAGAAGAGATGCTTAAGAGGGGATAAGATTTCAATTTACAAATACTGGACTGGTGACCCCACAATAGGGAGAAAACTTTTTCGCAGAAGAGAGTTTAATAAGACTCGTGGCCACTCATTAAAATTAGAAGAAAAGAGGTTTAACCTTAAACTACGTAGAGGGTTCTTTACTGTAAGAGCATCAAGGATGTGGAATTCCCTTCCACAGGCGGTGGTCTCAGAGGGGGGGCATCAATTCGATTTCAAAAAACTATTAGATAATCACCTGAACTACTGCATACATACATACATACATACAACATACAGGGATATATAATGTAATATTGACATATAATCACACACATAGGTTGGACTTGATGGACTTGTGTCTTTTTTCAACCTCTCCTACTATGTAACTATGGTGTAGGTACAGTGGAACCTTGAATTACGAGCATAATCCGTTCCAGGAGAATGCTTGTAATCCAAAGCACTCGCATATCAAAGCGAGTTTCCCCATAGAAGTCAATGGAAATGAAGATAATTCGTTCCGCATTGACTTCTATTGCATGCAGTACTGCATGTGGCCAGAGGTGGGGGGGCGCCGGAGAGCCTCGGAAATATTCGGGGACAGCTCAGCTGAACCCGGAAACCCTCGGAAAGGCTCGGAAACACTTGGGAAATGAGTATTTCCGAGTGGTTCCGAAGTATTTCCGACCGGCCCCAAACCGCTCCGAGTGTCACCGGCGCCCCCGCACCTCTGGCTAAATGCAGTACTGCACACCCCATTAGCTTGAATTCTGCTCGTTTTGCGAGACAACACTCGCAAACCGAGTCAGGATTTTTAAAATAAAGTTGCTCGTCTTTCAAAACGCTCGTTAACCGCATTACTCGTTAACCAAGGTTCCACTGTACTCAATACAAATCCACAACTTCAAATGAAATGACACCCTTCCCACAGCATCGAAGTAAAATGCAGATAGCCAGCAATCAGAAGAATTTGCAGGTCCACCTGCTTGCTGAAAGAAGGCAAATATGAAACGTTAATATGTAACATTTTGTGTTTATTTGATAAAAAAGAAATACATTTTGTAAGAGAATGCATACAAAAGCACCATAGATTCTCTATAGGCTGCCCTTAGCCTTGCAGGATGTGACTACTTTCAGGGCAAGTTATCTGCAGAGCAGAGAATGAACTTGACTTATAGGTTGGAAAGGAAAGGGATAAGGAACCCCCGAGCGGGGAGTCTTTTCTGGCCGGTCAGGGTGGAACAATAGTGATTGCACCGTTTTTACTCCCTCCAAGTGATTGAAGTCTTCCTCTGGCCTTTCAGCTGTCACATTATCCAGCTGAATAACACCATTAGATGGACCATAACCAGCCTAACTATGATTCAACGTCACAACTAACGCTCACTCTAATCCCGCTTCTACTGCTATTCATCATCACCAACTAGGAAATTCCCAAGGCTCTGATGAATACGACATGATTCCAGACTCTGCATCTCAATCAGTGGCTATTAAAGCCTACTGACAACACTAAGTATGCTTGCTATGAGCACACTTATCATGAACGCCAGTCTATGGGTTTCCTACAAGGATCCCAAACCTGCCCCCTGAGTCTTGTTTTTTTCTGCATGGATCCTGAACCTGCTCCCCAGTCTAGCAGGATGAGTGGTGGGATAGGGTAGGTAGAAGGGTAAGTAGGTGGGGCACGGTAGGTGGTGGGGTCGGTGGTAGGGCAGCGTAGGTGGTGGGGTAGTTAGTCAGTGGTCACCTGATTTTCCTGCATGAATCCTCAACCTGCTCCCCAGTCTGTAGTTTTCCTGAAAGGATCCTGAACCTGATCCTCTGTCTAGAAGGGGGTTCGGTGGAATAGGGTAGGTGGTAGTGTAGGTAGGTGAGGCAGGGTAGGTGGTGGAGTAGGTGGTAGGGTAGGTGGTAGGGTAGCGTAGTTGGTGGGGTAGGTGGTCATCTGATTTCCCTGCATGAATCCTAAACCTGAACCCCAGTCTATGGTTTTCAAGTATGGATCCTGAACCTCCACTCAAGTCTAAGATTTTCCTCTGTTAATTCTGAATCTGCTCCCCAGTTTATGGTTTTCCTGCATGGATCCTGAACCTGCACCCCAGTCTATGGTTTTCCTGTATGGATCCTAAACCAGCTCTTCAGTCCATGTTCTGCACTGATATCTGGTCACCTTGCTGGTCCTTGTGCTGTCCCCCTGGACACCTGTTCCTGTTCTGGATAGTAACTTTGCTTCTTTCGCTAGCTATCTCCACCTCAGGAGCCTCCATGGAGCAAGCACAGTAGGTGGCAGAGGTGCGGGGGCGCCGGTGACACTCAGATCGGTTTGGGGCCGGTCGAAAATACTCGGAATCACTCGGAAATACTCATTTCCCAAGTGTTTCCGAGCCTTTCCGAGGGTTTCCGAGTTCAGCCGAGCTGTCCCTGAATATTTCTGAGGCTCTCCGGCGCCCCCACCTCTGGCCACATGCGGTATTGCATGCAATAGAAGTCAATGCGGAACGAATTATCTTCGTTTCCATTGACTTCTCCCTCTTACAAACTAGGACTCATATTTGGAGAAAATAGTAATAAATCCAAACAACGCCCATCAGTTAAACATTTACAAATATTACTAAAATATACCAAACTTTCCAACCTTGCTGCTCTCCCGAGAATGACCTGAAGGCATTATCAGTTAATATTCATTGGGTAGGAATGGCATAGCTTGGGGCATAGAAAAGTAGAGTTGACCCGGGCAACCAATCAGAGGCGGCACTAGAAAAATGAAATATGGAATATGAATGTTGGTTATAAGCAGCAGCAATAATTTTCTTTGCTCCATGGGTTGCAAAATATTTTTTAGAATTTTTAAGAAAAAAAAAAAGATTATCACATTATAACATAAGAAAAGTGAGTGCCCGTTGATCAATGCCATAACAGTGTGCAAGAAAGAGAAATACAGCACTCTGATCCCATAAGTATCATATACACAGTTGCGTAGCGTGGGGGGTGCGAGGGGGACCATGGCCCCGGGCGCAATATTTGGGGGGGGGGGGTGAAATCCTGCACCAGTGAGTGTCACCCCCGGCTCCACCCTCCTAATTTCGATATCCTGTGTCCCCACGCTTTGGCCGCCAAGTTTAATCTCAGGCTGGCCCCTGGCGCTCTGTAATTGGGCAAAAGGGGTCACATGCGGCAGTGAGCGGAGCTGGCCTTTGCTTAGCTGTGAAACGCTGCTGTCTTTTCCTCCTCCGGACCGGATCCCAGATCATTTTCCCGTCGTGGCAGGCAGTGTGACAGACCACAGAGGCAGAGTGCAGATGGCAGAAAAGCAGGTGGGAGACTCCCTCGTGAGTCGTGTTGCTGGCCCGGGGGAGTGGACATGGCCTGGGGAGAGGGAGCAGCCAGTAAGTCTGGTCAGTGTGTAGTGTAGTGTGTAGTGTAGTGTGTAGTGTAGTTTTTTGTGGTCAGTGTTTATTGTACTGTGAAGTGGTCAGTGTGTAGTGTAGTGTGTAGTGGTCAGTGTGTAGTGTAGTGTTTAGTGGCCAGTGTGTAATGTAGTGTTTAGTGGTCAGTGTGTAGTGTAGTGTGTAGTGGTCAGTGTGTAGTGGTCAGTGTGGTGTGTAGTGGTCAGTGTGGAGTGCAGTATGTAGTGGTCAGTGTGGAGTGTAGTGTGTAGTGGTCAGTGTGTAGTGGTCAGTGTGTAGTGTAGTGTTTAGTGGCCAGTGTGTAATGTAGTGTTTAGTGGTCAGTGTGAAGTGTAGTGTGAAGTGGTCAGTGTGTAGTGGTCAGTGTGGAGTGTAGTGTTTAGTGGTCAGTGTGTAGTGTAGCGTGTAGTGGTCTGTGTGGAGTATGGTGTGTAGTGGTCAGTGAGGAGTGCAGTATGTAGTGGTCAGTGTGTAGTGGTCAGTGTGGAGTGTTGTGTAGTGGTCAGTGTGTAGTGGTCAGTGTGTAGTGTAGTGTTTAGTGGCCAGTGTTAATGTACTTGGTAGTGGTCAGTGTGGAGTGTAGTTTTAGTGGTCAGTGTGTAGTGCAGTATGTAGTGGTCAGTGTGTAGCGGTCAGTGTGTAATGTAGTGTGTAGTGGTCAGTGTGTAGTGGTCAGTGTGGAGTGTAGTGTTTAGTGGTTAGTGTGTAGTGGTCAGTGTGTAGTGTAGTGTTTAGTGGCCAGTGTGTAATGTAGTGTGTAGTGGTCAGTGTGTAGTGTAGTGCTCATTGTGTAGTATAGTGGTTAGTGTAGTGGACAGTGTGGTGTGTAGTGTAGTGTGTAGTGGTCAGTGTGTAGTGTAGAGTTTAGTGGCCAGTGTGGAGTGTAGTGTTTAGTGGCCAGTGTGGAGTGTAGTGTTTAGTGGCCAGTGTGGAGTGTAGTGTTTAGTGGCCAGTGTGGAGTGTAGTGTTTAGTGGTCAGTGTGTAGTGTAGTGCATAGTGGTCAGTGTGGTGTGTAGTGCTCATTGTGTAGTGTAGTGGACGGTGTAGTGTGTAGTGCTCATTGTGTAGTGTAGTGTGTTATCCCTCATATCTCACTGTGAATGTTTTCTATTAAACATTAGTAAACCCTTTTACATTAGTGGTCAGTGTAAACCCCTATTACATTAGTGGTCAGTGTAAACCCCTATTACATTAGTGGTCAGTGTAAACCCCTATTACATTAGTGGTCAGTGTAAACCCCTATTACATTAGTGGTCAGTGTAAACCCCTATTACATTGGTGGCCAGTATTGAAACTCCTCTTTATATTGATAGTCCGTAAAAAAAAATCAGCATGGCCATTAATCACACCCTCCCCCCAGCACTGCCACTGATCCCAGGATTCCTAGGAGTTTTCTGTCTATTGATGGGTCCCCTCACCTCCCCAGTCCATGGTATGCAGGCAGTGAGGAGATGATGTGCTGTAACCTCTAGAAACCAATCAGTAAGCAGTAATGATGTGCAGTAACCTCTAGCAACCAATCAGTGAGCAGTACTGATGTACAGTAATCTCTAGCAACCAATCAACAAGCAGAAATCCTGTGCTGCAACCTCTAGCAATAATTCAGTGAGCCATAATGTGTGCTGTAACCTCTAGCAACCAGTCAGTGAATGGTAATGATACACTGTAACCTCTGGCAACCAATCACAATCGCTGTGTAATCTGATTCAGTAATCAGATTTTGAGTATAGCTGCTAGAGTGGAAATGACATGGAAGGGAGGGGCCAAGAAAATATTTGCCCAGGGTCCAATCAATATTAAAGATGGCCCTGGGTTTAATACTGTAGCATTGTGCTTTATATAAGAACGTAGGAAGACAGCTGGGGGATCATTGTCCAGGTGAGGAACCGGGGTGGTGCAGAAGCTATAGGGGAGCAGACAAAATGAGTAATGGATGATTCCTGGGATGACTAAGATGATTCAATAAAACTTTATGCGTCAACTTTGGATGACTTTCATATCATCTGACCTTTGTCCTCTGTCCCTCGGTGGCCAGTAATTGATCTCTTCCTTGTCCCTTTAGTTTTATATATATAGCTAATTTTTCTTTTTTTTTCCTTTTAAGGTGGAGAAAAGATGCCACCAAGGACTTTACATCTTTATAATTACAACCTGGAGAATCACATTGTTTCCAAAGTAAGAGGTAATTTTTTCCCGTCTCTTTTATGGTGCATGGTAAAGAAACAAAGCCGTTGTGCGGAGATAATGTCTTTTTATCACTCAGGAGGGTGATAACGAGTAGTCCATTGCAAGAGATTAAAAATAGTTTCCGAGATAATGACAGAAGGGAAAGTTGTTTTTTATTATCGCCGAGTATTTTCAGCATTACGTTGTGAAGTAATTAAGATTTTTACAGTTTTGTTACGGCTTTTATTAAGCCTCGGAGAATAGAAAAATATTTTTATCAATAATAATAGTGAAGATCTCAAAGAAAATAATTTTCATGTGCCGCAGCCGGAAATGGATAAGAATCTGGGATGGTTTTGTATTTTTGCGGTGAACGCTGCTCATGCCGTCCTTCATACACCGTTTACTGAAAGCTCCAGAGAGATTGGACAGAAGTGTAGCGTTGGGCGAACGGTTCGATCCTGAGCATTAGTTCGGGCCAAACATTGGCTGTTCTCCCCGTTAGGGGAACACCCTCAAGTTTGCAGGCCCGCCAAACACCCTGCAATGCACTGCACAGTGCATTCTGAGCCCTGATTGGAGGGCGCAGTGATCAGGACGCAGTGAAAAGTTGGTTGTTAAGGAGCAGGGCCAGGAAGCAGACCACCATGTTCTTAACAACCGATGAGTCATCGGCTGTCAGCGAGCTTCTCCACTGACAGCTGAATTTAAAAAAAAACATTTCCAGCAATAAAGTGAAAATAAAAAAACGGCGTGGGGTTCTCTCCAAAATCCATACCAGACCTAAGGGTCTGGTATGGATTTTGGGGGAAACCCCACAACGTTTTTTTTTTGTGTGCCGTTTTTCTTTTTTTTTTTCATATTACCAGCTGACAATTGCAACCACGAGTCAGTTTAAATGGGAGTTTTTTTTTTATAAATGTCATTTTTGCTGCAGCAGGTTATATACATGGTACAGATGCGCCACTTTACAGGCAGACTAAGGGGACCCAAAGGAAAAGGATTGGCTGCACACCGATGTGATTGAAGTCCATTTGTTATATGCTCCATGAAAATGACATGACATACACCACAAGTGCAAAACCAAACCTAAAGGTCTTGTATGGATTTTGGGGGGAACACCCACGTTTTTTTTTTTTTCTGTGCCATTTTTCTTATTTTTTTTTTTTCATATTGCCAGCTGACAATTGCAACCACGAGTCAGTTTAAATGGGAGTTTTTTTTTTATAAATGTCATTTTTGCTGCAGCAGGTTCTATACATGGTACACATGCGCCACTTTACAGGCAGACTAAGGGGACCCAAAGGAAAAGAATTGGCTGCACACCGATGTGATTGAAGTCCATTTATTATATGCTCCATGAAAATGACATGACATACACCACAAGTGCAAAAGCCAAACCTAAAGGTCTGGTATGGATTTTTATTTTTGGGGGGGGGCCCACGTCGTTATTCTTTTGTAAATCTTGCGTAACGTTTTTTGCTTGTTTTTTTCATATTGCCAGCCGGCAATTGCAACCGCAAATCAGTTTAAATGGGATTTTTTTTCTTTATAAATGTATTTTTTGCTGCGGCCGGTTCTACACATTGCACTTTTTATTCTGGTCTAGTACGCAAACTGTCAATTAATGTGGCATTTTTCAATAATACGTTTAAAAAAAAAAATGCAACTACCACCATGTTATTTTCCAGGTTCTCTTCTTAGGGAAGATATTAATGTTTGAGGGTTCTTTCGGGTATATAAGGTGTAAGATGGTGGCTGGAAGTCCTAGATCCTGAGGACATCAACTTTTGATGCCAAAATGCCAGCTTTCAACTGACGTTATATCAGGAACATAAAGTGCATGGCGGCCATCTTTGGAGAGGATACATTCCAAGTTTCTCAGAGCAATTTTATAAAATTTTACTGAAATAAACATACTTTCACTATGCAGGGTTCCTCTTCCTTCTGTATAATACATGGCTTGGATGGGCACCATAGACACCAGTAACCACCTGTAGTGAGTCACCAGAGTGGACCCAATGGCCGCTTGGAGCGGCGCTCTAAACATACAGATGGGGTTACAATTTTTTACGTCACGTGACATTAGCCAAAGGTTTATCAAACTTATATTTTTGGTAAAAAATACATGAAAGTTTATTTTAGTGCATACAAACATAATGTGTTACCCAGTTTGTTGGGTAAACACATAAAATGAGATTGTGATGAGTAACTAGATAACACAATAGAAATCTCTCCTCGGGTGTCTGGTTCCTCAATATGTGGTGTGACCAACTTCATACAGTAGTATCTGCCATCTTGCAGCCCTCCTCAGAATAATGGGTATTCACAGGCTAAAGAAAAAAGAAAAAAGGAGGGCGCACCAACCTAGTGCATTACCACTGGTAAAGCTTTATCAAAGCATAAAACGGCAAAGTGTATACTCACAAACGAGCATGGATAACAGGCATTAGCAATGTTACAGATTCGCAGTTCTGAACAGCAACAAGTCAGGACCTGACGTCAAAGGGATATAGCGATGGCTGATGCGTTTCAGGGGAGAACCCCCTTCCTCAGAGCCTAAGCGGGCAATGGCCCTAAGGTTGTGTGCGCCAGTCAAACGGCGACAAACAATTATTGCTGTAACACCTGGCAATATATAACGTGTACCTCAATTATATATGTGCCCCAACACATGGGTTTAGGTATGTATGGGTGAGTATACATACACACCCATACATACATGCCCATACATACACGCCCATACATGTACGCCCATGTAAAATAAGTTTATGATCCAGGATTTTCTTCCAGGCAGGTTGAGGGGCTCTAACGGGCATTTGCCATTAGGAGGAAAGTGGCTTTTCATTTTCCTCATCGGTTAGCAAAATTCATTTTGGGACCTGGAGCATGGAGATTTGGCAGTGATCTGGGTGGGATGAAATTTCCAGTCCTGGGACTGGGTTTTGCAGACAACCAGAATACTGATGGTGTGTGTTGTTTTTTTTTAGGAAAATCCAAACTAGGGTTCTGGGGTCCACCATCCAGAGAAGTTGGTGTGGTTGCGAAGGAGCAGCCAGAAGGGTGCAATGTCTGCATGGTACAGTCTTTGATTGAACAGATGGAAGTCCCAGCGCCAGACTAGCAGGGAGCTGCATGAGCAAAAGAGCTGCCAGAGGTACAGCATTTATACATGAACATGGGGATAATGTGTTAGATGGTCAGGAGGACCAAGGCACAAGGCATGAGCAGCAGAGAGCTGCAAGGTAAAGAGAACCAGGAGGCTGAATATTTAATTTTGCGTTAATGGTGGAAACACCTGTGAGAGAAGCTTTGTTTTTAATAAAAGGGTGGCCAATGAGCCCTTATGTAGCACCCTCCAGTGTGCTAGAATGGTTTATTTTTTTAGTGTAGGAAAATTGTTTAGACTTGGCTGTCAGCCAAGCCTGTGTGTGTGTTTTTTTCTGGGTCAGGGTGAGTGACTCAGGGAGGGCTGTATGACTCACAGGCAATACTTCTGAGACCTCCCCCTACTTCTTGAACTTGTAAAACACTTCCAGAAGAATGGAAGTGGAGGTGAGGAGGATCTGCCTGGAGTGTTCATGAGGGCCCTGACCAATCCCCAAACAGACGGGTTGGCAGGGGGCAGGCCTCCTCAAATACTCTGGGTCAGCCCAGCTGGGGCTGTGTAGTTTGGTTGGAAGCTGCAGATGGAGTGTTAGGAGGCTTTTGGAGACTCTTAAGAATAGTCCCCTAGTCTGGGGGGGGGGGGGCTCGGGTCTGGGAGCTCTGTTAGGGAAGGGACCCTATTCATAACACACTGAGGTGTCCTGACCAGCGGCATGGGAGCAGGTGTGAGGACAGCAGGAGAAGAACACTGCCGGGCACATATCCAGGGAAGAAGGCAGCCAGGTAGGTAGGAGTGTTGCAGTCGGGGAGGACTGAGAGGACTGGGTGAGAGCAGTCTGAGATGGATGCAGAGTCAGTCTGAGAGGACTATGGAAGTTTAGCCAGGAGGGCTGGAGAAAGGGGCAGCTGCCGTCAGGTGGGTTGGCAGTGCCTGAAGAAGTGGTGCTGGGATCAGTAGCCATAGAAGGACAGCTGGGCACTAGGACTTTGTTACACAAACAAGGGGCCAGTGGTCCTTGCCTGTAAAGGGCATTTCCTTAGGGGTGCTCTACACTTAAAATACATACTTGGCATGGACTGCACTTACTAGTGATTACCACACTTGAGCTGAACAACCTCCAAATACAACACTGTCTATATCTTGTTTGTCTCTCTACAGAACCTAGGTAGGGTTATCTGCAAAACTTTCTCACTCTATCTGGGTTGAATTATCCGTAGAACGATCTGCTTGTCTATTTAGGTAGGATTATCTGCAAAGACAAGTGCCCTCGGGGCTAGACGTATCCATCCAGACCTCATATGAAAATAGCTGCTTTTGAGCCATGAAACAAATGTTCTATCTTGTAGGAATTTCTCCCAAGGAAGCGTCGAGGACCTCATTACTAACAAGGCTTACCGCTGTGCCCCATGTCCATTTATTCAGAATGGGGCTTAAAAAAAAAACAGTTGACTCCTCATTATCCCTATTATTCAGGACAGTTATTATGCAAAAAGTGCCAATGAGAAAAAAATAACATATCACATTAAAAAAAAAAACTGGCACAATTATGGTCTGAAGACAAAACAGCAAAAGGTTTCACTGGAGACATTGCACATGGACCTTAAGTCTTTCTGACACATTTCAGGTCATGGTGCCAATGGCTTGGTGTCTGTACTTGGCTGTACTTGAGTGTTCGTTAACTCATGGGCTGAGACAACCAAAGAATCACCTCCTTCATTTCCTAAGAGAGAAAGTCTGCATTTCCGAGAGACAATCCTCTTCAATGCAAAAGCAGGCAAACAAATCTCTGCAAACACGATTACATTACCATTTAGTCAACCCATATCAATGAGACGGTATTTTGCAGGATCTATGGTCACATCAGTCCTTGGGGAATCAAAGCTAAATGAAAAAGCAATACTGTAACATGCAAATTGGGTAAAGAAATTAGAGGTGAGATCAAACTGACGGGCTATATTTTCTGAAACAAGGCTGTACTCTTGGCTTTCCACTCCTCGCTGAGGCCCATCACACATAAACACTTCATCTATAATGCATTTAACTCCGTTTCTTGTTCAGTTAAATTAATTGCTCTAAGGTCAGCCACATCTGTTGCTAGAGAACGCGCTATGAAGAGAAAACCGTGAAAGGTTTTAGCAAATACTTTTTGTTTTCATTGTGGCTGATTATTGTTGTATATTTTCAGATTTATCTTTTAGTTCCACAATTTTTAATGTATCAAGCTGTATAAATCTATGATAAAGCATCCAATTTAATCAGCGGTTTGTATTTTCTTGGTGATGTAAAGGGAAGACATACAGTATCTCACAAAAGTGAGTACACCCCTCAGTGACATTTGTGTAAATCTTTTCTTCTATCTTTTCATGTGACAACACTGAAGAAATGACACTTTGCTACAATGTAAAGTAGTGAGTGTACAGCTTGTATAACAGTGTAAATTTTCTGTCCCCTCAAAATAACTCAACACACAGCCATTAATGTCTAAACCGCTGGCAGCAAAAGTCAGTACACCCCTAAGTGAAAATGTCCAAATTGGGCCCAAAGTGTCAATATTTTGTGTGGTCACCATTATTTTCCAGCACTGCCTTAACCCTCTTGGGCATGGAGTTCACCAGAGCTTCACAGGTTGCCACTGGAGTCCTCTTCCCCTCCTCCATGATGACATCACGGAGCTGGTGGATGTTAGAGACCTTGCGCTCCTCCACCTTCTGTTTGAGGATGTCCCACAGATGATCAATAGGGTTTAGGTCTGGAGACATGCTTGGCAGGTCCATCACCTTTACCCTCAGCTTCTTTAGCAAGGCAGTGGTCCTCTTGGAGGTGTGTTTGGGGTCGTTATCATGTTGGAATACTGCCCTGTGGCCCAGTCTCTGAAGGGAGGGGATCATGCTCTGCTTCAGTATGTCACAGTACATGTTGGCATTCATGGTTCCCTCAATGATCTGTAGCCCCCCAGTGCCAGCAGCACTCATGCAGCCCCAGACCATGACACTCCCAAAACACCATGCTTGACTGTAGGCAAGACACACTTGTCTTTGTCCTCCTCACCTGGTTGCCCCCACACACGCTTGACACCATCTGAACCAAATAAGTTTATCTTGGTCTCATCAGACCACAGGACATGGTTCCAGTAATCCATGTCCTTAGTCTGCTTGTCTTCAGCAAACTGTTTGCGGGCTTTCTACTGCATCATCTTTAGAAGAGGCTTCCTTCTGGGACGACAGCCATGCAGACCAATTTGATGCAGTGTGCAGCGTGTGGTCTGAGCACTGACAGGCTGACCCCCCACCCCTACAACCTCTGCAGCAATGCTGGCAGCACTCATACGTCTATTTCCCAAAGACAACCTCTGGATATGACGCTGAGCACGTGACCTCAACTTCTTTGGTGGACCGCGGCGAGGCCTGTTCTGAGTGGAACCTGTCCTGTTATATCGCTGTATGGTCTTGGCCACCGTGCTGCAGCTCAGTTTCAGGGTCTTGGCAATCTTCTTAAACCTAAGCCATCTTTATGTAGAGCAACAATTCTTTTTTTCAGATCCTCAGAGAGTTCTTTGCCATGAGGTGCCATGTTGAACTTCCAGTGACCAGTATGAGAGAGTGAGAGCGATAACACCAAATTTTACACACCTGCTCCCCATTCACACCTGAGACCTTGTAACACTAACGAGTCACATGACATCGGGGAGGGAAAATGGCTAATTGGGTCCAGTTTGGACATTTTCACTTAGGGGTGTACTGACTTTTGTTGCCAGCGGTTTAGACATCAATGGCTGTGTGTTGAGTTATTTTGAGGGGACAGAAAATTTACACTGTTATACAAGCTGTACACTTACTACTTTACATTGTAGCAAAGTGTAATTTCTTCAGTGTTGTCACATGAAAAGATAGAAGAAAAGATTTACACAAATGTGAGGAGTGTACTCACTTTTGTCAGATACTGTAAATCTTCCACCATTTTAGTGAATAAACATTTGGGCCATTATCTCTGTGCACTGCACTTCCATCCTATCCTATAATTATAGTGCTAGACCCTGCCACTCTGTTAGTGGGATTAAAGATCACATATGGTTCTCAAGGATGCGGATTGAGAGGCTCCAGAATGGCTGGTATGAGTGGAGAAAGTCGCTTTTTTTTTGGTCTTCTCCAGGTCTTTTAATTCCCAGGCTGGGTTCTGAAATCCAGAGGCTTCAAAAAGTCTTGGGAGGAATAAAACCTCTAAGGTGCCAAGGTTTTACAGGAGAACAGCAGGCTGTGTGCAGGTTAGGGTTGCCACCCATCCAGGATTCACCTGGATGGGTGGCAACCCAGGATTCACCTGGACAGTTCGGGTTTTGAACCATGTGTCCAGGTTTCAGACCGCCTAAAACCTGGACACATTATTCGGACTTGACTGTGTCTTCAAGTAACCAAGTAACACAAATGCCAAGTGCATAGGTGTGCGCACAGGCTGGGCGTTTCTAGGCTCACAATAATCATCGGGGTTGCAAACTGTCTGGAGGGCTAACTGCAGTTGTCTAAGCCAAGTGTCTCTGACACTCTCTCTCACACTGTTTAGAGCCAGTACAGATCTGCCCCCCCCACCCCACATGGACAGGGGGGGGGGTAGTTCTGCTCCTCCTCCTTCTCCGGCCCATATCCCTCTGTGTATGAAATTTGAAGTCCTGCAGCTAGCAAGCCTGAGTCTCCATCCTTGGGTGTCTGTGACTGAAGTCTCCCCCTTCCCTCCCTTCTCTCTCCTACCTCTGAGGGAGTGAGTACACTAAGGTAAGGGGGGCTCAGATGTAAGGGGTGCTCTTCAGACTCTGACATAAGGGGGGCTTTGGGAACCCTGATTTAAGAGGTTAATGCTGGAAACTCTGATGTAAGTGGGGGCTTTGGTGAGCAGAAACCCCCCTACATCAGATTTCCTCTTTACACCAAAGTCTACAGCATTCCCCCTTATAAACAAAATTAAAAAATGATGCCGCTGAAGTGTTTGGGTTTGGCTTGAAGAAAAGGTGGCAACCATAGTGCAGGTGTGCACAACCTTTATAATCAAGGAGCTGGCTGAAGTTCAGGGCTTCGACCTGGAGACATGAGGTCTCCTTCCCAGAGGCCAAGGCATGGGCCAGGACAGCAGGGAGCTGCAAGAGAGAGAGAAAGGCAAGGGAGAAATGTGGAAAGGTTGCATATTAGCACAGTGGTGCTGGGTAATGGTCTGAGAAACCAGAAGGCCTAAGCAGTGGCTCTCACAGTGCGAGTCAGGAGGCTAATGTTGTTTATTTTTGTGTATGAAGTGATGGTGGAAACCCCTGCGAGGGTAACCTTTTGTTTCGTTTGAACTTTTAGGGCCAACAAGCCCTAAAATATTATTTCTTAGCTGGACTGGACTCTATGGGAAACACTACCCCTTAAGTGAAGCCCTCTCCAATATCACATTATGTAATGGATAGCTAGCTCCACTCTCCCTCTCATCTTCTGGGCAATGGCAGAGAGCATAACAGTTCTTAGGACGCTTGGCCACACTATAGCAGCCAAGAGTTGCGTGTGTTGAGCCCAGACATTTGTAGGTAAAAGGACACAATCACTGCAGTAAGGACTCGGCAATGGCGTAAGAGAACATCTTCATCTGCAAGTGTTCTCACTTCTCAGGAATTGTACAGAAGAATGATCTCCAGACACTTCCTGTTATGTGCACAGGAAGTCAGGTGAACCCAACACTATGTCCCACCCACGTGTTCTACACACAGCTCACCAACACCACAGTCTCTACACTAAGGGTTGTATTTTATGAATGGAATGCAAAATGCAGTCTGTGGTGCGCAATGCACACCACAGACTGCATTTTGCATTCTATTCAGTGGCGTCGCTAGGGGGTGGCTATTGGGGCTATAGCCCCGAATCTGGGGCCCATAGCCCGAGTCTCTTGCCGCAAGGGTCCCTGCCTAGCCAGGGGGATGTGGCCTCTCTGCAGCCGGGCCGTGGGCAGGCTGCATGAGAGAGCCAAGCAGGCAGATGAGAGAAGCAAGCGGGCGGGTGAGAAGGGATGACATCATCTCTTTCTGCCTACCCCGCATCACCGCTTTTCCGCCCTCACAGCGCCGGCCTCTTCAATGTCGGAGGTGCGGCGGGGAGCAATGAGATGACATTATCTCTCATTGCCCGCCCCGTATGACCGCTCTCCTGCCCCTACTCAGAACTAAATGGACCAGTGCTGCCAGCCTGCCACCAATGCAGTGACAATGCACATTTGGTGGCACTGGCTGGCATTGTAAGTGACAATCTGCAAACAGTGGCAAGCAATCATCCACATCTGGTGTCAGGAGATGTGTCAAGTGACAATCCACATCAGGTGGCAGGTGACGATGGCAAGTGACAATCCACATCTGGTGACAGGCGACAGTGGCAAGTGACAATCCACATCTGGTGGCAGGCGACGGTGGCAAGTAACAAGCTGCACCTGGTGACAGGCGATGGTGGCAAGTGACAAGCTGCACCTGGTGGCTCTAGCACCAGATCTTTTGCAGACCTAGCAACGCCCCTGGTGTGCAGGTATACCGCGATGTCCAGTGAAGAGCGATATATAGTCCCAATGTTAAATTGGTCCATCAGTGTCAAATATATGAACATTGTAAGATGTCTTATCAGCTAAATAGCAGCTTTAAAAAAACAAAAACATATTATTGTGCTGGAATATGTTCTCTATAATTAATCAGTATGTTCTCCGCAGAGATGACTCCTCTCCATGTCTGTACAAGGCCCATGAGTCAGCCGGGAAATGTGGTCTTTTCAGCGCTAACCTTGACCTTACAAAATTCCTCATGTTGAAAAAAAATTAGCAGCTCATAGGAATTAGGAAAGAATCTAATACAGTATATACTTTGCTGAAATATATAATATTTAATACTTAAAATTAAAGTTGTACTCCAGGCAGATATTAAGACCATGTGTCCATGTTATGTAACCATTTAGAGATAGTATGAGTACCCGAATCTGTTTCAGCATCAGGCTCCTGTGATTCTCTGAACTAACACTAGTAGGGGAAGGATCAGCAATCTATCTGTACAACAACACATGATGAGGCACCGTATGGGCAAAAGTTTGGGTGTTCGAATGCCAAAGTTCGGTCCGAACCCAGGTTTTGGATCATCCCTACTTCTGGCCTCTTTTTGTAAATTCTTTATTTTGGTGTGTAATTACCAAAGCCTCTAAAGCATTTGTTTTGTGTAGAGTGACATATACCTGGTTGATCCTGCCTTCAGCTGTCCCTCTTATCTTCTCTATGCCCCCAATGCAACCTGGGATTGTGTAGACCAGCTAGTGTCCTCTGCAGAGCATGCCCAAATTTTAGTTCCCGTCTAAGCTCCTCCTTTTTCTTGTCTGTGAAAATCTCAGTTCCCTTCTAAGCTCCTCCTTTTTGTTATCCTCCTTTTTCTGTGCAACTTATGTAAACTTGGGTCTTCTTGGTGATGGAGTCTTCTTTCCTTTATCCAAGATCTCCCGTGATTCTCTGAACTAACAGCTGCTATTTAGACTGCTCCTTGCTTCTTGGAGTTCTGAAAAAAAACTACTACCTCTTCCTTTGTGCCAACCACATAACCATCCTTTTTCCTCCCTCTATTACCTGCCATCATCACTTCCTGTTGCCTGAGCTTCACGAACCAGTCCAACAAGTTCATTAGTTGATGAATAGGGGAATCCTAGCTTCTAAAAACAATGCATTGTAGTTCAAATGTACTATTCCATTTATGTATGCTATAAAAATTACAAAAATATTGTTAAAGCGGGGGTCCACCTACATCAACCAAAAAAAAAAAATATTAAAAGCCAGCAGCTACAAATACTGCAGCTGCTGACTTTTAATACATGGCCACTTACCTGTCCCAGGGTCCAGCGATGTCGGCAGGCGACGCCGAGAACCCGCTCGGTTCTCGGCAGCTGCCGCCGCCATCCGGGGTGGGGGAATCAGGAAGTGAAGCGTTGCGGCTTCACTTCCCGGTTCCCTACTGCGCATGCGCGAGTCGCGCTGTGCATCGTAACTGGTCCCCGCTCTCTCCTGGGAGTTGTGTGTTTCCCAGGAGACAGCGCGGAGGGACAGGAAGAGGCATAGACTCCCATGGGAGTCTATGCCGGAAGTGGGTGCAAATACCTGTCTTAGACAGGTATCTGCACCCCCCTCCCCCCTGAAAGGTGCCAAATGTGACACCGGAGGGGGGGAGGGTTCCGAAAAGCGGAAGTTCCATTTTTGTGTGGAACTCCGCTTTAACAACACAATATTTAGCTGCGTTTGTAGCTTGAAATGCTTCTAAACTCAGCTTCTGAACCCATTTTTTTTGCGTTCCAAAAAAAGCCTCTAAATGTAACTGCCTAGAAACGACTGTAAACGACCCCGGGTACTGATGTACTGATAAGATAACATAGAGGAGAGTTCAGGGGCAGTTGAAAAAAAATGGCCAACTTCTCCTAAATGTCTGTTTAGCAGCAGTGTACATGAGGCCTAAAAGTCCATTATTTGGTAATAATCCACAACAGGCTGTAAGCCCATGA